>NQII01000353.1:912734-982057 GCA_002778355.1 Clitarchus hookeri
TCCCTTCCCCGGCAGTGTTAAAATTCAATGTGAAGTTCCAGATATTCCAGACCTCAGCATGCAAAGACGCTCTGGAAGGCGACAATCTCATGTGGCGAGTTGTTTAACTGATGTACTATAGTCCACGCACGGTTACTTCCAACTTTTCTGAAGCCCTGCTAAAGTTCTACTTCCAGGATATTCCTCCGCCTCATGCAAACAGAGCTTAACCAAGTCTAGAAAAGCACACCAAAGGGACAGCGCCCACTGTATTCGTGCGCACTCAAGTTACATAATATTTTGCATAAGAACTATTTCTACCAGGCAATACCAACACACCTATTTTCTCCATGATTTCGTTTGTATTATTTAAAAATGAAATAAATTATAATGAAAAGATTAATATAACAGAAATAGTTTTTTTTTTTTTTGCGTTAACACAAGTATAAAAGTTTGTAATACACGACACATTCAGGAAACAACCAATCACGTCACACATGGGGTGATTTTTCAAATTTTTGATTCAAAAAGTGTGAAGAAACCGCGAATAGACTGTAGCAGGTGGGCGCCCTCGTCGCTGAAGTCAGTGTTTCATCAATGCCGCTGCCGTGTTAGACGTTTTCACCACCCCTAAGACAAGGGCCGTCCCCCGGGGGAGAGGACCCCACTACCCATCATCCCGCGCCGAACCCTCCGCTAACACAACCCGGAGTTCCGGAGGCCGGAGCAAAGTTTCGCCCCCCCGGGCTGCGGACGGGAACTCCGGCNGGGCCGCGGTGGATGAGCGGATAGCCCGCTCGCCTCCCACCAAGGCGAACCGGGTTCAATCCTCGGCCGGGTCAGTTCCGGGTTTTCGTAAGTGGGCAACGTGCCGGACGATGCCGCTGGTCGGCGGGTTTCCTCGGGGATCTCCCGTTTCCCCCACCCCTCTTCAGTCCGGTGCTTCTTCATACTCACCTCGCTTCGCTCTTATCGACTCTCAAGACCTCGATGTTAGGAGCCGCCCAAATCTCTTCACTCACACAGTATCCACTCCCTGCCCCAAACACTGCCGGGTGTAGCGCGTGGTTTTCACGTAACAGACCCGAAACATGAGAATTTTTTTCTGACGATTTTAATAGTAATGTATAATTTTAACAGAATAGGGGAAGAGAGTAAGTGAGAAACTTGCCTTTAAAAATGTTCACAGCCCATTCTTGAAAGAAAGGGGATTGCAGCTATGGTACGTATTTTTAAGGAGTCGTTGAAGTACAATAGCATGCTGACAAAAAGAGCTACCCATACATTTTGTACAACTGTAGTATAAATCTTTGTGAAGTATACTTAAAACCCTACATCTCAGTGTAAAAAAAAATATATAATTTTGGGTGTCATATTTTATTTACGTATTTTTGTTCAGTACTGAAGTCAGTCCTCGTAGTATTTAAAACTTACAAATTTCACTAAGTAAAATATTAACAAAATTTTACACAAAAAAATATTTGGACGTCTTATCGTCTATTTAATTAAAAGTACAGTGATAACAATTACTGTCACATAAGAGAATTAACGGTGCACGGGTTAAGTATGTCATGTGTTTAACTTATCAGTCGGTAACCAACGTAAAAAGGCGTTGCAGACGTTTCCAAAAAGCTGGGATAATGTCCTGACTGTAAGCGGCAGGAAAACAGAATTTAGTAAGGAACGTGAAGCGGAGATATTTGGGGGTCTTTTAACATCGAGGTCTTGAGAGCCGATGAGGGTGAAGTGATGTGAGTATGGAACAGCGCCGGAATGCAAGGGCAGAGGAAACGGGAGATCCCATAGAAAACTCGCGGACCAGTGACATCGTCCGGCACGATTCCCACTTGCGAAAATCCGGGGGCGACCCCGCCGGGAATCGAAACAGATTTGCCTCTGTGGGAAACGAGTAGTCTAACCACTAAACCACCGCCCACCCCTGCCCCCAAGTTGCTTAGAGAATAAGGAACTGGAAAAGAATCGGCCATGGCTTGTAGTAAGGAATTACCCCAGCATCTGCCTGGAGTGATTTCGGAAAACCGAAGCCAGGATGGCCGGACCGGGAATTGAACGCGGGTCCTCCGGAACGTGTCACTGGTGGTTTACACTGCGCGGGCGCGGCCCCGCACTGTGGCAGTGAGGGATGTCGCAAGGAGATTGCCGTCTCTTCGGTCCACTCGCCGAGCGTCGATCCGGCTCTGGATAAGGATGCCTGCACGAACAAGGACGCGGAGAAGTGGCCGTCTATAAGGCGTATAAGCTGGAAGGAAAAGCGCTCGGGTAAGCCGTCTTCGATATCTCGATCACAGGATTTTGCATAAAATAAAAGTTGCCTGACGCCTACTTTGGTGCTTCACGACGGTGGGAGCGTCTGGTCAAGATCACGGCTGTCGATGTTTTGGTTGTAACATGAGCGTAGCGGTAACAAGCTTACTTTGGCAGTGTCTTCAGTTGGTCGTGCAGACTACGGCGCCACGCTCGTATAAAACTGGTCCGAATGGTGCGCCCAACTTCTCACCATTAGATTAATGAGCACCAAGTCGGTATCACGTGCTTCGGAACCCAATAGTAACATGAAGACCTCGTCGTCTTCAGTCGTTAATCACATAACAGTGCGACGCGAAACCGTAACACTATTCCTTGTCTTGCTGCATACCGCAAAGTAGGGTGCAAATGATTAGCAGAGGTGAGATTGCACATGCAAATGTTCTTCAAATATGGTACGTGACCTAAACATGTGCACAAAACTGTCATGTTATCAATATCACCCCTGCTGATCATTTTTACCCCACCTGTGTACGTGGCTTTAACACGCGACCGTGTAATCAATCACACTCCTGCTGATCAATTTCACCCCACTTTAAGGAAACTGTAAAAAGTTCGATTTCCAGAAAGGCTAAATCACTGCGTTTCTTTCACGAGTTTTTAAAAACCTTTACGTGTTTAGAAAAAGCATTAAAAAAAAATGGGATGTCCCGTTCGCTAGAACACGCATCTGTTAGCCATGAATATTATTGCAGAGAGAAGGAAAATCCCAGCCTAGCAAAACAATGAAGCCAATCTTCAGGATGAAGACGGTCAGTCTACGGTAAAGAGAGATTTTTCTAACGTCCATGGAAATTGTTTACCTCCTTATGATAGAGGTTCGATACCATTTTCAATGTAACGTTTCTACATTGAATTAAAAATTATTGACTGCATTCTACCGAGGTCTACACCCAAAAACTGAATCTGCGAAAACTATTATACATAAAAGGGAACTTTGAAATCAAATAAGTTTTTATGGCATACCGGACTTACTGAAAACACATTAGCATCCTAATTCAGTGACTTGAGCTCACAGAATTACTAATGATTTACGGTAATTTGTGGCGAGGCAGCGGTCTCCCGTGGATTCAAATGATTTGCCAGTAAATACCTGAGATTAAATTAATGCATTTTTATGCAATAGTGTGCTCGTGCTAATTTCTGAAACAAAACCGTATTCGTCATATGTATCGTAATGCTAACGTTAGCTATTACATTTAGCTTGTCACGGTGCATTAAACATAATGTATGAACAATTAAAAAAGTAACCATACTTAAATATGCAAATAATAATTCTTCATTCTGTGAACGGTAGGGTATGATGTTATTCAACAGAACATGCACTCAAAAGTAGAGTGAAATAACATGTATTATAAAGAAAATTTGGCAAAGCGTAATAAGGTTTCTCGTACTATATAATGCAAAATTAAAGATTGCGATAACGACAAAAATTTTTAATAACGTATACTTTGCTAAACGTTTTTTGGTGGCAGGTTGCAGAAATGGCGGAAAAAATAAATTTACCATCACAAAAATTAGGGATGATTTTTAACAAAATATATGTAACGATCAATTTTGTTTGACAGCCGTGAGTATGTCGGCAATGATTCAAGCAGTATTACGCGGTGAATTATATATTAACTAACTAAATTTTCAGGGAACACTAATCACTGCACAGTTTTAATATGCCATAATTACAACTGACTGCCGTCTAGCGCGGTAAATACTGTTCACGATAAAGTGAGCACTTTTAAAATCAACCTTAGAAAAAAGTCACTGCCACCGCCTGCCTCAATTTTAACGGGTGCACGGAGTGACATGCACCCGGTAAAGTTGGTAATTATGAATGGAAAGTAATTCTATATCTTAAAGTCGAATAAGAAACCATTTGCGATAACTTAAATTATTTATTTCGCTTCCTGTTTTTATTAATGCATCAAAGTGTAAAAATGAGCAGATTTGTAAAATATTTATTTTTCTAATAATTTCAGAGTTTCACTTGACCAACGCATGAATAAAGTGACGAGGCCCAAGGTAATTTTAATGTTCCAACATAAGGCGGAGGAATACACAACGTGCAAACAAGTAGATCTTAAGCAGGGCTTTCAAAAGTGCTCATATTACCGTTAACAGCCTATACGTACTATATAGAGCTCAAGAAGCGTGCAATTAATGTGTCCGTTCCGCGAGGTTGTGCCACTCTAGAGGTATTTCGCGCGCTTGGGGGATATTAAATGCGAGTGCGCTAAAGGTCACACTGGCACGCAAATCGGATGCCTTATCACCTCTTTGTGCAAATCATCCTACCTTGCAGTCGTACAACGTGCAGTATGGACTTGGAGTGGCGATCCTGTATTTTGATTGCCAGTGACAACAATAAGTCTTGCTCCAATTCCCTATATAGGCTTTTCACAGTTTTAACTGAGCGCTATTGAAAACCGTGTTTAGGATCTACTTTTCTTCTCAATAGGTATCCTTCTGCCAAATGTAAAATTAACAGTGTATTGGGCCTTATCAATTTATTCATTCGCCATACAACTGGAACCGTGGAATTGTTAGAAATGTGCATGTATTATTAAAATGCAAATCCATATTATAATGTGTCAAAACAAGAAACAATAACTTGAGTAGCAGTAAATTCAAACATTACATTCGCAGAACGCCAAGTCTTGTCACTACTAACTTAACTTGAAGCTTGCATGCCACTTGTATTGCAGCGTGTATGTATAGTTAGTCATGGACAATACATATTATTTTCAAGACAATGATTTTAGAAATTCTCAATTTACCGTGAACAGTCTTTTAACTACACCGTACTTACAGAAATTTTGTGCCCGGGAATTATTACATCATTTTTAGTCATCCTCCTTTACAAAAGCACGCTTGAGAGAAGGAACGAGCAATTTAAGCCTCTCTATCAACGTGAAACGTTTCTAAATTCTAATCGCTAAAAATACTGCAAGCAAAAAAATCATTCGAACGCCGTGTTACTATGACTATAGAATACCACTTAGCAACCTATCAAAGAGAACTCCTTAAAATGACTGATAACGCAGAGCAGATGAACGCATTACGAATGCGATTCTTAACTAAAAAATAAAAACTTTACCGTTCTCAGACAGCACATATTCAGAGAATTGTGCGGTAGATTATGTCTTACTACACGTGTCAGTGGATTTATAAATTTTTCGTAGGATGAAAGCGATAAACGGCCACCGTCCCGCTTTATCCACGGATGAAATATTACCAGAGCTGTAGGAAGCAATAAACAGTTCAATACGTTCATAAAAGTGTGCGTGTTTTCTCAACAGCCCGCCCACGACCCAGAAGTGCTGATTTCTCCAGGGTGACATATAGGGGGCTTTGATTAAAGGGGAGGAAGGGGAGGTTGTTGCGGTCAATAGTTAGAAATGGTTCTTCATGGCCCACCTAGCATCCTGGTGGGGACAATAGGACAATATGGCGGCCGTCTTAGATAACGTCATGCAGCAACCTCCTGCTCTGTGATTACTTGCCGACGTCGACCATGTTATATTTAACCTCCCGCTCTGTCATTCCTAGACATACTGGAAATACTCTAAATATAATAACTCTAAAAAAAACCATATTATATAAAGCAATATTTTTAAGTGTTATTACCTATGGAGCTATAGTACTAGACGACAGGATCAATAACACACAGCTAATTAAAAAACTCAGGGCTCTTCAAAGAAATATATTAATCAAATTATACGAAATGACTCCAACAACCTCATTTGCAACAACAGTTATATTAAATAAATTACTCCCCATAGATTACGAAATACATAACAGGAACATAATTTATAAATTAAAATATACAGACAACTGGATCGAATTAGAAGGTATAAATTATCAAGGTTTCTCGCAAGACGACAGAAGATGGATCAACAAACAGGACGACGGGGAAGTATTAAGTATAACGCAGATGAAAATGAATATATATAAGACTGCAGTTAAAAATTGGAAGCTGGAATGGGAACAAGGAGAAGGTAATAATGAAACAAAAAATTATATAAATAATGTAGAAGACTGGTATAACAGCAAGACAACCTTAAGTAACAATATTAAAAGTATTATAAGTGGACATGGACAATATAAAAGTTACCTCAAAAGAATAAATAAACTAGAAGAGGATATGTGTGAATGTGGCCAAGGAACTCAAAATAGCTATCACATAATGTACATGTGTAACATGTTTGACATAGAAAGACAAGAGTTAAGAAACGAACTACACANTATCACATAATGTACATGTGTAACATGTTTGACATAGAAAGACAAGAGTTAAGAAACGAACTACACAACGAGGATAAACAATGGCCTTTACTAAATTATAATATCTATGACGACAGGATATATAAGGTAATTGAAAGATATGTAGATAAGATNTTTACTAAATTATAATATCTATGACGACAGGATATATAAGGTAATTGAAAGATATGTAGATAAGATATATAAAATTGTTAAAACTATAAATGATGATTTAAAGGATTAGTATTGTTTAAGAGAGTAAGGTTCCAAGGTTTTAGGGTTTTGAGTATTTTAGAATTTTAAATGACAAAGCTTTTAAGGAGCTATGATATTGACACTGGAGGCAAGTAAAGTAGCTGATGGCCCTGACAGGCGAGGCCAGTGGGGCGCCCAGTTTACTGGGCAAGGGCCCCGGTAGCGCCACGCTTGCTGGCAAGGCTGCCAGGGAACAGCGAAAAAAACTTGTCTCTTGTATTTTACTAATATTTTAACTAATTTATTTTATCGAATTATCGAATTATAATTATTATTATTTTTACTGTCAACAAAAATAATAATGATTTTAACGACACCGCAGGAGGAGCATGGTCTAGGTGGCAGCCTCCCCGTGGCTCCCCGCGTCAACTGACCTTTGGTCAGGCTAATAGTCACCGCTCCTCCTGCTGGAGATTCCCAAGCGTACAAACTTTTGTTTGGATTTTAGTACGATTTTAATAAAATATTTTCCTAAAGTACAATTTTATAAAACAAAAGTTTTACGTGAATAAATATTAAATGAATATAATGTGTTGGTTTGAGCGTTACCTTGGCAGTGTGGAATACATAGTTGACAAATAGCAAGATATCAAAAAAACTAAACAATAAATAGTAATTCAATTTATAATAACTGATAGTAGCAAATAGGAGACCCGGAAGGCCTGATGGGCTAAGTGGGTTATAGTGTTTTCACTTCTTTATGTAATGCAGTATAGCAGTAGCACGGTTTGCGTATCAGTCACGCGTAGGGAATATGACTGGGCTCTCAGCTGCGCAGTGACGGTCAGACATAATCACGCCATCGTAGCACAATCTTTGTCCTGTTTCACTTGATGCCCTACCTGCTATTTTGTGTATCGAGATCGTTGGTTTATTAGAACCACGTTGAAAATACAAATGAGTTTGAAAAAAATGAGTCGTGAGTCTTCAATGCTTAAGTGTAGAAAATATTGAATATCAATCGCTAAAATAATGAACACCAGTTTCCAACTGGATAAACAAAAGTAATAAGCAAAATTATCAATACAACGTTTACCTTGGCGAAGACAAGTTTCCTATATTCGTTAATGTTCGTGTCGTCAGGGTAGCCGACACCTGAATCCATAGCTTTTTATCATTCTGAAGTGCTGTGACGAATGTTTTTATGTTGGCAATAAGAGCGTGACGTGTTTACAACTTTTAGTTCAGAATAAGAGCTCGACGCCAAACACGGCAGTGTCGCCTGTGATTGGCTGCTCTGTGTTTACGAAAATTAATCGGACAAGTAAACTGTCACGTGATCAGGCTTACCCGATCACTAGAGATTAGCGTGGTTATTACAAATGTTTCAAAAGTAACCTAAACTATAAACATTGCGGGAGCTCAAAACGTTAAACTCGAACATTTATTACATTTGTGAAGTCCTGTGATGGATGGCCACGATCACAACCGAAATTACGGATTAAATCACATTATGTTAAATTTAAGTAAAGAGCCACGTATTAAAATATACCTTCCATTTCCACTATTTTTACGTTTATCGAAAAGTTGCTAACCAACGTAATTTCCGGTTGCTGTATGACGGGACGTGTTAGAATTTACATTTTTGAAGTGTTTCTGTATTTCAAAACTCATTTCCAGAGGCATATAAACTTGAAAAACGTATCTAGTATATTTTCATCCGTAGTTTAAATCCTGTTTATTATATTAGTTATTGCAATGTTTACATATGTTCGCTCCATTTTCGTATGACGTCTGCTAAAGTCAGTTTACACAGGGTCGAGTAGGGTTAGTCAGAGATAATCGAGTAGAGGAGAGGACCTGGTTAACTCGGTAGACTATCCGAATGCGACTTATCTTCGATCGATCATTTTTCTAATGAAAAGTGTGAACCTTTTACTCCAAGATCCCCGATCACCGCGGTGGCAGGGAGGTGTGCTAGCCACGTTGCGACCGCGGCCCCTGACCATCACGTAAGTCACGAGGACATGCAGAGTGCAGACAGGCAGTGGTCAAGTCCGTCTGCCAGCAGCATTTCCCGCGTCTGAAGAAAGGAGCGGTAAAGGTGACACAGGCACATACTGATACCGGCGCATCGCCCCTATGCACAGAGCACTAAGGTGAAGTCTGAGTAGTTCTGCATTCACTATGGGACATCAAGTGGCGAGCCTAGCATTTTATTTGTAGAATGCAAATGCAATGCAGTCGCCTCACAGGCAGGTATGAGGGGTGCCGGATGAATGTGCTTTGAAAACACTTAGTCTTAAGTGTATGGTATTTGCATTGAGATGAAGCCGAGTGGTTTGATGAGAAAGTGCGGCGACGCAGAGGTGTACGAAGCTCTGGGCGAGTTGACGTAACATGGCGGCTTGTTGCACGGAGAGTGCTGGTCTGTATCGATGTCTGGAGGGATCAGTGTCGAGTTTCCAGGCTCTGAGGAACCCCTAGCTGCGATCTGCGTGCCCTCAAAGGGCGCAGACCTTGCCAGCCCCCCGCCCTCCCTCCTGGGCACCATGCTGGGACCTCGCCCGCACATCAGTCTCGCCTCACCTCCCAGCCACCTTGGCCTTCCTTTTACACTGCCGCTCGCTGTATCTACATCTGCTCCACTGTCATCAGAGCAGGACACTTTCCAGTTCATGATTCCCGCCCTCTTGTATCCACCCTTCCATAGTCGCGCGTACTTGTTTCTGTCCTATCACAGTCGCATATACTTGCATCCATTCTCTAATAGTCGCACGTTATTGTATCCATCCTGATCCTGCCATAGTCTGCATTGTGTCCATCCCTTCCATATAGTTACAGGTGCCTTGTATAGGTACTGCTACATTTCACGAAAATATTTCCCGACAGTCGTTTTTTCAAAGCACTTGAGCTGGGACTCACTTTCGTTACATGATGAGTTTAATGCTTATAGGCAGTTCACGGTTGATTAAACTCAACTTCCAAAATCCTTTCTTAGGGTCTGTTAGTACTATCTAGTATCCTTCCGCTCTGTGTATGATTCACATTCCTATGCACCGTCTCACGTTATCATTGAGTCATTCCAGTGAAAGAATGTAATTATTAGGAAAGATAACTTTTTAATAATATAGACATTTGTTTTTCAGTGAGTCTAAAAATGAAGCCTTGACTTCGGTAGCCGTCATTTACATATTAGGCTCTCAATAAAACATCAAGTGTTAAGAAACAGTTTCATTAGTTCTCAGCTGGCACTCTGGTAGTAATTTTTGTTTTCAAAGTTGGCGAATCATGCAAGTTCAGTTTCAAAGTAACCTTCTTCTGAGTCAAGTAAGGTGCCCAATCTGTGTAGGGTTCGCTGGTCCTTTTGCACTGTTGACCTCCGGCTCACGTTGGACCTCGCATGATAAAACATGTACAGTATTTTTTTCCATGGACCGCTGCGATCACGGAGGATTATTCCAATCGCAAAATGCTGGATATACACCTAGCAGGCATCATTACTCGTAAAGAACCTCATTACTGGAGTGGGGTTGGAGAGATTTTGGTGGCTCTTAACATCGAGATCTAGAGAGCCGATGAGGGTGAAACGAGGTGAGGATGGAGCAGTGCTGCAATACAATCACGGGGAAAACGGGATATCCTCGAGAAAACCCGCTTACCAGTGGCATAATCCGGTTCGATTCTTACTTGCGAGAATCCGGGAGTGACCCGGCCGGGGATTGAACCTTGGTGGGAGGCGAGCAATCTAACCGCTCACCCACCGTGGCCCTGTTTTCATACGAAAGTCTATTGTCCGCACGCCCTCCTGTTGCTTCACACGTAAATGGAACAAGCTGTACAGGGTCCCTATGTGGTCATGAACGAGGTGAGTTCAGAAGTGTTTAATAAACCTACATGAGTAAATTTTCCATCAAAACAGCTGGGCCACGTGTTTTTGTTACGCCTACTGTCTTGCCGGTCCTCAAGAGGACTTGCACATTAAGACTACTTAAGACAGTAAGCAAGAGACATTTTTCCAACGCATAGGCCCAAACCAAGTCTAACACAATGGAGTTACTGCTGCGTACTGTAGTGGAACTACACTGAAGGGCCAAAAAAAAACTGGTACACCTGCCTAATATCGTGTAGGGCCCACGCGAGCACGCAGAAGTGCCGCAAGACGACGTGGCATGGACTCGACTAATGTCTGAAGGTGTGCAGGAGGCATTTAAAACTGCGCCAATTTGAGAAAGGGTTGCACGTCTGTCACGTTTAATGATTCTCGTCAGTCGTCGTTTGTCCCGTTCGTTCACGATCTTTTTCCGGCCACAGCGATGTCGAAGATATGATGTTTTACCGGATTCCCGATATTGATGGTACACTCATGAAATGGTCGTACGCGAACATCCAAATGTTATCGCTACCTTGGAGATGCTATGTCCCATCTCTCGTGCACCGACTATAACACCACGTACAAACTCACTTAAATCTTGATAACCTGCCATTGTAGCAGCAGTAACCGATCTAGCTGGTGACCGCATCGCGTTACTCTGATTGGTTCCATGCCTCTGTTATTTGCATACTCACGCCTATACCAGATTTTTTGGCTCTTCAGTGTATTACGGAAGTCACAAGTTTAGCCATTCACCGAAAAGGGTACATTTAAATAAACAGTTTTTTCAATTAAGCACTGTGATATTAACTTATACGTACCTGCTTCCAAAATTCAATGGCCGAAAACAAAACTACAAATAATAATGAACTGTTTTCTTTTTATTGAATAAAGCACACATCAAGGGCGTTGATCAACAAGAAGAGCAGTATTTTGTATTAGTACGCAATATCGTTCAAATTGTAGACACTACTTGTAAATAATTTTTCCTCGCCTAAAAAATATACCGAAAGTTTTATCATAAGTTCATGTCAAAATCGCAATTTTAGAGTTCTGAATGATGTAAAAATAAAAAAAACCAAAACATTCACAGGAAATTCAAAAATGGTTACTGAAAGGTGATGACTTAATTCATTTCAAGATATTCTTAGCAAAGTTAATTTTACGAAAAAGTATAAACTGCTAAAATAAAAAAATACACACAGCACTTTTTAAAAATTTCTGAAACGTTTTAAAACATTATTTTAAAAGTTTACTTCTTTAAATAACCCATGGTATCTTATTTCAATGTGAATTATCTCATTTCGGCAAGTGAATTGGTCTTTATTATGTGTAGGTTCCAAGAACCTAAATTTTTGATTCTGACATGACATTATGTAAAAAAACATATAGGCGAAAATGTTTCTATGTGGGGAAATAATACTTGGAAATAATGACTACAAGTTGAACAGGTTTTTGTACAAATACAAAAAAAGATTTTAAGATGAAACAATCTTAACAAAGCGTTTTACCATAGATGTGACTTTGAAATTATCTTGAATATTTTTCTGTGAGTGAAAGGAAATGTCGTAACTAATATTCCAATATAAACGCTTGATTTTTTTGCCTCTAAGTATTTACCAGATGTAATGAGATTGTATAGAATATTACACTGGAGAGCAAAAAAAAAGAGTATAGGCGTGCGTATGCAAATAACCGAGGTATGGAACCAATCAGAGTAACGCGATGTCGTTGGCAGCGCCTATATACATTGAAGAGCCAAGAAAAAACTGGTACATCTGCCTAATATTGTGTAGGGCCCCCCGAGCACGCAGAAGTGCTGCAAGAGAACGTGGCATGGACTCGACTAATGTCTGAAGATATGCAGGAGGCAATTCACACCATGAATCCTGCAGGGCAGTCAACAAATCCATAGGAGTGCAAGGCGGTGGAGATCTCTTCTGAACAGCTCGTTGCAAGGCATCCCAGATATGTTAAATAATGTTCATGTCTGGTGATTTAGGTGGCCAATGGAAGTGTCTAAAGTCAGAAGAGTGTTCCTGGAGCCACTCGGTAGCAACACTCGACGTGTGGGGTGTCGCATTGTCCTGTTGGAATTGTCCACGTCTGTCGGAATGCACAATGAACATGAATGGGTGCACGTTATCGGACAGGATGCTTACGTATCTGTCACCTGTTAGAGTCGTATCTAGGCGTATAAAGGGACCCATTTCACGCCAACTGCACACGACCCATACCATGACAGAGCATCCACCCTCTTGAACAGTCCCCTGTTAACTTGTAGGGTCCATGGATTCATGAGGATGTCTCCATACCCGTACACGTTCATCTGCCCGATACAGTTGGAAACGAGACTCGTCAGACCAGGCAACGTGTTTCCAGTCATCAACAGTCCAATGGTGGTGTTCGCGGGCCCAGGCGAGGCGTGAAACTTTGTGTCGTGCAGTCGACAACGGTACACGAGTGGTACTTCGGTTCCGAAAGCCCATATTAATGATGGTCAATTGAATAGTTTGCACGCTGGCACTTGTTGATGCCTCAGCATTGAAATCTGCGCGAATTTGTGAAAGGTTTGCACGTCTGTCACGTTTAATGATTCTCGTTATTCGTCGTTTGTCCCGTTCTTTCGCGATATTTTTCCGGCCGCAGCGATGTCGAAGATTTGATGTTTTACCAGATTCCCGATAATCACGGTACACTCGTGGAATGGTCGTACGCGAAAATCCAAATGTTATCGCTACCTCGGAGATGCTATGTCCCATCTCTCGTGCACCGAATATAACACCATGTTCAAACTCACTTAAATCTTGATAATCTGCCATTGTAGCAGCAGTAACCGATCTAACTGCCGACCGCATCGCGTTACTCTGATTGGTTCCATACCTCTGTCATTTGCACATGCACGCCTTTACGAGTTTTTTTTTTTTGCTCTACAGTGATCCTTACATCTGCAAACACCACTTCTTAACTAGACTCTGCGTCACGAATATTTTATATTATTTTTGCTCTCTCATAAATTTTTTCAAATTCATCACATCAGCGTAAAAGCACACTCAGAAAGCACGAATGCTACCTACAGATATTTTCCCATTCCACGCATACAATGGTAGCTTTTTTACATTTCTTCGACACAGAGTTTTCCATTTTTGTATACAAGTGACACTCAACCTCTCTACTTTTGCAGTCTGATTTACAGCAACATATTTAGAGTATCTAGATATTAAAAATTCCTTTAAAGTTTAGGAAGTATAATGCATATTTTTACAGCGTTTTCCAGCACAATTGGTTTTACAATAGGAATCGTTGTCGTAACCAGTTATGACAACGATTACTACTCTAAAACCAATTCACGAGAAAAACAAACCTCCATACTGTTGTTCTGTTGTAAATTGAAAACCAATGTAAGGTTGTTTGCCAGTCGTCATGGAGTTGTCAGTGTACCTGTGCTCGTTAGTTTGGCAGCTGGGAAAGTTCTTTGAGAAGAAGCAGTTGTTTCGTAAGAGAAGCAGCTTGTTAAATGACGCTGAGTTAATTAGTTTCGTGGGGACTGCTTCGCTGCAGTGTCACATAGCTCGGAGACACAGCTCTGTTGTACTTTATGGGCGACCTACTGAACGAGTCCTCACATGCCAAAATATCAGATTCCTAACATGCCAGGATCTCAGAGTCCTCACGTGCCAGGATATCAGAGTCCTCACGTGCCGAGACATCAGAGTCCTCGCATGCCAGGATATCAGAGTCCTCGCATGCCAGGAGATCGGAGTCCTCACATGCCAGGACATCGGAGTCCTCACATGCCAAGACATCGGAGTCCTCACATGCCAGGACATCAGAGTCCTCACATGCCAGGAGATCAGAGTCCTCACATGCCAGGACATCAGAGTCCTCGCATGCCATGATATCAGAGTCCTCGCATGCCAGGACATCAGATTCCTCACATGCCAGGACATCGGAGTCACCACATGCCAGGACATCGGAGTCCTCGCATGCCAGGACATCAGAGTCCTCCCATGCCAGGACATCGGAGTCCTCACATGCCAGGATATCAGAGTCCTCACATGCCAGGATATCAGAGTCCTCACATGCCAGGATATCAGAGTCCTCACATGCCAGGATATCAGAGTCCTCACATGCCAGGATATCAGAGTCCTCACATGCCAGGATATCAGAGTCCTCACATGCCAGGATATCAGAGTCCTCACATGCCAGGATATCAGAGTCCTCACATGCCAGGATATCAGAGTCCTCACATGCCAGGATATCAGAGTCCTCACATGCCAGGATATCAGAGTCCTCACATGCCAGGATATCAGAGTCCTCACATGCCAGGATATCAGAGTCCTTATATGCCAGGACATCGGAGTCCTCACATACCAGTACATCGGAGTCCTCACATGCCAGGATATCAGAGTCCTCACATGCCAGGATATCAGAGTCCTCACATGCCAGGATAATAGAGTCCTTACATGCCAGGATATCAGTTCACAATATGCCATTGCAGCTCCAGAACGGTTTCTGTTATGCAAACTGGTTACACAGAGTACTAAACAATACAGAGGCCAAACAGCCACTTGTTTCGCCAAATCCAGCTGCACACGACCACGCCAGAAAAATAGCGTCACTGACTAGCAACATGTTGGAACGCCGTTCGCCAATCAGCGCTTGGCAACCTCTTCGCCAGTCGGCCGTCCAGTCAATAGGGGAACTTTTGCAGCATGCAGTAGCACGTTCTCAGAGGCTCGCGCAACCAACTAGGCAATGGGTACACTCACGTCAACGGAGCCGCAACGTCATTTCGTCTCTATTTAGTTATCTATTGTGTGCTTGCTGGCGTTTGCCTATACGTAGGGCCGAAGCTGCAGAAGTCAACACACACCTGCGAAGAAGTTTTTTTCATGAACGTTTTAGCTCTCATTTACGTACTATTGGGTACTGAAGCCAGAAATAACATGTTTGATAATGTTATTGTACTGGTGATATTGCAGCTTCTATAAAACGAAACTAAGCTAGAGGAGGTCACTTTTGTTGACCAACACATACGAGAACTGATGTTAGATGGAGTTATCCTACATTCAGCGTCTGAAATTGAAAAAGAAGTGTTGGCTGCATTCGTATTTCCTGTTACTTTCTGATTGACAGTGATAATATTGCTATAATTTCTGAATGCAGCCAGGTTCGTAGTAATATGGAAGAAATCACTTTAATTAAATAGAACACCTGAAAATATTTTCTTAAATTTTGAAACGCCAGATAAAAATACAATTAGAATTTCTCTTTAATTTAACAATCACATACTCCGTCTTATTATACGGTACAGTTACAAAATTAAAGCAATAATTTCAGCTTTACGACACTCGGTACGAGATTTTCATTTGTCTTATTAATAAAACATTCCGGAATATTTTACAAATACACTTCACTAACTAGCACTTAAATAAAACAATGACAGTGTGGGAGCACCTCGAGTACTACCCTAATTCACAGGTCATGAAAAGGTCATTCGTATCTCGGCACCGTCGTATCGGTCAGCAATCGTGACAGTACACTGGTCTCCACACACTCGGTTACCATCTCGCCATCCACTAGACTAACCTGGATACAACTCCTTCACGACTGGCAAGGTGCTGCAAGGTACACTAGTCTCTGAATGAGTTGTCACTTGCCTGCAACTCAAGTCGACAAGAGGTCCCAGGAACTTATCAAAAGTGATACAACAAGCTGCCAAGCCTATCATCTGTCGCTCTAGGTCACCGACATCTGCGCACTGTGCGTACGTAGAGCAGGGTGAGAGGTCAAGGAAAGTCTAGCGAGACATTCCGCGAATAAGAAACAATTGCTTTCTTCTTCACTAGTCATACATTATCCAATACTTGTATACGGGAAATTTACGGAAATTCATTCAAGGAAAATCTAAATTCGTCAACTGAACGTACACCTGACTAACTGTTTTGATTGGACAGCGTGCTAAATACGCCCTTGACCTGTCAAAACCAATTATGGTACTGCCTAAAAACACAAGTCGCATCCTACGCTGCTTGAAATGAGGGAAAACTGGCTACTCTCTGCGGCAAGAGCCAATGAGCAAATACCTGGGGCTGTAGTATGGTTTACATGATGTTATGTTGACATGGTCAAACCTTAATTCGACTGCTTGCCTGAACGCGCTATCTCACGTATAAGTTGAATCAGGCCAGCAGGCAGCAACTTCCACTGGGGCGCTCAAACCTGCTGGTTGAACAGCAAGCATCCCCTCCACAGGACTAGTAACCAGGGCTCGGCTCCGCGAACCCCAGGCACAGTATACACTGGCCAAAGGAAGGCATTCAACAGGAGCCTTTCTTCAGTTGACGATGTCCGAGTGATGGCCCAAGGAGTAGCCAAGAAGACTAATGTGTCGATCGCTGTAATACAGTTATTAATCACCAGCCTTCGGTAGGGATAGAAAAATTTCGCGTTTTGAACTAATTGTATGCTAGACTCAACAGTCCTATATATTTTCGAGTTAAAGCTTTGTGTTCATTGGCTGCTGACTCAGTGTGCGGGCAGTTTTACCTCAGACCAGGTGGCTCACCATTCGGTGCTTGTTTCTTTGTAGGCCTGGTATTGACCCAACGTTCATCTGGGCGTGTCTGATAAACTGAGGTCCAACTGCGAACACAACATGAATACACATCCGTTTGAGGTCTAGCTTATCCTAAAACGAATTCGGGAAATTTTCCCATCCCTAGCATTTAGCATCTATTTTATGGTAGGACTCTTCCAATCAGCTGAACATTTATGTGGCTCAAAGAACTTTGATGCAGGCTTAAAAAAAAAAAAAAAAAAAAAAACAATTTGGAGCTTACCCGTTTATATATTCGTGACATTAATATCTCTTTACTAATTTTACTCTACTTGACAACCATAACAACCTCGCTCCTACTTTAACATGCATGGTTTTACCCTAAGCATAAACATTGGAAACTATAATAAACATAAATATACATTACGTAAAATCGTAAGAATGATAATAGAATATTGTTTACAGGTAACCGAAAACAAAATATTTGCACTCCTTCAGATCTTTATTTTAAAAATAACAAAATAGTTTAATGTGGCCGGCTCCGCCAGCACATAAGCAGAATGCTCAGTAAGACATCACTGTTGACTCTTTATGTACATCAACCATTTGCCTTTTTTTTAAACTATTTGTCAAAATTATTTTATAATCGTTCTAATAAATTTCACAAAACCTGACTGTGAGATGTGTGTTTTTACAGTCAAGTGTTGTAGACTTCGTGATTAAAATAAATATGGAGTACATAAAGAAAGTTGTATGTTTTCTAAGCAATTAATTGCAATGATACACCATTCAAGCTGTAGATTTACAAGGGAATCCTTGGCAAATAGTATCCAGAGGATTGCTTGTAAGAAGTACAGAAGATGTAACCATGCTCTTCTTGGGCACCTTTATGCTTGCTAGTCTCGTGATCCTGGAAGGTCCTTCGTCCTGTCGCAAGTCGCGGTGAAGAGGAAGCGCGAAGGAAATTTGCACTCTCCGTCATGCCGCCAGGTATTTAACGCAATTTTCGTCTGCTCCCCTCCTCACCGCACCCCTTTGGGGACGTCTTCCTGCCCTTGCTGGCGTCTACCGCACCCCCGAGGGGGGGGGGGAGTGTTGGGGTGAGGTGGTTGTGATGTCATTACTGCTCCATCTCGTTACCCGGGCCCTCTCCTGCGAGTAACTTGCTGTTGCTCGTGCCGTGCTGAGGCTGTGGCCGACCTCTCAACTGCGCTGCACGCACAGCAGGCAAGTACTCTACTAAGACTAAGTGGCGTGGCCGTGCCTTTCATGTGGACCTACCCATTCTCTGAGGGCCCCGTGTCTGTGGCCGCTGCAAGCTGCTAAAGGTTCCCTATTGGCTGGCGTGCCGGCTGGTAAGTAGGTTACCAGACGCTGAATTTCTAACGGAGTTCCAACGTTTTGCTGGCGTAGCTCAGGGTGTCAGCAGCTGTTTCACCTCTGTAATGTTAACTGCGCTGTGTCCTCGACAAAGATAATCCGTCGTGTAGCAGGTTCCCCGTTAACTTACACTTCTCATCTCAAACTTCCACAAAACATATATTAGTACCTGCTCTTTTAACTGACGTGCTGGAAGGCATGCTGACAATTAAATTCTCAGCTATGGAAAAAAGCATTACCTTGTACAAATGCCGTATTAAAATTGTTAATTTCAAATTTGTGGGTGCACAAATATTTTAAACCGTGTTTATGTTCGTTTTAATCACATAAGAAAACTAGCGTAACAGATAAGAGTGAAGGATATACACTGGAGAGTCAAAAAAACTGGTATAGTATAGGCGTGCGTATGAAAATAACAGAGGTATGGAACCAATCAGAGTAAAACGATGCGGTCGGCAGCGCCTATTTAAGACAAAAAGCGTCTGTTAAGGTTGCTAGATTGGCTACTGCTGCTACAATGGCAGGTTATCAAGATTTAAGTGAGTTTGAACGTGGTGTTATAGTCGGTGAACGAAAGATGGGACATAGCATCTCCGAGGTAGCAATAAAATTGCGATATTTGCGTGCGACCATTTCACGAGTGTACTATGAATATCGGGAATCCAGTCAAACATCAAATCTTTGACATCGCTGCGGCCGAAAAAAACATCGTGAACGAACGGGACAAACGACGATTGACGAGAATCATTCAACGTGACAGACGTGCAACCCTTTCTCAAAAGGCGCAGATTTCAATGCTGGGGTATCAATAAGTGCCAGCGTGTGAACTATTCACCGGACCATCATTTATATGGGCTTTCGGAGCCGAAGGCCCACTCGTGTACCGTTGTTGACAGCACGACACAAAGCTTTACGCCTCGCCTGGGCCCGCCAACACCGCCATTGGATTGTTGATGGCTGGAAACACGTTGCCTGGTCTGAACAGTCTCGTTTCCAATTGTATCGGGTGGATGGACGTGTACGGTAATGAAGACATCCTCATGAATCCATGGACCCTACACGTTAACAGGGCTGTTCAAGCTGGTGGAGACTCTGTCAGGGTATGGGGCGTGCGTATTTGGCGTGATATGGGACCCCTGATACATCTATATATGACTCTAACAGGTGACAGATTGTTAGCATCCTGTCCGATCACCTGCACCCATTCGTGTCCATTTTGCATTCTGACGGACGTGGACAATTCCGGCAGGACAATGCGACACCCCACACGTCGAGAGTTGCTACCGAGTGGCTCCAGGAACACTCTTCTGACTTTAGACTCTTCCAGTGGCCACCTAAATCACCAGACATGAACATTATTGAGCATATCTGGGATGTTTTTCAACGTGCTGTTTAGAATAGATCTCCACCGCCTTGCACTCCTATAGATTTATGGACTTCCCTGCAGGATTCATTCTGTGAATTGTCTCCTGCATACCTTCAGACATTAGTCGAGTCCATGCCACGTCGTCTTGCGGCACTTCTGCGTGCTCGCGGGTGCCCTACACGATATTAGGCAGGTGTACCAGTTTTTTTTAACTGTTCAGTGTACATTGTCCTTCCCTAATTTCAGTAAACAGCTCCATAATGAGAGTAAGTGTGGGCACCTTAACTGTGTTTTTCACCAAGATAAGTTCATGCATTGTTTACTTTATGTAAAACGTGTATTCATAGTGATATAGCGGGCTTAATGTGGGACTTAAATACTTATATAAAATAAATTTTTGTAATAAAAACTGTTATATATTTTTGTTTTAGTGAATTTCTGATACCTGTATGCTTCTTCGATTCCAGTTTAAATATTGTATATATATATATATATATATATATAGACACACACATGTAAGTTAGGTTTGGTAGCACCAAAATTAAATTAATAGGGAAAAAAATGTGTTAAGAGGAGCCCTAAAGGAGATCCCTTCCTTCGCCCTCCGCCAGCCATTGGGAAGTGCCTAAAGGCTTGTCCGCTACTAAGTTGGAGACACGGTTTCACTATCGCCACCATTTTGGTGTTCTCCCCTCCAGTCTATTTAAGCCAGCACCAACCATAACAATGGAAATGAGATCCCGCCCCCTCCCTACTAGTACTTCTCTACCCACTAATGAAGACCATGGTTCCCACCTATCTGTCTCCTGTAGTATTTTATATTAATGTATGTAACAATTTCGAATTTTTTCCTTTCATCGAGGGGGTATTTTACGGTGCCTACGCCGGTTTTTCTTTTTCTCGTAGTCATATGTTAACAGTAGGTACGCCTAGGGAGGTATTGATGGCCACGCACGGAGGCATAGCTGCCCGATCCCTCTCGGCCGTGATGGAAGGATTCCCTTCCTTGTGGGCCCACGTGGCTCAGCCCTGAGTTGCAGTAGCTCCCGTCTCTACCTCGCTCGTACATTTAACACTTAGAATTAGGGTAAGTTAGAAAAAAAACATGTTCGCTATTATTAGGGTTAAAGCAGCGCATTTATGTTTAAATAATTTTACAATTACCCATGAGTGACTCTTGGGTGAAATGATAGAAGTGCATCGCAATGGGAATCTAGATGCGCCTTGAAGGCTAAAAAGTTTCTGAGGAGTAAATCCTAACCGGCACACAAAAGTAATTCCTCGCTTAGCCGTGAACGGCATTACATGTTGTGATGCCGCAAGCATTTTCGTGCAGACTGTTGCCAGTTTTAGAAATTCCGACGACGGACAACTTCGAAGAACATTATTTCGTAAATTTCTGTTTGCTCAAACAAATTCATTACGATTTTTTTCTCAATTTTCTTAAAACTAAAACTCCATGACATCAGACATGGCAACTCTTTTAAATGATGAGTCAAGGCAGATGTTTCACTTGTTTAGATCATCTGCTTGGAAGACAGGAGCAAGAACATAATTATGCTGTATTTAGAATTCCTTCTGTTTTGGTTACCAGGCAAGAGTGTTATTGCTGACCGCATTTTAAACTAGCTGACTGTTTTTAAAATAAAACGTAATTGCTGTAAACATGTGTAATGTTACAGTTGGTTGATGTGACACGGCATCATTACTGACACTTACGAAGCATGCAGATAAGGTCGCTTCCTCAGTGTAGCTCAGGCGACTGGGAAAGGATGTAAGCAATGCGCTGCCAGACGAGAAGCACGTCTCACTGATAAGTCCATGTTGCCTTCTTCAGAAACACCCGCTGTGTGCCACGAAGCAAGGCCTCTCACATCGCAAACCAACAAAGCGCGTTTCAACGCAGACAAGGGGCAGTTCTTTCACCAACATTTAACGAATTCAAAATACCTTTCAAAAGTGAAATATGAAAACATGAAATCTGTGAGATAGTAAGGAATCCTTTTCCCATCAGTATGAATTATTCATGACGATTTCAACACTGCAGTAACAAATATAGAATAGCTAGCATTATTTTAAGGAAAACTCGGACTAACCCTATCCCGATAAATTTGATAAACATAATTACAGTAATTAAGTGTTTTAATATCCCATAAGTAGATATAATTGAAAATCGCGAAAAGAAATTTCAGCTAGCATATATTCGATAACACTCTAGAAAATTTATTATTTTATGTAACAATGAACGAGGTTTTGACTAGGCTAAGTTGTTTGCATACCAGTCACGAATGTTCTGCCTTAAAGTATCAGAATCCTCATTGGCACAGTGAAGTGGGTAAGTAGCTTCATGGGAGAATGACAGCCAATAAGTATAGAAAACTGTCGGACTTGTGTACAGTACGTTGAATCCTAGCAAACAGTCAACTTTTACGGCTATAAACCATCATCTATACCCATTAATAAAAGTAATTATACAGTAAAATCGACGAAAATTGTCTAATTTTTTATTCCCCCTAATATAAAGTGTACAATATTTTTCTACGAAAATTACATTACTCACAATGCGTACAAGTTGAAAATGTTTGGTACAATTATAAAATAATGAAATTTTTGGTATCCAACACCTTTGACATCGAGGTCTTGAGAGCCGACGAAGGTGAAACGAAGTGAGTATGGAACAGTGCCAGAATGCAAGGGCGGGGAAACGGGAGATCTCCGAGAAAACCCTCTAATAACGGCATCTTCCAGCACGGTTGCCATGTGTGAACCCGGTTCGCCTATGTGGGAGGTGATTGGTCTGACCACTGCCCCCCCCCCCCCCNTACTGGCGTGAATCACTGTTCCTGTATCCTGTGACGATGGACAGGAAGTATCAGTTCATGTCGTTTATTAAGGCAAGAAGTAGATTGCGCGAGTGTGGTAAAATGACATCAACGATACTAGCAACGCACTAGTATACAATATCCCGTATCAAATGGTGTTTGAGCGAATGGAATAATGTATTAAGTTGGCTATTCTGACAACCCGAGTTCACCAGACCACGGAGAAATATGCGGACAGGAAAGAAAATGTTCTTAGACAAATTATTAATATATTTTATTTTACGTGTTCACAAAACATGTGTTATTAATATGAAGAACAAAACTTCGTGCTAAAAAAGTACTCTGTGTAAGTGTTACAAGTGAAATGCAACTTAAATGGTACATGAAACCCCCCCCCCCTCTTATCACCTCATTCGCCAAATATATTAATAGGCCTACTATTGCTCAATTTGTCACGTTTTTTTTTTGTATATATTTCACGAGGCTGCAGAGCTTTCACGGGGTGTTTTCAACATTTCTACGTTAATCTGATGCAATATATTTAAAGCCCCAGAAGTTTTGAATCAATACGAGGTGAGAAATTGACCTTTAGGAAAGACAGCCGAATATATTGTTATCTGATAGGAAACATGCGCCCAGGTGTGTCGTTGTTGTTTAGCGGAACTTATCTTTTTACATTTAACAGTAGCTTTTCTAGCAACTTGTTGTGGCGAAGATTATGTGTTAGTTTTCCATTATCAACAACACACTTTCCTTAAATCGTTAGAAACGTTTCGTTAAAACTTTAAAATGTATGATTTAACATACATTTGAATTGAGTTTCCGAATACCAAACATGCAAAATTGTCTTTCGGCGTGGACTTTTCTGTTAAGGGGTCACCTCCATGGATGACAAACTTAAACTTGTGAAAAGAAAACTATTTTTTTTATTTTTCTAGGAATAGTCATGTTTTGTTACTAACTGTACACCTTTAATATTTTTCTAGTAGAACACCACCTTCAGTAATCAATAATTTTGTAATCAATTTAATATTTCCAAGATTTATAAATGCTATTTGAATACAAGGCACTGAATATTACTGTAAGTGAAATTGTGTATATGTTATGGTTGTTCAATATGTTTTGATTTAGATATTTTATTAAGATAATTTATCACCCAGAAATTGATGTTTAAGTTATTTTCTATTTGCGGTTTTTTTCTGATAGAGTGTTTAAGACGTTACATTACGTTATCCTGTATACAACATGGTTGATGGTGGTTGCAGTAATTTCGTGACATCATATTACATTACCTGTATACAACAGGGTTGATGGTGTTTGCCGTAATTTATCGACGTCACATTTCGTGACATCACATTACGTTATCTGTATACAACAAGGTTGGTTGTGTTTGCCGTAATTTACCGACGTCGGCATTCTTCCAACAGTCTGGCGTCCGTGACGTTATGTTAAGTCACCAGCATCTTTCCTGGTGTACTCTGCAACACTACATCAGCAGAACTCTAAGTGGAAACCGCTTAAATGAACACGAAGTATTATATATAGAAACCAGAATAATTCGCAGTTTCCATGAGCTGTAGGCGCACTTCGCCATGGAGTAAGTAAATCGTGACGGTTGTTCTTATTTTAGCGTGCGCGTTCTCTTGGTGACTTCGCGAGGCTCTGGGAACTGACCTGGAGTCTTAAGGGAGGCTGGTTCACGATGAAATACTCAAGAATAGAGACTTTTACTTATCACTCGTTAAGTACACGGAAAGTAGATTTTTCACATTACGATTGATCTACCAACTGTTACGTCTATCCATTCAGATCGTAGGAAACGAAAGCAGCCGATATAACCTGAAAAAATGGACAAGGGTGAAGATTATTTACATTTTTTTGTATTATTTGCCATTATTACTTCAATAATCGTTTTGAAAATTTCGCGATATCTTATAAAATGGGATGTCGATGGGAACATTAGGCATGTATGTTAATACATCTGTTAAAGGTTAAATTAAAGCACGTTTAATAACTTCTTACAAGAACTACAACGTGAGGAACAGTTATTTAAATACACCAGGATCTTGTTACATAATATAAAATTCATTGGATACGAATTCACGACATGCATAACCTAATTCCAAGATATAAGTACAGTTTCTCACCAACAACTGTCGCTGAGTTCTCGTTGATTACTTCTTCTATATACTACTTGACGATATTTAAAGTCAATCAAAGATTGTACACGACCAGTGCACGACCCGCACACTAAAGCGAATAAAACCAATACCCTTGTACACAGTGCGTCATATCCTAAACACGCGGCTTAATATTTCTGTTCACATTTACTGCACGCACGGTGCTGCAGAACGTTCCCTATTGGCTGGGCTGCCAGCTGGCGAGTAGGTTACCAGGTGCTGATTGGCAAACGACGTTCCAGTATTTCGTTTGCCAGTGACTCCTTTAGCCGGCGTGTGCAGCTGGAGTTCGCGTAATAAGCAGCTGTTTCATTTCTGTAATCTCAACTACTCTGTGACTTATCATTCTTGTGTACCGTGGAACAGATATCAACTGCACATTGTCTGGTTGCTTCCATAGTGAGAGGTGGTGACTGGGACTGTATTTCTGTATGTTTATTGTTGCCTCGCAGTCCTCCAGGAGTGGCAGTAGGTCGTGGGAAACTGCACAAGTAGCATTAACGTGTTAGTGTCTGGAGCCTTACTCGTGTCAAAATTAATCCTGAATTTTTCAGCTCTTTGTTTATAACCAACATAATCTACGGCTCACTGATATCTGGCCCTAGGTTTATTCATATCACTGTTGCGAAACAATACACAAGTTTTCTGTATTTTGGTAACGAGCCCTGTCTCTTTATAAAAATTAAGAGTGTATTTTCACAGTTTTAGGTTATTTGCGTTCATGTGTCACTTGTGTAGTGGCGTTTATCGTTATTCTCTTCACAATTCTTTCTCTCGAGCACAGAGGAGATAGTTAAAAATATTGATTTCTCTGCTACGCGAAGCAGTGATAGAAGCTATAAACAAGAGAAATCGTTTAAGTGAGAGATTCTAAACTACTGTTGTTAAAAATAGTGAAGTATTAATTTGTTGTTGGGTCAATGTGGATACAAAATATTGTCGACTTTCCTGAATAAGTTGAAGGAGTTTTGCCGAGCGAGGAGGTGCAGTGGGGAAGACCTGAACTGATCTTCTGTAGGATCAGGGTTCGGTTCCCGATCTGGACATCGTGACTTCTGTGGTAGAGTTGTTCCTTTCCATAAACCATGGTCGCTTCCTTCCCCACTCCTGCTTCTCTGGGCCACTTTCTGTGTATCAACTGACCTCCCTGACGATGAGACGTCAGGCCCTACTTACCTATCTTGAAGGCGTTTACGCAGAATTTCATCCTGTGGCATGTTTTTCTTTAAAAAAAACCAAAATACGGAACTGAAGCCGGCAATTCAATTCCTGTCTCGTGTTGTTTAAAGAAGCTGATTTGAACAGTAAATGATAAAAGGTATTCCGCATCAGCCACAAAGAATTAATGTTTAGGGCGTCTATAAAAATGCCAAATATTACTGAAGTTCGCTATCACTTCGGAATCGAACTGACTATAATGCATCTACAAATTACTGAAATGAAAAAGCACATCTGAAACCGCAGAAGACAGCTCGTATTTCTGGGCAACTATGTAGGTGTTTGGAAGAACCATGTAGAATATCCTTAAATTAAATTGTGAAGTGTGTTCTTGAGCGAATGTCGATGTTAACCATTCACAAGCGCATGGCCAGACGGCACGCTACATAATAAACCAGTTAACAAACAGAACTGCATGTTTTGCAGTTTGGTCGTGTACTTGACCTTGGCCACTGCTATCATTTACGTGTCTGGGACTATGGACAAGCCTAACTCGAGCCATGAGTTTACGCAATTTTTACGACCTTAGCAAACAAAACCTCTTACGGATGCAGTTCATGCATTTTGTTAGTTTTTATCAAGCTGATAGAACACTGTGTCACACCAGCTAGCTTTTTTTAAAATAAAATAATTACTTGTGAAATGGTACAGATGAACATTAGTGATAACATGCTCTCTTACATAGGAAAGAACTTTTCATTGGTGCTCTATAAGTTCTGCATTGCAATGACCACCAGTTAACCAAGAACGAACTTTGCATAATACGATAAGCGTTGCCAATGCATTGTGAAGCAGTAGGGGTGCGATAAGTGGGAATGTAGAGACCAGAATTGCATAGTTTTCTCACAGTGATGGATATAGGTGGTTTATTTATAACGTGTCTTGAATGTCTGGAATTGTTAAACGACCTAAAAGTGTACGATTTCTTTAAACGTATACAAAACATTATCCCTATATTCAAATTACCGAGGTTCTTAGTTCGATGGCAACTTATTTTAATATAATAGATACGTATAGTTCAATTATATGTTAACAACACTTAAAAACTAATTTCATACTTCATTATTTCAATAATAAAGTAAGGCTGCAACTCTACTGCAATATTTAGTGCACTAATTAATTAGTAAATTACCTGCTGTGCTACATTAATCATTTTAAAAGAAAAATTGTGTCTTCCTGTATTCTTCACTTCTCAGCGATATCCCAGGCGTTCACAGAAGATTGTTACGTTTCAGTTACACAATGAAGAGTTATTTTATTATATAGGTACGGTCTCAAACTAGTTCGTTGTAGCTTGTAAACTGAAAGACACTGAAGTGGTTGACGAAATAAAATGTATTATATTAAGAAAAGATTTCCTAGCACAATTTATCAAGAAAGGCAGGTACAGAGAGAATGAATTCGCATTGAAATATTACACGGAGGTTCACAAATCTAGTTTGCAGAGGAAAGCGTGACGACGAAAGCATTTCTCACCGGTTCAGAGCCTTGCGCGTATGGTCGATGTAGCGCTGGATATGCGTGTTATCGTCGCCTTATCGCTGTGCCTCAAAAACAAAAAAAAAAAGAAGAAAAAGAAAAAGTTATGTTAATAATCTCGGTGCAACGAACTCTTGAAAGCGCATTTTTTTCTACGCGTGTGACGAGGAAGCGGGGGATAGACAGCATCCCGCCACGGGACTCGGTATGTGTGGACTAGTACTGGAGGGCAGGAGATGACGACTCTCTCCGGAGACGAGGATCCACGTGTCACTCGCGAGTGTGATTACAGCGGGACAGCGCCGCGCTTACTGCGCCTCCATCATTACACTCTGCGGGAACGCTGCCAACCTCGCCGTTACACTCACACGACAATGAGTGTCGCCACTAGTTACACGTAACTCTATCTGAATCAGTGATTTCAGTCAGTAGAATTATCTTACTGAATATTAAGTTATTGGGCTGTTGTGTACTCGCAAGTCAGTGGAACGCACTGAAGTTTCACTGCCAGGCCAGCGCAACTCACCAGGAATCAGCAGAGATCTTCCCTAGCAACTACAATTACCAGAAGAATTTTACTGCTTTCAGTGGAGCAGTTTCGGGCGAATCTACAGTGAAATCCACTCATACGAAGCAGTTTTCAACTTTTTCTTTCTAGAGAGTACTTGTATTGAAGCCCGGATCTTACCCCGTGCAAAATTTTTCTATGGGGGTACATAAAGGATTAAGTGTCTCGTTCACCATTGTTGGCTAACATTGACGACCTCAAAGAGATAGTTACGGACGCCATCCAAACAGTAACACCGGACATGCTGACAAGAGTGTGGAACGAATTTGATTATCGCATAGATAATTTATTTGTTTACTAGTTTTTACTTAGTTTTCGTCACTGTTTGTGTTAATTCTATCGCATATTAAGTCATTGCTTATTCTTTTCTAGTGTTTCTTGTTGAAAACAATTAGCAATACCTTAATATGTGATAGAATTAACACAAACAGTGATGAAACTAACGCTCTCTTACACCTTGCAACCAAGAAACAGCGTGCTTGGTGTTGCCGGTAGCAGCCGTTGTTGAGCCTAAGTAACTCTCTCTACAACCAGCGACATCTACAACATGCATTGGATTTCTCTTGGCAAAAATGAGTTTATAGCTACTGTAATTTAGAGTTTGCAGCTTTATCCCATTTACTGAGCAACGTCCTGCGTATTAAACAACGTTACTGCGGTAGAAAAGGAACCAATTATTCACACCAAAAGGTTTTTAAACTTGCGTAAGTTACACGTGAAGTCATTTCAAACAAATAAACAGTTTGCACAGATTGTATTTTTTGCATTAATATAATTGAGAACCGCAAATAGTCTCTTTTTTATTTTGTCAAACACATAACAAAGTCTAATTCACTTGCAGTAATGAGGCAACTTAAATTTAAAAAGGATGTTGTAATCAACCAACAAAAAATCACAAAAATGAATCTCTGAGCAGTATAAAGAAACTGTTGTGGTAAATAAAGTTTTGGCATGGTTTGCGATTTTTTCATAATTTTCAAAAAAATATGTATTTAGCTCAGTATATCCGTTAGGTTACATATTCGCTTGTGATCTCGAGTGTTGCAACAATGTGACATATTGGTGAGCACTGTACTTGCGTAGAGTGCACTTCTTGCAGATGGTGTACAATGTTCTTCGTGCTCGGTGTACTGTTCTCAGCGTGGAAGAGAGGCGCAAGAACTCTCATTAATGAGATTACCCACAAGGACGACGCCGGAAGCACTGGACGGCGATTCATTTCTGTGTACAGCAACTTCCATAAAAATCCTTCATCTGCAACATGTACACGATCGTAGCAATTTTCAGAGAATGCGTTTAAAAAAAAAGTCTTTAGTTTAATTTTTAAAACAGTTTTTTTTTTTTTTTTTTCCCGTGATTAACGGAAGTTATTTCTTGGAGAGCTAAACTCAAGTAATGTAGGATATATTGTGAGTAAATGCTGACGTGTTGAACATTATTTCAGAGTTATATAACGGAGTCATTTTATTGTATCCAAATAATTCTAATAATTCTCATGCTCACTTGTATATGGGCAGAGTGCATTGTTAAATGTAAGGAAAGCTCCGTTGCAATTGGACGGGTATATCGTACAGCGTTTATAACACGGATGTCGGGTAGTGTGCGGATACGGACTGCACCGAACGAATCTATGATCAAAACTAAGTAGAAAATATTCTTTGGTAAAAAATCTTACGGCCCTTAGTTTACGAGAAAAACGACATTAAGTACCGGTAGATAAAATTACTTGATTTCACGTTAAGCAAGCATACAGCATCAGCATACAAAACATGGAAACGTCATAGGTGTTCGGAGTTTGCTCTGCCAATAGCAATGCACATTTCCGCACGCCGGATGCATGCAGCATGCACGGAGCTCGGCCGCCGGATGCACTCAAGGTCATTGCCATGTCCCAGACTCACTGCATGTGACCTCCGTGTCTCCTTGGCACTACATATCTGGGCTCGTTCCCTTGCCGTGTGCCTTACGACCGACACATTAGTTGCAGCATTACCACATCACCTCACCCTTGTCTAATTAGAATACTACATGTTCGCTACAACGGTTTGTCGACCTTTCATGTCATTTTTCTCGTAAACGAAAGGTCGTATGCATTTTTACAAAATAGTATTTTCTGCTTAGTTTAGATTACAAATTCGTGAGGTGCAGTTTGTATCCATGAATCACCTGACAACCTGTATAGGTATTTCGATGACGGTCATATTATCAAACTCAGTTTCGAAAGCAGAGGTGGAATTGTGTCTGTCGCCACGCGATTGCAGAAACCGCGCTCCACATTACTGGCTTTTAAGAGTACGTGGGCCAGAACTTTTTTTTTCTGGCGTTTGAGGCACAGCAATAAGGGCGACAATATCACGCGCTCCCAGCACTCGATCGCTCGTACGTGCGAGGAGCTGAGTGGCGCCTCCGTCGTTACGCTCTCCTCTGCACATGAGATATACAACGATGAAGCTTTGTTGCACGCGATGGATGCCCACAGATGTAACTGCAACCGTGCGATTTTACTTTTTTTCCCACGTTTTAAAGAAACTGCGCAGGTCAGCTCTAAAAACGCCATTTTTTTTACCAACTTCGCGATTTTTTTTAATACGCTTAAAATTATTAAAAAAATAACCGTTCTGGCTTAGATAATTGGTGTTTAATTTATTGGTAGAAAGTAATTTCCACCATGATGCATGCTGAGATACGCGTAAACGCACAGACAACGAATGTACACAGACTTCTTACTTTGAACGTCAAGATGATCTCGTCATTGTCACCGAGGCGTTACTTGTACGAACACCAATACAGTGGCGTATACGCCGTGTTTACATGGCTATAGCCCATTCACGGTTACATTTCACTTTCCTGAAGCCTTGCTTAAGATCTATTTCTAGGATATTCCTCCCCCTAAAGCCAACAAAGCTTAACTAAAGTCTAGAAAATTACACCAAAAGGGACAGCGCGCCACATTCGTGCGCACTCTGTGTTGCATAACAACTATTTCTTACTAGGAATTACCAGTACATATATGTTCTCCCTTTTTTAATTTGTATTAATTATAAATGATATGTTATTATTAATATATACAATATGAGTAAATGTTCAATTTTACCAAATGTAAGGTATATGCTTGTTAACACGAATATAAAACGGTCGTGATACACTGCATATTTAGGAAGCAACCAAACACGTGAAAGATGGTGTGATTTTCCAAAGGTTTGATTTAAACAGCATGAAGAAACCGCTAATAGTCTATAGCTGAGTTCGTAAGCTGCCTCCTGGTCAGTTACTGGCGTAAAGGCGAGGCCATTAAGAAGCACAATGTAATGTTTCTTTATGCGTGCTTCATAATGAGAAAGTTGCGATGAGCGAAGCAAGCAGAGGAAGGCAGTTGCTATATCTCAGAAGGCGGCGGTGACATTCCACGCGAGCAACATTACCATTCCTCCTGTTTGTGGCGCGTGTTTGTACATCCTTCCACTGGAGAGTGTGGCATTCTGTGCTGCGTCATGTTATGCACTTAACATAACGCCAGAGCATCCCGCTGTTGTGTGTCAACTAAGCGGACGTTTGGAAAATTAAGTGGATGGGTGGCGGTAATTCGAAGAAAGATATTTCGCGAAATTCGTTTGCGTTCATGTCGTTGGCCATGTTTATAAGAATTTTCACTTTTTAGCTGGAGTTATGATTGCATCATATAACATCCATCACAGAGTATTTCGTGAAGTTGCAGTAATTTGACGTATTAAATGTGTCATTTCAAATTACCGATAACTTATTCCACTGTAAGTTAAGCAAATTTCTGAGATATAACTTATTTCAGTCTCCTAGCTCCTCTATTGTGTGTATATTATGTATGTTTTGTGTATTTTTGTTACTATACATTATTTATTACTGCTATACTGTACTTATTATTTTTTCTCATAACTATACCATTCTTATACTTTTTCACTGTTTTACCAATGATTTTACCTTCAATGTACGCTTTTTTACAACTGCGTCACATTAATTCACGTGCTATTTATTAAACAATTTTAACGTCCTTGTACTACGTTTTTTAACTAGGTTGTTACAAACAGAGTTATAAAAAGTATCTTCAAAACGTGTATATCAATTGACTTCAGATAAATAATGCGTAGTTATATGCAAGCAGCAAGCATATTCCATTAGCGGGAGTTACGTTTCAATTTTGAACACAAATTAAATTCGAAGCAGTTATACTCTCTACCACCAGACGACCTTGTATACTAGTTTTGTTTTTTCTTAAATTGCCTTTAAAACTCGTAGTTGCCGAAAATTGTTATTACTTAAAAATAGGGGTATTTTTGCAATTTTTTTCTCATTGTATAATTTTATATCCTGTATTACTATAAAAGTAGCAATTAATTTGTGGTTTTAACCGAATATTTTCAGTTATCTTAGAATTCGTAGGAAAATTAGGGTAAAATTACAAATACTTCACTAGTTTTAGCAACTGGCACCTATAAATGGACAATTATCGAAAATTTGTACGCGTAACTGGAAATATACGCTTACCGATATTCCAGAATGTAATGCAAGTTTACATATACATGGACATTATACAATTACGCAGTGTAAGATGTACAACTGCACAGACATTGAGTGTTTATACAACAACCTTGTAGTAGTGGAAAAAAAACATAATTTAAGATTTTGGTACAGGGAGCGAGTGTATTTTCATACATGCTTCAAAATGTGTAAATTAACACCAACATTTTGTTTACTAAGTCATACATTCATATATTTTACCAAAGACTTGTAGTACTCTATACATTCTTTAAAACATTTGTGCAAAATTACTTATACTATAGTTCTTTTTGGCAAATTACACATAAAAAAATAAAATAAAATTAAAAAATTTGTGTAAATTTACATTTATTATTACAGATATGGGAGTGCGCATGTTGTTTGATGAAATGTTTGGATGCCGTAAATTCCGTGCAAAAATGAACGTCTTCACGCCTTAAAAAGGGTTCTATATATTCTCAGCGCAATCAGACTTTCTATTCAAACAAAATCATTTCGATGTATACATTATAGTGTGACGATTTCTCATTCCATTTCTTTTTCGTGCATTTTGAGAATTTAAAATATTTAGCGCGCATATAAACATATTTTCCCGAAAAATTGTAACCTCTTCTTCGTAATGCTATCTGATAAATACCAACAATTATTCCAATAATGTGCTACAACTATTAAAGCAGAATGCTTACTTTTGAATTTTTCTTGCACTGTTGTTGCTATATGATATGGTAAGCTCTTGTAGTATCCATCTTACATACATGTGAAGTAATATTAAAATAGATTTCATCTCCCTTACTTTTTTTGTTGTTAGTGACATCCGTTTCATACTCAATGTTGATTTATGACACCCGATCTTGAAAGAAAGAATATTTTTATCCGCGCTATACTATACCGATTCTCAGCTTGTTCGATTACTACAGCCAGGAAAAAAAAAAGTGTTAAATGCGAGATGACACTGGCATAAACCATTCGCAAGGCAACATCTACAGCTCATATACAGTGAAGACACCGACAGTAAAGAGCACTGACACCTTCTGTGTAATTGGTCTTTATTGGACATAAAAACCTTCCGGTCAACATGCACACAATAACTGTGGAAACAGAGTGAATGGAACAGGGTGCTGTTGCATATTTTTGTGAAAGCGAGTGAAGTGCTTTTAAAAAATAAATAATCCGAAATCCGGCATTTTGTACTATCTTTGTTCGTTTTATACACAGTGGTTCTACGTACAATGTGAACCTTAGTGACTCCGTCTGCCTAGACGTATTTCGCAAATCTGAGACCCGGAAGCATGGGAGCACTAAGGGCGACACTAGGTGCGCCCATCCAATTTCTGGTCGCCTTTACGCGCGAGGGGCTAAACAGGCTTTCAGTCATTCTTTCGTCGACTCCTCATTCAACTTTCAGTGATAAGCCTTTCATGTTGTGGTGAAGTAATGAAGACAACGGAGTACTTCATGTTCCTGTGTTATTTTTAAATAGTCAATGCCGGAAGTTTCGTAATTAAAATTTATTTGTGAAACGCTTCTATTAAGCATTTTACTCTTTTTAAAAATACGCATTAGATACGGAAATAGGAAACGGCAGCTAGCATTCAGACGCAGGAAATGTCTTAAACACTATTCGTATGCATACGCCACTCTGTAATTTCGAACAGTTTTTAAATGACAACCGTACGGCTGGAGCTGTGCGCAGTTAGGGAGAGAGGGCGGACGGCGCTCTTAGTGCGGATAAAGAGACAAGAGTGTGCTGAGAATTCTTGCAATACTCTCTGGCAAAGGGGACGGGAAATAACGAAGGAGAAGCAGTTCTTACGGCGTGCGGAGGGGATGGAAGAGTCTGTCTTGGTTCGGCAGTGCATGTCNCGCATGCGGAGGGGGTGGAAGAGTCTGTCTTGGTTCGGCAGTGCATGTCGCATACGCTCACAGCATCAGAAAACACGGCATGTCATGACATTCGGAAATAAGTCCCATTCCTCGCTGCATGTGTTTGCTATACGTAGATACCGGAAACATTTTCGTGTTAAATTACTCGCCGGCTATATTATGCAGTTGCTTGTATATTCCAAAAATAGACCAACGTAGTACGAAAAGGAGCTTCTGAGGCAATGTATACAAAATGGGGTGGCGAGGATCGTATGGGGTCACATCCTTCACACCGATTCGGGTTTGCCGAATGTTCTCGAAGGTAGTCGGCGATAACGACTCTCGTACACTACAGGCATAAGGCGGTAACCTATTTTTTTATAAACGTTGTCTATGTGAAAGGGCATATCTGCAATTTTCGTCCAGTTGTAAAAAAGTATTTATTCAGTTATCTACCCGCATTGAAAACATAAATGATGCATCCCTCTTAATAACTTTGCTTATTAAATGTAGTAAATAATTATTTCCATTTTAAAATCAAGTGCCACCCGATATTTAAAGAAACACAAGTTTCTCACGGAATTAAATGCAGAATACGATGAAATAATGTACTATTTTCCGCAGATACCGTCACCTATGCACTAGTTTATATTTACATTATTGTATAATATGTTTTACACATATTTTTTTATTAGCATATAGAATGCGCTTTTATTTATATTACTATATAATATGCATATATATTTATATTACCATATAATATACAAATAGGCATATAAAATATGCATTGGCGACAGTATCTGAGGGTTTTATATTTTCCCCGGGGTCCTTGCTGGTACGAGCAGGGTATAAGGATTTTATCAAGGTGATCCCACATTTTTTTCAATATATATATATATATATATATATATATATATATATATAATACATCCGTATTTTCTCTCTGAAGTAAACGTGTTAAATTATTCCTGTGTAGACCGCTCCTCCATTCTGAGTGATGAGCTGACTGATTCTCGGCCGACAAATTCCTAGAACCTCGATATCTTCCACTGGAAAACTGGTGGGTTGAACTGCGTTTCCGACAGCTGGCTCGAGAAAATGAAATTTTTTTCTCGCGTAGGTTACTTACTCTTCGTCACTGATCTGCTTTGATTAAAATTGGTAGAAGCGATTTTATTTAAAGAACGAAAATATCGTGCTGGGCGGCCCGTCCGCCCTCACCAGTGCATTTTTTTTTCAGGGGACACCGTCAGTTTTGAGTTGATAGAGAGCTTAGCAGCTGAAATGGGTGAGGACGTTTAGGCCGGCGAAGGTCAAGAGTCCCGAGAAAATCTGCCCGACATCCTCAAGTCCATCTCGTGTGATACTGTTGGTCAACGCATCAATCACGTTTCCCACATGCGCGAAAATACAGGTACGACCCCTGCCGGGAATCGAACCTAGTTCGCATTGATGGGAGGTGCGCTCTGGTAGCCGTGCAACTGCTGTCGAGAGGATGGTGTGAATTGTTGAGCGTGTCCGGTCCTGTGTCGGTGCCAAACAATCATTATAGAAAGGGTGCCTGATCTCCACCGCCACGTTTCGTGGTTCTCTGTGAAGGTGATTATCGCAGTGTTCACTTAACAGTTTGTAAATATTTGTGCATCGGGAATAGGGCGTGTATTTATTGCTGCCGTCATTTTAATGGAATAAAGAATTACTTTGTCTCCGGTGAAGGACTGAGGTGCGATGTTGTTGATAGACTCAGATATTTGATTGCCTTGCACAGTAGGGAGATATATTTAATCATTGGTGAACTTAAGGAAAGGGGTTACATTGAATGGAGCCATTGAGTACTATCTATCATCTGCAAGCCTCAGAGAAATGCAAAGAATGAATGTATGGAAAAAGTAGGATAATGCATGTATGTGTTCTCAGTTATGCACTTTTAATTTATTGAACCTAACCTTACTGCGTTTCTGAAAAACTTATTATTTCAGTGGTGTATAAAATTGAATGCAAGGGTCTGTTTTAAAGAAAAATTTAATTAGAAAGAGCGTTACGGGGAATATGGTTCACTCTGATGTATTACGTCTTTTTTGAGCTGTTTAAGTCAGCTGAGTTTTGTTTGACAAACAAACGAACTTAGGAAGTAATGTTTTTGAGGAATGATATGGCGAAAATTTGGGAGCGACCCTGCCGGGAAACGAACTTGTCTCGTCGTGTTGGGGGAAAGAGTCCGATTGAAGAACGTGCTGATGTTATGGTGGACCTCCTGTGCGAAAATGTGTGTACAAAAGAAAGCATGCTCCACGCGTACTCGTGATGGGAAACCAGAGCTCTATCCATTACAGTCCCTCTCACCGTGGAAGAGGTCATCATTGCAAAATGGGCCTGGGATGTCGTTTCTACGGGGAGCCTGAACTGAAGTGTCCAAATCTTCATAAATTAGCAGATTGCAGTAGGCTTTCTGACCTGAGTAATCTCTCTTGCAGCCTGATATTTTTATAATGTGCGTAAACATGAATATTTGTAATATTTTTATGTGAATCTGTTGCTTATGTACTTGCATTTCAAAGATTGTTTATATTCGTGGCATCACGAGGGGCTGATAGAGCGCAAGTATGTTAGCAAGCATTAGAACTCTTTCTGGGGATGATGAAGGTGCACAAAGTTTGTCGCAAAAATGAACACCGATAATGGATGATTTAGCTCTCACTGCTGACCTTCCAAAAATGTATCGTTCGTAGGTCTATGTGATACACTGGCATGCCTGGGCTGCAACATTGCCAACATACGTATGAATCTCTGCAAGTTCATAAAGAACTGGGGACTATTTTGGAATTGGTATTTAGCTCTGATTTTATGACGCATACACTGTAATTTAAAAAAAAATTATGTTGGGGGCTGGACATTTTTGTTTATTTATTTTTTTCAATAGTTAGGTTTTTTGTGTGTGAACATAGCCGTTTCCTGTGAAGGTTCAAGATTAATACATCTTAAAATACTAGGATTTTTATCACCTCGGAATATTGCTTCCATTCGGAAATATAAATATGTAGCACTGTTCGGGGCATTAAGTGTGTTATAGTATGTTCGTTACTGGGCAATTTTTTCCCACCTGCTTCTGTTTTGGGTGGCCTGTTCTATCTCACCTTAATTTGGTTTCATGCGCTCGTTTGTATGTATATGTACACTGAAGAGCCAAAAAAAAAACTGGTACACCTGCCTAATATCGTGTAGGCCCCCCGAGCACGCAGAAGTGCCGCAAGACGACGTGGCATGAACTCGACTAATGTCTGAAGGTATGCAGGAGGCAATTCACACCATGAATCCTGCAGGGCAATCCACAAATCAAATCTGCGCCAATTTGAGAAAGGGTTGCACGTCTGTCACGTTTAATTAATCTCGCCAGTCGTCGTTTGTCCCGTTCTTTCACGATCTTTTTCCGGCCGCAGCGATGTCGAAGATTTGATGTTTTACCGGATTCCCGATATTCACGGTACACTCGTGAAATGGACGTACGCGAAAATCCAATTTGTATCGCTACCTCGGAGATGCTATGTCCCATCTCTCGTGCGCCGACTACAACACCACGTACAAACTCACATAAATCTTGATAGCCTGCCATTGTAGCGGCAGTAACCGATCTAGCTGCCGACCGCATCGCGTTACTCTGATTGGTTCCATACCTCCGTTATTTGTATACACACGCCTACACCAGTTTTTTTTGGCTTTCCAGTGTATGTATATATATAAATATATATATATATATATATGTGTGTGTATATATATATATAATCGGTCCAAAAATGTCTTAGGTTTCACTGATGCAACAAAGGTTAATTATTTTATTGTTTAAAGGAGGTTTACACTCGTATTTACAGATGTCACCGGGTCGAATATTCTGTTAGATTTTTCTAAACGGTTTAACATTAATTGACTACTGTGTACGCGGGCGCGGAAATATTCCTAAGTGTATGCATCAGCAGATGAAAGGAGTCGTTCGTTGGGTTACGAATCGGGTGCCACCAACGAATCGGTTACAATGTTGTAGCTTTAAATACCTGTAAAATGCAAAATGGTTTCTCGGTATCCCTGAAAAATGCAAGGAATTGCACTGTGTGCTCAATATAGTGATTTTTTAAGTTAAAGCGCATAAATATGTCTGCATTACGTGTTGCAATTCTTTTATGTTTTTTCGTCCTAGAAATGAGGCTGGCTCGTGATTCTGAAATCCCGATGCTGCGGATTAGATGTGAGAGTTAATGTCGCAACCTCCATCCTCTTGAATGAACAGATAAAAATAATTTTTATTCGTATCTGCCTACTCGATTCTGGTAAAATAGTAGTGTGGGCTTACATTTTCTAGGTGGCGGGCAAGCTAACGATATAATAAAGAAGTAAAGTTTACACCTTTTTGAGACGGAGCGAGTTGCTAGGGCAAACGGTAACAAGTAAAGACTCGGCCAAGAAACCATCCCGGCATTCACCTGGAGTGATTTAAAAAAAATCAAATCAGGCGAACGAGTCTACTATCGAACCTTGGTCCGCCTGAATATGGGTCTCCCCTGGTGTTGACTTGTGCGTGCAGATAGCATCTATTTTTATTATCCTATGAATCAAAATAGGCGTGCGTTAGAAATAAAACAAACTGCTGAAGCGACAAGCCACCCGCCGTTTAGGGGGGTGGGGGTTGTCAGTGCGCTAGGGCAAAGTTCAATTCAACACTTGGATCAGCGCGGCTGGCCGTGCGCGAGCTCAGATCACGACTCAATGTGCCTGTCGTTTACTTCTGTAATGGGACTCGAGACCACTTCTTTAAGTATGTTATTGTCTGAACAGTTTTTTTATGCGTCTATCAGTCTCGCCTGCAATTGGGATATTTCGGGATCTGAGTGTGTGTGTAGGTGTGTGTGGTTGACGTATTATCATGTGGAGAATGGTAGTTTTATTCCTCTTTTCCTTATTTTCACAGCATTACAAAGTGTCTTTGGTTTTGCCGGAATTGATTTTTTTCTACGAAAAAAAAATAAAGGTGTAGTTCGAGCCAGAATTCATTTTAACAGAAATGGCACATAGAATTAATTTTCTACATTCGAAAGGCATTAACATAACTCTAAAATATAATGGTCTCCGTAATGCACTGACTGCAATATGCACTTATATTTCCCCACTTGTGAAGTCTTTCCTTATATCTCTGGACGAGGTTGAAGGGTGATGAATGAGAGCTGTATGCGCGTGTCTTTACTTGAATTTATATTGCCTAATTAATAAAGAGTGCATACTATTGACATCTGCTGGTTTATAAGCCTAACACAAATACATACACATGTCCGCATGTCACTTTTCATTCGGCTAAAGACACGTATCAGTGTGTTGGGACTCTGCGGGGTTGGGGGGGTTGGGTGTTTTACTGCGGATCAGATATATCTCATAATGGAGCGAGCGCACACGTGTGTATGAAAATATAGGAATACGTTTGCCGAAGTTAACTGTTTTTTTATGATTTTGTACTTGTGGTGGGTGTACCTTTACGCTTGCGTCTCTTCACGGTATGTAATTTCTCATCTGCATAAATTACTATAAGTGCATTATTTATGCGTATAAGGAGTTTTATATGTTGACAATGGGTGCTAGAAAAATCGCCGCACGTGGAGTAACCATATGGGTATTTGTTTCCGCTGCCTAAATTTACCAATGTACTGATTTTAAACTTGGGAGGAAATGCTTTTAATGATGAGCGTCTATGCCTGGGTTAGGGAGAATGCATGGGATCCTTCTCTGTGCGTATCGCATACCGTGAGGGGTAGAAAAGATATTTTGACTTTGGTTTTTTCGTGCAATGATTACTTTATAGAAAGAAGCATAACGCAACCGTACACGGCACATCATTTTAACCAAATCCTTAATTTATTATTTTTAATAATTACGTTCGTACATTCCTTATGTTTATAACGGCTAGTCACATTGAATATTTTTTTCTGAAAATATAACAAAACTGACATACAAATTTTTTTTTTTGTTATAGCAAAACTGATATACTAAATATTTTTCTTTATAAACATTTTTTTAACTGACGTGAGCAGGACATAACTCGAAATAAAATAAAAATATACATTTATGCACACACATTACCATATTATTACTATTATTCTGCATGATACAAGCAATAAATTTTTTTTCTCATGTTTCTTATCTGAGTCTTGGAGGGTATTACACACGTAATATTTTTTTTATTTACCTTTGGTTTCTCGTAGTCTTTTTTTTATGTACCACTTGTTATCATGACTCCACAATCTTAGTGCTTCGGCGTTGCATGGGGCACAAGGATATCTTTGATTTTTCCACTCATGAAGTCTTGTGGCGTAAGTCTCTACAAGCTGTTGAAATGGAAAGAACCTGCAATGCTTGTGAAGGTCTACAAAGTTCGTTCCGTTAAGGAACGCATTGCGTATCGCCAACTCTTGGCGTCTTCGAAACACATACACAGGATAATAGGGAATTATGACAGAGTCCAGCATTGCCGCAATTTCATCGTAAGCAATATTCCCCTCGTCCCACCTTAGTCCGTGCGTTTCGTACGTCTGTAGGCGCACGCCTGTTGCGTGGTGCTGCCATTGACACGGCGGTAAAAAAGTTACAACTTTGGTTTTCTCGTCTTTGTCACTGTACGAGATGGCAATCTGCTTGATGGCGTACGAGTCCAACGAGCGAAAACCTTGGATGTTGCAAAACATTTTTTTTCTACTAGATGTTTTTTTGTTATATAAAAAAAATTTAGGTTCCCATGCACACACGGAGTTTCAAACATTTTTTACAAAGTCGTTTAAAACTTCATCGAGGTCCATACACATCGGGCACCTACGATCTGGGTTGGTTTCCAAGCCGGGTATAGATTGCGAGTAGATAACTTGCACTCTGACGTCATCTTCTACGGGGAGAGCGTCTTTTACATGGAGGGCGTCTTCAACGTGTGCAGACGTCACAAGGGCTACTCAGCGGGTCTTGTACTGACCCCTGCGATGCGGCGTGTCGGGAACCGCGGTGGTGCAGCCCTCGAGACACTCCTTGCACGGGAGGCAATCCTGTATGTTTTCGTCCTTCTGCAGGTAGTCGGCAAATACATACTTGAATACGGTTGAAATTTCGTTAGGTGCGTAGACCATAAGAAATTATTTCGGCAGGTATGGTAACTCGTCCCGTTTTTCCAAGGCACTATGTAAGCGCACCCTTTCAAATTCCAAAATGGCTGAAAGGAATTTATGGCCACTCGGACAACGTGCGTACATTTCTAAGAGCGAGAAAAATGACTGATTTCGCGAGGGGGCTCAGGGTGCGTCTTATAGAGAGCTTTTAAGGAGGGGAAAATAGTCCGCCCTCACGATTAAAGTAGGCCACCGATTGGTTGGAAAGAAGGTTTCCGAAAACACACGATTAATTAGTCAATGTGAAACATTGACTTAGTAATTAAATATATTGGAATAGTTTGGACAATTTGTCAATGGGAATCAGGGGTGGGGCAATTGGTCAATTAAATATATTGGGTGGGGCGAGTGGAGAGGGTCAGTCGTCTGCTGGGCGCGGTGCTGGGGACGGCATCAATAATGTCAAAAAAAGACAAACGAAAAAACCAAGATGGCTGTCAAACAAAGGTGAGAGGCAAACTCCAGTAATGTATAAACAAATGACAAACGAAAAAAAAACAATAATGCAGACGGTGGCTGTGACGCTTTCCAAGATGGCGGACTGCACCTACCAAGATGGCGGACTGCACCGACCAAGATTGCAGTTGGTTGCACCTACCAATATGGCGGACTGCACCGACCAAAATGGTGGATGGCTGCACCTACCACGATAGCGGACGGTTTCACCTACCACGATGGCGGACCGTGGCTGTGATGCCTTTTAAGTAGGTGGACTGCACCTACCAAGATGGTGGAATGAATATTGGAGGAGGAGGTGTGAGCACCTCTTGAAGTTTTAATTTTTTTAAATAATTTTTTTATTAATTTTTAATACATTTTTAAATAGTTTGGACTTTTGGGGTCACAGGTCAAGGTGAAGGTCACATGGACACAAGATGGCCGCTGGCCGACCATAATGACAGAGCACGAACAGCTCTGATGGTCCGATCCCAGGTCCCGATGTTCCAAAGTCTCATCATCCTTCTACAGCTGTGAGTAACCACTACCGTATACACTGACTTGCCAAAAGTCATGGTTTATGGGCGTAGTGTCATGTAAGTCCCCATCTAGTCTGGCGAAGTGCAGCAACTGGACTTGACATTGATTCCATATGTGGACGGAACACCTGTGTAGCAATGTTGACTCATGCCATCTTGATAGATGCCCGTAGCGTCTTGATATTTGTTAGGGAATGATCTTGAGTGCAAATGGACCTCCTCGCCACGTCTCATGAATGCTCAATAGGGTTTTCATCGGCAGAACTAGGCGGCCACAGCAGTCGTTGAAACTCTCCATAATGCTCCTCGAACCTATTCTGGACAACATGGGCCGATGACATTGTGCATTATCCTGCTGGGATATCCCATAGTTCCGGGATACGTGTGAAGTCCATGAAGGACTGCAATGCAATTCCAAGACCAGCACACATTCACGCACGTGATGTCAGAACACAATTGATACAAGTTCTAGGCGCTTCGATACGTAACGGCATGCTGGCTCTACTGACTATTACCATTACATACAGCTAATTCATGACTTTTGGCATGTCAGTGGGAAAATGCGCAGTCGCCTTATGCCAGAACAACAGCTCCAACAAGAACGACACGGCACCTGCAGCACAACTAATACCAAACAGTACAAAAGACGCTTCTAGTTTTGTGTTATAAATGTTCTCAGTTTTGTATTACAAATGGTCTTTATTTTTGTTGTGTTACGCAGCACTGTAAACTGGGTGAATAAAAAGTTGTAAAACACAATTGTTTATAGTATAGCACATTCGTCTTAAAAGGGCAAAAATGATTCACCGCTTGCCGGATTAAAATCATAAAATTAACATTTATACCTTGACGTGCTTTAAGGTAATACTTATCTGCAATCTTTGTCAGCATCGTGTGTTTCAAGTTTCCTTTATTCTCGCTGCCTTTGAAATAAGTTTATTCTATAAGCGCCTTGCAAATGATGCTGAAAATCTTAACCTTCGTGGAAGCTGTCGTGTTCGTCGGAGCTGCGCGAGTCCATCACTGCGGATTCAGACATTACGCCGCTGCCCGTTCCAACCAACTCACGACTCTTAACATGCATCACAATCAGTAACTGGCAAATCATGTTGTATACGGCTTACAGACTGTTCGTTTTATGCCCGGCTCACGCTATACTTCAGTCAGTAATCAGAGCCCCGAGTAGTTAGCGAACTGACGTGTCAGCACGCTCTATATAGTGTAGTCGATAGTTCAGTCCGTACATGGTTCCTTCCAACCTTTCTGAAGTCCTGCTTGGTTCTACTTGCTGTGTATTCCTCCGCCTCACGCAAGCAAAGCTTCACCAAGTCTAAAAAGTTACACCTAAGAGACAACGCGCCTTATTTGTGCGCGCTCAGTTTAATAATACTTTACATGAGAACTAGTTCACAACGGACATTACCAACACTCCTATATCTTATCTTTGTTTTTATTTAAATTAATTATAAATTATAAAAAATAAGGGCAAAACTGAAAACGAGATGATCTTACGTTAACACATGTATAAGAGGTTTGTGAATAATGGCATAATTTGGAAACAACCAAACAGGCCATATATGGGGTAATTGTTCAAAGGTTTGATTCAAGAAGTGTGAAGTTACTGTGAACAAACTATATTTGAGTTAACAATCATGTGTGTATTGTCTGCTGTCGCAGCGCCAAGCTACTCTATAGGAATGTTGATGACTCGATGGCACTGTTGCTGTTTGTTGCTGTCTCACGGTTGCACAGGCAGTGTATCAACAACTGCGGTTCAAGAATAATGCCTAGCAACGCTGGGAAAGATAAAAAAATTTTAGAGCTAAGATATTTCTCAAAACACTTTAGGGTCATGAACTATTTATGATTGGATGATGCATTTTTTTACTCGGCTTGGCACTTTGCCAACCTATCATAAAGTGGCTTTGTGAGTATTCTGATTGGCCCAGAGAAGTGGGGAAACAACGTCACATGCGCGATAACCAATAATTAAGGATCTTCAAAATTGCTCGTTTGACTTATGCCATTGGCTGAAAGTTTGTGTGGCACGCCTCAAGATCGCTTTTAGCCAGTAGTAACAGCTGAAAAGTTAAGCAATCAATATGCAGTAAAGCGGTTACGCCGTGCAGTTGTCAGTTTTCAATTAAATCACGGATTGCGCTAAAGTAGATATAGGGAAGTGAATTCTAGCATGTTTCTAAATAATAACGCGAATTTTGCACGTCTCTGCCAATAATGAAAGAACCGTTTCTGACAAGTGCACAGTAGTATGAAACCTAGCAGTCGGGTTTTCTTCTAATAAACCATCGTCTGTAATAATGGCATATAACAACTATTTCAAGTCTACCTTACCGCCGAAAGAATTTGGGACATACTTAGAGCTACAGCAATAATTAATTCTGTAATTATAATTTTTCAAGTGGAAATAGGGCAGTGTGGACAGCAAGCAGCGATAATTACATATTAATTTGACGAATGCTGTACAACCTGGCATGTTTTCCATCACAGCTTCTGTAATATGCACAGTACACTCGCGCCGACATTGAAGCTCCAACGAGAAAGAAAGCTCTTTCTTGCCTCCTTTTCTTCACTGACAGACAATATGGCTGGCGAACGCAGTAAACAAGTGTGCAGTAATACGGAAACGTACGTGTTTCTTATTCCGATAATTTGGCCATTGTTAATTTCGAAGCCTTTCGGGAATTTTGCCGTTCATTATCCAGTGTTATGATAACCTGTGTGGAAGTTACAATTTACGTCTCTGTTTTAAAACTTAACGGTAAGTATAGTAATTGTATGACACGTGATCGCAATTTTCACGGCCGCGTTCGCCACATCTGAAATGTTGATGAAGTGCGGAGTTCGGCGGAGAATCATGGGTAGCAAACACCGGGCAATAATAGACTGGCGAAGGGTCAGAAATAGCACTGGTTACGTAGAGTTCTGTAGAAAGAGCGACAACTTCTCCGAGTACGTAGCTACACAATACTTCAAATACAGAAGTGAAATGTACTGCGAACTCCAACCACACACGCCAGCGACTTAGTCTCACTGGCCGGCAATATGGCGGAACGTCATTCACCAATCAGCTTCTGTGAGACTGACATACCAGACTGCAACCCGAACATAATGTGCAACATACTGTTCAAAACATTTCCTTAATGATACGGAAAAGTGCTGGTAAAAATGTATCCAAGGATGTACGCAAACTCTCCGTAAAATTACAGACACATTGATTTTCAAAAACACTCTCCGTAAATTTCACGGAACCTCTCCGTTAAATTCCTAGATAGTTTTCTATACATTCAGTTTAAAATAAAAAGAGATCATTAAAAGTCTTTAAATTTCGTCATGTGGGTGATCTACTGTGAAAAAAAATGTATTAAAAAAGTAAAAATAGTTTATACGTGAGCAAGATTTGAACCCGAGTCGAAAAGTGGTGAGTCCACGGCTCTAACCACGGGTTTTTTTTTTAAGTTGCCTTTATTGACTTTGGACTGATACATGAGCCAGTGTAGAGAGCATCGTGATTGTCATGCCGTAGTGTGTGGAGGTGACGTGTGTCGAGCTCCAGTCAGACCGACCTGTTGACAAATACGCAGTCCACATGAGAGAGACTCGCAGAGGGACCAAGGCGCGAACTCCCGACCCTCCATCAAGAGGGCGGCCATCCTGCCCCTGAGCTGTGGGGACACTCGCCCGCAACTCTCACATTGTGTTCAATGTATAACTTTTGTCTTTGCTTAAGCAACGTTTCCAGTCTCTATTAAAGTTAATGTTTTTCCAGTGCTGCTAAATTTTGCAGGCATCTGGTGCTACTTTTAGGTCTTGGTGGTGTGGATAACGTTAACTGCCGTAGAAACGATAATTTTCTGATTACAATGGTGAAGTAAGCTTCGCGTATACTCGGCATTGTTCGTCCCCGAAACCCGAATCAATATAAAATACAGAAACTTTACGTATTTTGTATTTACGGACTTTACTCCGTTTTTCGTCTTTTCGGATTGCGTTTCTGTATATTTACCGTACATTTCCGAATGAAATTTTTGTAAATATACGGAAATTTTTAACAGTGTGGCCTATCAGACCCAAGGCCTGTTTACTCAGCCAGTGAATTAAAGTCAAAGGAATTCTAATGCATTTTCGCTTCTATAAACTTCTTTAGTTTGCGACGTAGCTGTATTATGCCTTCTGTTTACCCATAGCGTTATTCTTCTTCCCCTTTATTCACGCCTTAGTAGCAAATGTGTTTAACTTTTTTAGAAAGAAGGACAATAGCCGGTATTATAACTATTTGGGTGTTTCTTCACCGCTCCCATCCTCCCAAAACACTTAGGGAGTTGGAAACAATTTTGGAGTTTTTCTTTTTGCATTTTATAATTTCTAATTTTTGTAAATGTATATTTCATAGTGCATGTAATATTATTTGAATATATTTTAAAGACCCTTATCAGTTGATTTCTTTCACTACTATCCCATCTGTACTTATCTGCAGAAATTATTCTAAATGCAAAACACTTTCTCCTATATGATAAAAAAATAAAGGCACTTCACTGATGTTACATTTAAGAAATCTGTTGTGACGTATAATATGCCTTGTAAGTTTTAAATGGCTTTGTTGTTAGATATGACAGAGACCAAAGACACAATACTCCACTACAATTTTTCGCAAACAATTGGAAACAATTTTGGAGTTTTTCTTTTTGCATTTTATAATTTCTAATTTTTGTAAATGTATATTTCATAGTGCATGTAATATTATTTGAATATATTTTAAAGACCCTTATCAGTTGATTTCTTTCACTACTATCCCATCTGTACTTATCTGCAGAAATTATTCTAAATGCAAAACACTTTCTCCTATATGATAAAAAAATAAAGGCACTTCACTGATGTTACATTTAAGAAATCTGTTGTGACGTATAATATGCCTTGTAAGTTTTAAATGGCTTTGTTGTTAGATATGACAGAGACCAAAGACACAATACTCCACTACAATTTTTCGCAAACAATTGGAAACAATTTTGGAGTTTTTCTTTTTGCATTTTATAATTTCTAATTTTTGTAAATGTATATTTCATAGTGCATGTAATATTATTTGAATATATTTTAAAGACCCTTATCAGTTGATTTCTTTCACTACTATCCCATCTGTACTTATCTGCAGAAATTATTCTAAATGCAAAACACTTTCTCCTATATGATAAAAAAATAAAGGCACTTCACTGATGTTACATTTAAGAAATCTGTTGTGACGTATAATATGCCTTGTAAGTTTTAAATGGCTTTGTTGTTAGATATGACAGAGACCAAAGACACAATACTCCACTACAATTTTTCGCAAACAATTGGAAACAATTTTGGAGTTTTTCTTTTTGCATTTTATAATTTCTAATTTTTGTAAATGTATATTTCATAGTGCATGTAATATTATTTGAATATATTTTAAAGACCCTTATCAGTTGATTTCTTTCACTACTATCCCATCTGTACTTATCTGCAGAAATTATTCTAAATGCAAAACACTTTCTCCTATATGATAAAAAAATAAAGGCACTTCACTGATGTTACATTTAAGAAATCTGTTGTGACGTATAATATGCCTTGTAAGTTTTAAATGGCTTTGTTGTTAGATATGACAGAGACCAAAGACACAATACTCCACTACAATTTTTCGCAAATCTACAACCGATGTTCTCTTTGTGCAACCTTTAAGAAATTAAGACATTTGCACGAAATTATGTGAAATTTAGTGGGTGCAGGTATTTTATCTTGTTGAATAGGATAGGAACTGGTCCATTAGGGGGGTGACTTATCAGCATCAGTCTGTTGACAGCCGTTCGTTTCCAATCCATTTTTTTTTATTTTGGTGATGTGTTCGAAATCAGCGATATTGAAGATTAGCTTCTAACGAAAGAAGACTTTTTGAAATCAACTGTTTTCAGTGATTTTGAATAAGAGTGATACCTCAGATCTGGAAGAAAATTATTCTCAATGCCATAGTACAGTTGAAGTACACATTTTACAACACACTTCTCGGTTCAGAAGCAGCATCTTCGAAAACAAAGCAGCTTCTAGCGAAACTCCTGAGGCCAGAAAAACATTTGCACTTAGACTCAATGGTGGCCGTGATAATGAATTTCTCCCATATTTGAGGTGTCATTATTTTGTGAAGTCACTGAGAAAAATTAATTTGTAACCTGGCTTCCTGTCTTCAGGCATTAGATGCTTTTCAATATTACTGTTCCCGAACATATCAACAAGGTGAGAAGAAGATAGGAAAAAAATTTTCGACGACGGACGACCTTAAAAAGTCCTAATCCGCCCAGATAAAATACCTGCAACTCAAGTATTTCGTATAATTTCGTTTAAGTTGTAGGAAACCTGTACTATAAAGTGTTCAGTGATTTTCAAACATTGTAATGAATTATTATTTTTTTATTGTGAACACTGACTTAGAACAAGAGAAACGTTATGACCCTGTCGATTTGCAGTTAGAAGTATTCTTCTATTTACTTCAATACAATATCCCCCCTCCTTATACACACATACAGGATGTTTGTATGTGTACATATATACACATACAGGGTTAACCTGAACTTCGTGCACAAAATAGAGCCACGGCATTATTTAGGCCTAGATAACCAGAAAATCCTAGTAACAAAATGTCCGGAAAAGCAATATTGCATAACTAAAATGACGTTGAAGTTAGTTTCAAGGTACTTACATGAGGTACTTACGTTATTGTAGCGTATTGTTGTGAAGAATGTACTGCACTACTTTTATTTTGTATTGAATAACCATACCATTGTTTAGAAATTGTAATAAGTAATTTCATTTGATTGTGTTATTTAACTCACGGCACTTTAATACCTAACTTCAACGCCGCTTAGTATTACAAGATTGCTCTTCCGGTCATTTTATTGCTAGGGTCTTCTCGTTGTTTAGGCCCACAGATGCTGTGGCTTCAGTTTCTGCATGAAGTTCAGATACACCCTGTATATGTTTATAATGGTATTACAGTCTTCTTCCCAGTTTATTCACTCGTCTCTCCGCTGCCAATTAAAAGCTAAGTTTTTGTAAACTGCCTTTCCTTACCCCCACACACACATAACACTTATATGACGCAGTTTGCGTCATGGATTGCCCCGTATGTACCCTTATTATAAGAAAAACATTTGAATAACTATTGTTGTATAGTCTGTGGCTGAGTACTTGTAACACCATGATTATGTCTCTCTCTCCACCGTCAGCTGTTCATCTGACCTCACGACGGCACCATAGACGAAAGAAACTATAACAGAGCTATTGACTCTATGTTCTCACTTTTGAGAGAAAAACTCTACTTAAAGGTTATTTTGATGGCACCACCAAAATAAACTACAAGGCCCAATAATCGCACGACCTTCACCTGATATACATGTCTTCGTAACCTGGCTTCGCGGGTCCTGGGACACCGTTGCACACAATGGTATGTCTCCCTGTATGTGCGCCCGACTTTACACTAAGGAAGTTCATCATTATACCTTCGACCCCGCATCGTTCTTACTACAGTGGGTAATGAATTAATAATCGCCTGAAAGCTGGAAATGTAATCCTTTCTTGGTGCCTGTGCCCACAGTGGCTTAGCGGTTAGACTGCTTGCCTCCCCCCAGGACGATCTGGATTCAATCCCCGGCCGGGTCCTCCCGGATTTTAGCAAGTGGAAATCGTGCCGAACGATGTCACTGGTTGGTGGGTTTTTTCGGGGATATCCCGTTTCCCCCGCCCTTGCATTCCGGTGCTGCTCCATTCTCACCTCATTTCGCCTTCATCGGCTCTCATGTCCTCGTTGTTACGAGCTGCCCAAATTTCTCGACTCAAACCAACTCTTGTGAACCCTTGAGAATATCCAGTAGTGGAGGGCAGTGACGTCGCAACCAGCCAAGTCCGTATCATCCACAGAAGTATACATCTCAAACCTCCAGAAAGTCCCGATCGTCGTTGAGGTATCGGAAACTCTGCTTTTAACCACTGCAGCTTGTTCCGCCCAATCCACCCTTCTTACAAACGTAGGTTGATCTCCCAACTCCCGAGCAAGTCCGTAAGTGCTCTTCCCACCATAAGTCAAGCGTGAAATAATCTACATTCGCACACTTCTTATCATAAATAGAATTCCTGAACCAGAGTCATCACGAATCAGTGCATATTACAAATTCATTACGAAGGCACAACCACCGTTGCATGGAAGCCCAAATAAGTACATCCAAAGCTCTCTGATGCCCCACTGTCGACCTACAGAGTTACAGTAGATGGATCAAAGATGATACACAGTGCATCCTGAGGAACTCCATCCTTTGAACATGTTTCAAGGGATCCTTTGTAAAATGAGAAAGGACCTCTGACACTGAGATCTTTAGTGGTTGGATGCCCCGAGCCATGAAGGAAATCCCCAAATATTCCCATGTCTCCATTGTTTCCAGTGACCGAATAACCTGGTCACCTACGTGTAATGATGTATTTTTTAATACTTGGTATATTTTCTCCTTTCTATCAGGGGCAACCCCCAAGGTGCATGACCTTGTAGTTGAAACAAAAAACCAGATAGCGACAACCTTTCGGTTGCGTTGTCTACATTTGCCTGCAGACTGGAAGGGAGTGAGGCAAGAAGAACACGATCGTAGGCGAAGGCGAGATACGTCAACTTATACTTAAGAGCAAACCCCACAGCCAGGTATTATGTTGAAGATGATAAGAGAGAAGTGGTCTCCCTGCATAACAACCTGCAACAAGAGAACGTTCTTCACCACACTCCCAAGCTGTTGTATTGTCGTGGTTCCTCAGCGATACAAAGCTCGACTGGCAAAACTAGCTCCAATAACACTGAGGAGATCTTTAATCCTTTCAGTTTCGCACTAAGTTATGGTTTAAAGTGTTTCAATCTTGTGATATTTCAGTTCGTACTATACTTATCCTGATACGGCACTTGCTTCATTCACACAACCAATGAAATATGTGCTTGGCGCTTGAGAGACCTGGGGGAAACCACTCACAAACCAGAGCTGTATAAACGTCCACTATTCACATTACCCACAGGAAAGACACTGATTGTTTTTGGCCATGGTCCTAACGAGGATTAACGGGGTTAACCATTCCAGTCACAGTTAAGTATGCCGTTTCAATCTTTGCAACGAATATATTTTTTTGTTCAGATTTGTTTTAGTATTCGTATAATGTACTGTCAATTAGCTGGACCAATTAAATAGTGTCTGTGCTTCATGTCACTGGTAGCAGATTTTTATGAGAATATGCAATATAGTTTCAGCAAGGAATGATTCCACACACTTGACAGGCTTCTCTCAGTGTACGCCGTTTTCAGCTTTGTACGGTGAATATCATTAAAACCATATTCTTTGCAACGTTACATATAGGAGAGTATGTATGCATAGTATAAGTAAGCTTTTGGAGTTTTGGTTAGTTTCCCCTTATTTCAACTTCTTTTCCTTTTCTATTACCTCCATACCACACCGTTTATTCACTTACACCCTGCCTGTAGCAGAGCGTTTTTCTAGCTGGTTTGCTGTTATTTTCATTGATTTCTGTTCCTTATGTACAATGTACTACTTCATGTTAATGAAACATATTATAAAATCAAACCAAAAACTCGTAAGTAAGCTTAGTTAGCAGTAGTGTGAGTGTGAGTACGGTTTGTGGCACAGTCTCCATGACATGGGCGGCGTGTTGCAGCTGAACCAGCAGATCCCGGCGACGGAACACCAGCAGGAGCTGAACGGCTTCATCGAGAGCAGCCCCATCTACGTGGCGTCGCTGCCAGAGACGAAGCAAGCTGGGCGGCCCAAGGGGGCGGCGCTCAGCAATGGGCACGTGACGAGCAGCGCGGAGGAGCCGGACTCCACGGCCGAGATCGAGCTGACACAAGAGCTGACGGAGGCCCGCAGTGCCTCGCCCTTCGCCAACGGCCGTACCGAGGTGCTCATAGGCCAGGACAAGGACGCAAGTCGTGTCTGCACCACCGCCATCGTCGAGAACCACCGTGGCCTCGCCGTCGCCGACGACGCCCAAGTCAGGTGGGTGTCCTTCCCTACTCACCTCTCTGCGTGGAGTGTTGGTGCTAGCTAACTGCTCTACTGTTGTGTGTGCACTGGATGTACTGTACCCACGGAATAGCGAGCTGCGAGGCTCCCAGTAGACCAGGCGCACAATGGGATGTACTCTCGTAGATCTGCTGGGAGCTGCAAGGCTCCCAGTAGACCAGGCGCACAATGGGATGTACTCTCGCAGATCTGCTGGGAGCTGCAAGGCTCCCAGTAGACCAGGCGCACAATGGGATGTACTCTCGTAGATCTGCTGGGAGCTGCAAGGCTCCCAGTAGACCAGGCGCACAATGGGATGTACTCTCGTAGATCTGCTGGGAGCTGCAAGGCTCCCAGTAGACCAGGCGCACAATGGGATGTACTCTCGTAGATCTTCTGGGAGCTGCAAGGCTCCCAGTAGACTAGGCGCACAATGGGATGTACTCTCGTAGATCTGCTGGGAGCTGGAAGGCTCCCAGTAGACCAGGCGCACAATGGGATGTACTCGCGTAGACCGACGTATCTCAGCAGTGCGGTAAGGCAGGAAATGCAGACAGTAGATGTAGGTTGTGATTCGCGCGTTGAGGCTTAGCACAGGCGTGTGTCAGCACTAACCTGCGTGCAGCCATGTGTTTGAAGCCTGTGAGGTGGTTTTGTGTCATTTGGTGAGATTTAACTTGACTGCTGCAATAATATTATGCACGTCTTTAAAATGGTCTCTAGTAAGACGACAATAGTTTTTTAATGTTATATTTTATAACTTACATGTTAGAAGAAATTCTCCATGAGTAGTTCTCTTGTACGCTGAAATGTCTTTCTTATTCTGCTGATATCATAAAGTAGCTTTAAAATGGCAATATCTACATCGGTATCTAATTCAAAACGGGCAATCAATGTGCGGTCTCTTAGAGTGGCCGGGATTGCTCAGTGCTATGTGACAACTGCATGACGTAGATCTTGCATCCCAATGAGCCCCCACCCTCACACACGTTCTGTGACGTCAGCTTCACAACTACGCCACAGTGGCTGATGTACAAATTGAGAATCAACCAAACACAGTATAGAGCATATGACATCACACCCTACAGTGGATTACCATTCCTCATAGTTTACTCCTAGATAAACACAACCTGTCATTCTGAGAGCTTCGCCGTGTTGATTATACTTGCTAACTGTATATGAACAATCTTCTTCCACACAACAACCCCAATTAAGACTTTGGTTTGCGATGAAGTTTATTGCTAACATTTTGTAATGAAACTTGTAGTCCTAACTATAGCCGGTAACTGCAACACATTAGGTAGCTGTTTCTCTTCTATGATCTTTTCAGATAATGAACCCGCTGGCTGTTCAGTTTATTCTGTATTGGATACTCTTAGCTGTGGTGTTAGCTACAGCGATGGCCGACACATGAACATTTAGGAACGGTATACTCACACCCGCGGGTTTCCTTGCATTCCGATATGTAAGGTCGATGTCCGAATGCAAAGCGATGTAATTGTTACATTGCTGTCACTCTTCCACTCCTCTCTTCCTTTTTTTGTGATGGGTAAAGGCAAATATTCAAGGAGTTTGCGAAGAGTTACCGAGTTAAGTTATATCTGCCAACCCTGCCAATTGCCCGCGTTTGCTCAATCGCCAAATATTTGGGAGATCTTACTCCTGCCATTCAATCTTAGTAGAAAATTTAATTAAAAAAGCTACTCTTTGCAAAGACATTAGCTTCAGATCTCGAAGCTCTGAGTCCTAACCCAGCATTCATTCATAAATTGCAATAACTTTTTTTTGGAGTTACTATAGGTTTGAGTTATCTTGTGACAGCTTCTCTTCTCCTGATTCCAAACTTGCAATTTATAATTGGCGTCAACAAACGACGCACTAGTGCTACGGGAAGGTCTCGCAGTGCGCACCCAACAAGAACATTAACTTAAGTACATCACTTGAAATATATTATATATTTGTAATGGGTTTATATTAAAAGATACGCTATTTGAATGCTTGTTACAATTATATATAGCAATATTTGATGCACTATATAGTTTTCGATTTAAAAATTACTAACTTTTTGGTAAAAGTACGTTACAATTTAACAAATTTTGTATTCAAAAACTACACATTATGTGAACCATTGAAAAATCGCATGCAGATTTGTGCATGTCGAAATATATTCACTGTTGATAGAATACATTTGAAAACCCTGGTTAGTATCTTATTTCTATACTGCATGTAACCTACAGACTTATAAATGAACACTGTTGGCTTGTATCTATGCGTTATATCAAGTGGCGATCTGATTATGTTACATACATCGATATGCAACTGAGGGTTGTATCTGTATGCATGTGTGTGTGCTCATATTATGTTGTATGTGTGTATCGATAATTGAGGAAGGAGGGGCTACCTTAAGTCTCGAAGTAAAGGCGGTAAGTGGTTAACTTTCACTGCAGTGAGTACCCTATGAAGAACGTAAATTTTATAAATAAGATCATTATCCAATTAAATGTAATATACATTTTATTGTATATGAACATACAAACACTACATACACTAATTTGCACATTTTCAGTTACAAAATTATTTAACTTATGTATAGCATGCTTGCTGTCTGAAATTCGTAACAGTGCCAGATAAACCCATCAAATCACCAAATATGCTCAGTACTTTTTTTTTTTTTTTTTTTTCAAAAAGCTGAATTCATTAATTTTTTCTGCAGAAAAAAAATAAGTTTTGCCACCTACACGTCATAGAGCTGCGATCTCACTCTCGTTCACAGTGGGTCCGTGGCTGCATACTGAACGTTGTTGATTATAATGAATTAACTGGAGAAAATGGGCCATAGTTTTATACTCCGCAGTTCTTCTCTAATTTGTAGATCTATATTTAGCAGAAATATATTGAACGTATTCGTCATAGAATTATACTAAAAATGTTATTCAAACTTTAATAGGACATGGAATTATTATTTTTAACTTCCTTTCACAATGACCTTAATCCAATCGGTTTAATGGCAGATATAGTTTGTAGGTCTAGTTCATATGTCTTTATTATTGCAAACCAATAATACCACAATTGATTTTATTTATTTTATAAAAGTTTTTCAAGGCTGCACAATGAAAAAATGTCTACTCATCTCTTTTTTTTTTTCCCCTTCGACAATTTCTTTCATTTTCGTAAGAGACTTCGGTGATAGTTATGCAACCACGTATAGATCTTTTCTTGGCCAGTTTATATACGGGAGCTGTGGTTTCTGTAGTAAATAACAACATCGTGGAAGGAAAGTTTGGCGGCGAGGAAAGAGGGCCGGGTGCTATTATCAACGTGGAGGTGATATCGTCCCGGGCTGGCACTACATGACAGCGGCGCACTTGGGGCGTGTCCAAACAGCCACTTAGAGCACCTGCTCACGATACATGAGGGCTGTTGTCTCCAATTAAGGCACTTCAAGAGCCAACCCTGTTTCTCACCATTTTAAGGATACATGTGTTTTGTGAGATGATATCGACGGTAACACGATGAAACTGCTAAATCCGTTGAAAAATATTATTCGTCGTGCATTCGTGCTGCAAATAAGTAAATATTATAAAGTCTAAATTCTAGAAATTTCTTAATGTTATTTGCTTAAAAAGTGTGTTTATTGAAGTCACAGGAGTGCATTTGCCGTTTTTTTATTGAAATCCCAGGAGTGGTATATTGCAGTTTGGTTATTGAAATCACAAGAGGCATGTTGCAGTTTGGTTATTGAAGTCACAAGTGGCATGTTGCAGTTCTGTTATTGAAGTTACAGGAGTGGTATGTTGCAATTTGGTTATTTAAGTCACAGAAATAGCATTTTTTTCAGTTTGTTTATTTAAGTCACAGGAGTAGCATGTAGCAGTTTGGTTATGGAAGTCACAGGAGAGGAATGATGTAGTTTGTTTATTGAAGTCCCAGGTGTAGTACGTTGCAGTTTGTTTATTGAAGTCACGTTAGTGGCATTTTTCAGTTTGATTATTGAAGTCAAAGGAATGTCATTTTTCAGTTTGGTTATTTAAGTCACAGGAGTAACATGTTGCAGTTTCTTTAAAAGGCAATCTTTATTTCTTCTGTTGTCAAGATTTGACTTCTACTTATTTTACTTTTAATTTTATTTAAATAATAAAAATTGAAATATGAGCGAACAGTGAAACTGATTTCCAATCATTGGTCTTCACAGCATTCTAATAATATGAACAACTATATTGAGGTGTAAAACGCATTAATTTGACCCCAGTTTTGGGAATTGTACTGAAATAAATGTACTTTAAAATTCCTATTGTCCGCTAGCTCATTGAAATTATTCATTTTCCTCTTTTGTCATACTTTTTACATGATTTTTTTCTTATAACAGCCTAATAAATGGTAATATGCTAAGACTTTAGAAAATAAGTTAGCTTCTTGAACGTTGTTACGGCATGCTAAAGCCGTACGTGAAACAATACAGTGTTGCCAGTAAACTACTTCTCTGTTGGAGGGGTGGGGCGGGGGCCCGTGCCCACACTGGAAACAGTGCGTGTAACCTGAGTTTGATTTGCAAATTTCTTGTAATTCGTAAGGACTTAACATGTGTATTAATGTGGACTCTGTATTGATTTTATTTTCGTTTATTTTTCGCAAGGTTATGGCTTACACTCAAACTTATCTGTTAAGACACAAACAATGATTTAGCAAAAATGGCGGAAATTACTTAACTAAAGCTAAGGCGTCAAGACTGAATACATCAAATTTGTAAATATGAAGACGTGGAAAAATGACAAGGTGATTTAAAGGTTATCATGTAACATAGGAAATGTTAATTAATAAGTATGCACATATCTAATTAAAGATTCATAAAAGTCAGATAATGTAATTTGCAGGTTGTGACCGATTATGTTCACGAGCGGGCGTATCTTGGATTCATGGGTGACATTTGAAATGTAGTTGGAAATGCGGGCGTGCAGTGGTTCAACACCAGAGAGGGGTTAGACCATACATTCCATGGTTAGACCCGCCGACAGACGGACTATCGAGGTAGTACTCGCAGATGACGTCATCTCTGATGGCTGTAGTGAAGTGAGGATCTGGCTGCGTCCAAATTCACCAGCTAAGAGCACTCGCCAAATCCACACCAAGGGCACTTCAGCAAAGTGCCCTTCCTCGAACCCTTTGTTGGTTTCCGATGCTCTGTTCTTTCATAATTTAATTTGTCAGCGTGGATATGAAAACCTCAGGCTTGATAGAAACATTATGTGAAGGCATGGAATAATTAGAAAAACTGACTTCCGAACGAGGAAGAACGTTGTTTTGTTGAATATTGACATGGATTGGCTCCGAATGACAATGTTTTCCCGGGGAAGCCGTTGGTAGAAAATCTTCAGGATCCCACAAGTGGACGGCTAAAGAATAAAGTAGTGTTCGTAGTATATCCCATTGGTGATTGGTTCTGGGAAGAGGCGGTGGTGTTGAGGCGAAGCCGGGCTTCTGCCGGGAAACATTTGTCGGTGTTTACAAATATGCACGGCCACGCATAACACGTGCTACTGTCGCAGAGACAAATGAAACTCACACAGAGCAAAATTTGCAAGATGATAAATTTAGGTGTACGCAGACATGATTGTCTGAATTCACAAATTAACACTTTGTCAGGAAGTGAACAAGCAGTTATCACAAACGAAAGGATCAAGGGCTCGTGAATGACAGAACCTGGACCTGAATTTGGACAATCCCTGAGATGGAGTGGTGTTGGAATGCAGGACTGTGGAAAAGGGGAGGCACCGCGAGGAAACGGCAACGTCCGCCGTGTTTCCCACATGCGAAAGTGAAGGCGTGACACGGCCGGGGGTGAGTGCGCCGTCTGGCTAGAGGTACATCGCTTGTCCGAGGTCTAGAAGAGTAGCAGCGCTAGAGGTGACGTAGCAGCGAGCATAGAGTGTCTGGTCGTCCTTACTTGCAATGCAGGGAACTGGCGTGCATTATTTCTGTCGATGACTCGCGTTACAAAACATACACTGGTAACTCTATAATTTTATGTTGAAATAATAAAGACAAAGTTGTGCTGCATGTGCCTACGATATATTTAATAGTCTCTAGCGGAGATTTCATAAGTAGGTAAACTTATTGGTAAACACTCGTTAAAACCCTTTCCCACTTTTAACAAATACGCGTTAGAGACGGATATAATAAACAGAAACTTCTATTCGAACGTGGAAAATTTCGTAAGTACTATTCGTATGCAGCCGTCAGGTTTTAAAAGAATGTTATATGAATGTAACTCTGCGCTGTGACTGGGTGCGATGGTAGACGGCGCCCTTAATATTACATTCTGGCAAAAATAAAACCCGCATAAATCACATAGTCGATGTTAACAAGCGAGCTTCATGTTGCATAGTTACCACAGAGAGGCTAAAGCCCATCTACAATTGCCCTTATAAGGCGGAAATGGCCGTATTCCATTCCCAACAAGAATGACAGTGTGAGTATGTCTGAAGAACAGCTGTCACAAACTCACTCCACACCGCCTAGATACAGCAAGCTGACCGCTATTCTTTTCTTACGCTTATTTCCCTATGAAATACTTATTCCTAACTGATTTTAATGCGACGCACATTATAATTTTAACGTAACTCGTAGATTAAATTTTTATGTACAGTTTTTCATAATAATATAAAGTATGAGAATTGTTTTCTTTATTCTAATTTATATTAATAGTAGCATAGGTGTAGTAGACGTAAAGTATAAATTTTTACCCTAGTTTATTAACGTCTGTTTTCTAAGTTTACGTTATGTCGTTGGTATGAACGCGCAAAAAACTTATAAAACAAATAAATCTTTTTATTATCTTAGGACACAGCTTGAGTCAAAACTTTGTACCTGGGAAGTGTTTGTATGAGGACGCTGCCTGTATTGAGACACATAACTTCGAACAGCACAGTGACGTCAGAGAGTCGCGTGCACCAATCAGCGTTGTTCTTGTCTTAGGACACAGTTTTTGGTAGCACAGTTTTTGCAGTGCCACCGATAATAGAATGAATATGACTAGATTATATACATAGTATATATATATATATATATATATATATATATATATATAGAGTGTCAGCTAACTAGTGTTACAACACTTCAGGGCAGAAAGAACAAACAGAAACAAACATATTTTAAGAAACATATGTGTGGAACGTCTCCTCTCACCGCCAGAGTGCGCCACAGTGGAAGGAAGAGGAGGTGTGGAAGCAGTGTTATGAACGGTACATTCGACGAGTGGCTGGCGTTTGTGTTGGTTGATCCGAGTGGAAACGTGCAGCCTCAAGAACGCTGTTGTTACATGTTTCGTCATCTGTGGGTCTGCGATGAAGTACACATTCGCTGAGTACACAGACATGCTCCTCGTTTGCGGTGAAACTGGACAAAATGGAAGAGTGTCTCGTCGATTGTACAAAGACAGATTTCCAACTCGTCGTATTCCTGCCCACGCCATTTTTCACCCACTCGTCCGCTGGTTGCGTGAGACCGGTATGTTAGCCCATAACAGGATTGACACCGGTGCCTCGAGAAGGGTTCCCGCTTCAAAGTTTGAAGAGGAAGTTATTCGCAGATTTGAAGATAACCCCAGCAAGACCAAGCAAGCTATGGCACCAGCTTACTATCCTCGCCACGTCACTTCTTGTGAGTGGTACATTCGACAAGCAGAAGAAGATCCCGATTGTTGTGTTATGTTCACTGGCGATGCGCAATTAACGCAGAACGAAAATTTACAACACACACAACTATCATGTGTGGTCCGATGAGAATCCACACGCATCGTTTGTCACAGTACCTCAAGGCCGTTTTTCTGTAAACGTCTGGGCTGGTATTGTGGGTAATGTACTCGTCAGTCCTTTCTTTTTACCATGTCGACTCAACGATGCCTCTTACCTTGCATTCCTGCAAAATGATTTACCCGGGCTCCTAGTAGAAATTCCTTTGAACGTGCGACGTCGTATGTGGATCCAGCATGCGGAGTACAAAATGCGGAACACGTTGAAAGCAGTACAGATACTACAAAAGTTACTGTCAAAAAAGTACAATTTAAGTTGCAATAAAAAGAAAAAAAGCATACATTTTGCAACACTGTAAAATATTTTGCTAAGATTTAATAAATTTAATTACTTAAAAAATAAATAAAAATTAATGTTCGATAAAAATTTAAGCGGATTTACATTCTGAATGACTCTATAAAAACATGTTGCACCTGCACCCTCCATCAATTTCCACGTCATAAAAAATATTATCACAATAATTACTGTAATTGAATGTAATAAAATTGGGAAATAACATTAAAAAAATATTTTGGGTAACGAAAACATTTCCGTCATTTAAGTTGTAATTTTTATAACTGAATTAGATGTACATTCAAATCTATTATTAAAATTATTTCAAAACATAATAACTAATTTTTATTTTATTCAATGTGAGTTATTTTTACGATAATCCTGTTTGATGAAAATTTCTTTATTCACAATACGCTTTCTTAAGCATCCGAAATGAAGTACGCGTAAATTTTTATTACAAATATATATGTTATTGATTTTTCAACCTTTTAAATTAAATTTCAGCAAATATTTTTCTAGTTGTAAAACTTATATGGTACTTTTGTTAATTTTGGTAGTGTGTGTGTTACTTGTAAAAGAACTCCGCATATCGTACAGTCGCGTGCAGTGATGCATTAGAAGCCACTCTACGCATACCTTCATAGCGAGATGTGTGCCGGTGAGGGCGAAGTGAGGTGAGAATAGAGCAGCGGTGGAATGCAAGGACGGGGGAAACGGCGGTGCCCTGAGAAAACCAGCTCACCAACAGAAACGTTCAACACGTTTCGCTTATGCAGAAATTCTGGTTACCACGCCGAGGATCGAACCCACTTCGCCTTGGCGTGAGGCGAGTAGTCTGACCACTATAACACCCTGCCCTGAAGTTTCCTTGCAGATATTACACTGAAATAAAAGTTAACACAGGATGTTTTTGCAACACCTTATCTAAGACTGTTCTCAGAAAAATATCAGTAGATAGGTAGTGTAGGTTCCAGGGCAGAGGCTGGGGACTGCGGCGCCACCTCCATCTTGGACACGCGGTTATCTTGTTTCCGGTGACCATTTTGTTTTTGCACTTCATTCTCTATCATTCCGTTTTTTTTTTAATGCTGTATAATTCCGTCTTGTTTCTTCATTCTCTCTCATTCTGTCTTGGCTATATGTCATTCCATCTTGTTTCATCATGTTCTGTCATTCCATTTTGTCTGTATCTCATTCCATCTTGTCTTTCCTTTCTCTTGTGTCTCTTTTATATCTCTCTTGTCCCTGTCCTTTCTCCCCCAGTTATTTCTCTTGTCTCCTTCTCCGCCCGCCATCTATGTAGTTCCCTCGCCACCTGCTAGGGGCGCTGGTGTGTGTCCGCCATCTTGTTTTCAGTAGTTTTAAGACGTAGAGTGACAACCAGGAGCACTCTTATTTAATTGGTGGCAGGCGAGCAGGCTAACCGCTCAGCCACCATGCACGCGTGGAGTCACATGCCGTCAAACAAAACCTTTAGTATACTCCCAGATAAAGGCTGTTCACAATAAAGTGAGCACTTTTGAAATCAAACTTAGAAAAATATCACTGCCCCTACCTGAATATATTTAAACAGGTGCACTAAGTTACATGCACCCAGTCAAGTTGGTAACGATGGATGGAAATCAGTTCCATGTCTTAACGTTGAATAAAAAGTGTGAGGTAACCATTTGTGACAACTTTATTTATTTATTTCGTTTTCCGTTTTTTTTTTGTATTGCACCAAAGCGTAAAGATGAGCAGATTTGTAAAATATTAACTTATATATGAATCTCACAGTGCACTTTACCGACACATGAGTAAAGTATTGAGGCCCATAGCAATGTTAATTTTATATAAGGCGGAAGAATACACAACGTGCATACAAGTAAATCTTAAACAGGTCTTTCAAAAGTGGTAATTTTACCGCGAACTTCCTATAATGAGAAAATATGACCTTTTACATGTAATCGTTTATATTGTTAATTATTTTAACGCTGCTTGCTCTAATTTAAACAATTCAAACAAACACGGATAAACATGCACTAAGGAACTCACAAGAAATCTGGTAGTCTGCTTCGTAAACCTCGCAGTTAGTCGCGACACGTTCAGAATTGCGTGAGTCGGTCTGTCAGAACGTACTCTCAGTAGCCGAGGAAGTGTTTAAATCACGCAACACTTGTCTTTCAGTTGCTTTGCTGTATGTTTTCGTTTCTAAATAATTTTGAAATATTTACTTAATACTATTGTTCCCTGAGTTATTCTTCTTGCACAAATGCATATCATTCTAAGTGCATTGCCACGTACATCCCTGTACCCCGCAAATCATATTAGTGTGAGAACCGGTTCCTGAACCTCTTATGGAAAATTCATTAATTAAGATCCTGTTAAGTTAGTGGTTTCCGGATCGTAGAATAATGTTCAAGCACAAAGTGAAGATGAAAAGCATATAAGTTCGAGTGAGATATGAGGTCCGTAGTTCGAATACAGGCTGAACAATGCAGAGCTTAAAAGTGTATTTACGAGTAGGTAGAAACGAATTGTAGGATATAAAATAAAAACAATTAATAAAGTGTAATTGTTAATTCAGTTCCGCAGCACGGAACGATAGAGAGAAGCAGAATATTGAATCTTGAACTTTGAAACTGTGTTACTACAAGCGAATACAATGACTAAAAACAATCTGTACGTTACTGAGTGGATAGAGTTTGTAGACGTTTCGACATCCCGTGGTCGATAATAGACTCAGGCGAAAGGAAATTGGAACTGTATTTGGCAAAATTTCTTCAGTGTAAATTTTTTTCAAAATTTTGTTTTTCAGGTTATTTTATTTTATTTTTTTTATTTTTACGCATTACAATATAACAAATCATTTCGAAAACTTTTCTGCATTTTTAGATATTTACTTCTTTTATTATGTTCTGAAAACTGACGGAAGATAAGAAATATTATCTTATTCCTTATCTACCATGAGTCCTGAGAAAATAATAAAGGTAGCCAATATCTAACAATATAAGAACAAATTAAACATTATCATCTTATCGTGACGAAATTTTTTATAAACCCTCTGAAAAACCACTTATAAAGAACACTGTGTCAATATTCAGCTTTCCGGAACCATTCCCCTGAAGGTTCATGAGCAGTTATCTCCCGAAACGCCGAAGACTACCGAGCCCCCCCGAATAAACCCGAAGTTGGTAGTTCCCCAAGTTCCTTACAGCCTTTTGAAATAATTCCTAGAAAAGTTTTCATACATATTCTACTAATTCATCCTGCCTATTTTTTGTAGTAAACATGTATTTTGTTAAGAGACAACAAACCTGTTGTAAGCAGAGAAACGACTAAAAAAATGGTATTTAATGCTTAAAAGTTTAGGGGTAGCTTCGAAAATGTCTTCCACATTGAATTTCCGGAACTACAAGGATATGATGTCTTGAGTTCCACACTGTCAATGTTTTCCATCAAACAACTTCAAATAAAGTTGGATGGTTCTAGCATCACCGAAACGTCGTTATAACTGCCAAGTTTGTATGGAAAAGGTGGATGTCATGTGATGGGCGTGTCTGGGATCGACCACGGGCTCAGACTTCACGATACTAACACTTTGGCCATCAAGCTTGCCGAACACACAACGCCAAAAGGTTGTTGTGCTTGCCGTGTGATTAAGGCGCTGAACTAAAACTGCAGATAAATAACTTTCTTCTACCGCTCTGAGCGCCTTCCAGTTTCCAGAACTACTTTCACGTTCGTCTCGTTGTTTGCCCGTAGCAGCATGTGTACTCGCTCTACTTGCTGCTACTACCAATGCAATGCAGAAACACGTCGACTACGAGTATATATGTAATAATAAGTAGAGTTAGGTGATATAACATAGTCCCTAATGTTGCGATTATTTATTTGTGTGTTCATATTATAAATACTACCATCGAATAACATTCTAACGTAACTTTAGACAATGACATTTTCGTTTCGATAATCAGTAGTCGTTTAGGACATTACTGTGCTGCTATCTTGCAGGAAACCGTAAACCATAAGAGCTGGTTTTTTTAATATAAAAATGTGTATCAGACTTTGGGAATAACAGATATGAAACAAAATATTACTTTTGTTACAAATAAATTAACATTTCACTTTTGCTTTCCTATATGGGAATCTTAAAATATACTAACAACACAATTTCGGTATTATTAAATAAAAGTTAACTATTAATAAATCTTAACTACCAAACGATATGTTAACCATATAGAAAATATAAAAAATTATCACTTAAATTGTTAAAATGTTGTTCTTTAAACGGCACAATATCGAAAAGTCACTAGCTTTTAGTAACTTTTGTTACCAACATATACAAAATCAGACACGAACTTTCATATAACAAACAGGAGGCTACGCAATGGTGATAATATTCTCATTAGTCTGCCTTAAGTGTTACACGCTATCGTAATTTGTATTTGTTAATTTAACCGTTCTTGTCTTAATATTGTGCAGCCGTACCATGTTGATTAAATTTTTACTTGACCTTGATCACTTATTCATTAACAGCAGCATTCATTGTCGTACAACGTGGTGAACCCCATGTTATCAGTTAGTCAAGATATTTAGACATTGATTTGTGGAATTTTTTTTATTCTATTTGTTGTCTTTTTTGAAAATCACTTGACTACGATAGGTTCAGTGGCATTATTTTAAAAATTTTAACATTTAGTAAACATTTCATATCATGATTTTAGATTCCAAGGAATATTTCATGATATCTTATATTAAAGTGAATTATATCATTTCGGTGAGTTAGTTTTTATTATTTGTACTACAAAAATCATAAAAATTGCGATTTTGAAAAGCCGTTGTGTAAAAAAATATGTCGTTTAGAATTTTTTTATGTGAGTAAATATTACTCGTAAGTAATGTGTACAAGTTGCGCAGCATTTCGTACAAATACGAAGTAATTGATTTTTTGGTGACGAAACAGCCGTAACTACAGGGCGGCGTTCCAAAACGTTACTCTGCGAGTAAACGTTTCTCTTACGCTGTCCCAAAACACTTTTGCCAAATGTTTTACTCGCTCCTGGCAGTGTTCCAAAATTGCAGAGTAATTACTCTGAGCATCTTGCCAAGGTAAAACTTTTACACTCACTATTTAAGCGAGTAACGAAGGGTAAACTTAAAATGGTGGGAAGTTTAGTAGAATTTAAAAAAAACTTCAAGGAAATTTGGACAATCTGGTTACAGACACACGCGGGAAAATTACAAACGACGTGTGATAAAATTCGTATTTTTATTTAAAAGTTGAGTTGCATAAATTTTTCATTTTTAAACGTAATTTTTTTATGATTTCTTAACGGAAGGTAAAACTGTTTATATACATAACAAATTAGTTGGATAAGTAAGAATTAGGGGAAAGTTATAAATATCTTTTCGAATTGACATTGATTGATTATTCAGTACATAATCGTAAACACAACATGCTATTTGTATCATGTTCGTTCGAAAACTACACTTACTCTCTGTTACTTTGCTGTACTCTCGGAGTAACATTTTGGAACGCCGCCCAGCAGTGTCTTCTTACATTTCCTCAAGCGTGTTTTATTTCCGTAGATCAGTACATTCAAGGCATGTTGAGTAGCTTGGTATAGCGTGTATTTCAAACTCTCTGCGATGTATTTCAAGCTCCAAGTACATAGTCCTCTCGTACACAGCAGTACGAGGAGGGGAAGGATCTGCAAACACAGTTCACTGGACAGGTGCGGTCAACAGAAATGTGCGGGAGCTTATAGAAGAAGGGCGGTGGTCAAGAAGAGGCGAGGATAAGCAGTCGCTGACAGACAAGATGCCTTCGCCAACACCGCTACCTGCAGGAATGTGCGGCGTTGTTGCCATGCCAGACTCTCGAGGTATATTCCATTTCATTTTGACAGTTCTAGAAATGTAGTGCGGCCACATTGTATCTCTCCGCAACAGCTGTTCTGTCTATGAAGAACACGATGTGTATAAAGAAATGCTATGATCAGTGTAGGTTACCATTACAACTTATACTCTGTTTCATACAACTTCAGTGAAATTTGACAGACGTTTTGACCAACCTACACAGCATGTAAACACTAAACGTTCCCATTTGCGAAGTACAGTGTCAGCTGATGGTTGTTGCGGGATGTGTGTTATTATGTTGGCGGTTTTGCAATGATTGTAGAAGAAAATAGTACTCGACATTAATAATTATAATATAGAACTTTAGTTATAATTACAAAATTTATGGTTAAAATTATGCTCATAGACAAATGTATAGTTATAATTACAAAATTTATGGTTAAAATTATGCTCATAGACAAATGTACACATTTTCTGAGTTGTAGAGCATGGGTTTTAAAAACATGTAGATATGTTATGGTAGAGCATGCGAACGTGATGGTCATGTGAAAGGTCTCCACCAATCTGCCTTCTCTATGGTCTCCACCCGCCCGGTCAAATGTCATTGCCATTGAACTCTCTTCCCTCATAATTATTCTATATGGGAGAATTCCTTGCTGGTGGTGTATGACTATTATATAAACAGTTAATTATTGTTGTATTTACGTATTTCATTAAATGTAGTTCGTCATAGGTTAAATGAATTATCGACACGTGGCTGCTGCTTTGTAAAAGGGCTTGTAGTGTGCTCTGGTCCGCCATTTGTTTTTTCTATCACGAAGCGCGAGCGGAAAAGTACTTACGTCGTGAAGTTTACATTTAGTGCTACCAATAAATAGCTCAAGTATTTTGTTAATTGAATAATTCAGCAAATATATAATTTCGTATGAGTGGCCGACAAAAGTGATTTTAGCGAAGTAATCATCCAAAGATCGCCACGTGTATTGGCATTACGAAGTGAACAGTAAGTTTGTGTGTTTTGTAAATAATGTTTTCTTAGATTGTTTTTAGGGTATTTGCAATGTGCTTGGCCATTAAAAAAAACCTTGTTTTACCCTAATTTATTTTATTGAAACAACGATTTTTACTTGGGAAGTTAAAATTGCTGAAAACGTTTGCATTGTGTATTTTGCATATTGGTATTAACAGTGAAGTATTTGTTGCATTTTGTTCTTGCAGGAGGTTTTCAAATGTACGTGGTCTAATTAAACGCCCTTTCAGTGTTGTTCATTATACAAAATTTTTATTTATTGAGTATTGCTTGCATCGGTACGAACAGCGACACATAATCGCGTTTAGTTCTTTCGATGAAGTTAAAACATTAGAGTTATTGTAAATGAAATGTTATTTTCGTACGAACAAAATTTTCTACTGCATCATCAAAACATTGCAAGTTCCAATCGCCACTCTCTCATAAGAATAACAGCAAAGCAATCACGTCTCACGAAAGACGTTAAACTTAATTTCCCCACCCTACCAATAAAATAAACAGAGCCCTAATTATTACGTTGTGTGGTTATAACAAAAATAAAACCATTGGGAATCGCAACGAGCTATAGAAGTCTAAGCACAGGACTAAAGTGGCCAGTCTTTCAAGGCCTGCAATTTGATTCTTAGTTTGTTTACAAAGATCGTTTTTGTCACCGACAGAACAGTTGTGGCGGGCACTTCTTTTCGAGATGTCACAATTTACGGAAGTTATGTGAAATGGAGAATCCCTCATCTATTTTATGGCCAAGTTAAACTACTAAGGCTCTGTTTATTTTATTTCGGGTGGATAAGGTTGGGTGAGACTTTTATTTAACATCTTTATAGAGACAGCATGGTTTTCTAACTCTTCTTACGAGACGGTATCATTTTGAATTACATTTTGATTTAATGGACCAGTGGAAAATTTTGTAGCAGGGTAGAAACATTCAAATTAGTAAGACCTATAACGTTTTAAATTCGCGGAAAGAAGAAAACGCGATAAATATGTTGTTCGTAGCAATGCTATTAATAAACTCATTCCTTGTGTAGGTAAATATATTTGGGGAATTTAACTTTACACTCGTTAAATTTTCAATAAAATAAATGTGCTACTTTTACACTACAAAACGGCATTGAAATGGTTTCAGAATCAACGTACACTGAAGAGCCAAAAAAACTGGTATAGGCGTGCGTATGCAAATAACAGAGGTATGGAACCAATCAGAGTAACGCGATGCTGTCGGCAGCGCCTATATAAGACAACAAGCGCCTGGCAAAGTTGCTAGATCGGTTACTGCGGCTACAATGGCAGGTTATCAAGATTTAAGTGAATTTGAACGTGGTGTTATAGTCGGCGCACGAGAGATGGGACATAGCATCTCCGAGGTAGTGATACCATTTGGATGTTCGCGTACTACCATTTCACGAGTGTACCGTGAATATCGGGAATCCGGTAAAACATCAAACCTTCGACATCGCTGCGGCCGGAAAAAGATCGTGAAAGAACGGGACAAACGACGACTGACGAGAATCATTAAACGTGACAGACGTGCAACCC
>NQII01000353.1:982260-1011326 GCA_002778355.1 Clitarchus hookeri
TATTAGGCAGGTATACCAGTTTTTTTTTTTGCTCTTCAGTGTACATTTTAAACATTCTAATAGCCGTTTCTAAATAAATTATTTACAAAACACACTGACTGACGGTTCGTTATTCTAATTTGCAACTTTTGAAAATAGTTCTATGGTAATCCTTGGAAACATTTGTCTGCCAATGATACGAAATATATTGCAGAATCATTCAGTTAATACGACACTTCACCAGTTTCCCGAAACTTGTAAGCTGTGGAACGAAAATAACCGGTGTTTCTTCACGACGGTACGGAACATGGCGGACCAGACGTCGATAATAATACATTTCACGCAAGAAAACGCACTAAAAGGCACCCCTGCAACCAATTGTTGTTAATGATAGTAAATACAAAAATCATCAACTACCGTATTCCGACAAGTCCAGTAAGGGGCTCGCACAAACGTGACGAGAGAAGATCGCATTCACAATGGCGTTCATATCTGGAAACGTTTCCACCATAATTGCGAAACGTATTTTTACACCCGTTCGCTTATTAGAAAAAAAGAAGTTGAACATTAATTTAAAACATAATTTCGAAAAATAAATGTTGTAAGTGTAATTGAAGTTTGGAATTACCACTTTTAGTTTTGAGTACTATATTCTTCCAATATCATTATAAATATCGTCAAATTACAGCATGCATCCTGCAACAACTCATCAGTTGCTTTCGAGATGAGAGTCTTTACTGTTTACGTAGTGTGTAGATTGGTCAGTTTATCTGTCAAAACGTAGTGTACGATGAAATGCAGTGTACGTGTGTACAAGGCCGCGGGCTGATAACAGCCATTTTCCTGAGCAGACGTCTTGACCTCAGTTTAGGCAAGACATTTACTGAACTGGGGCACGCCCCTTGAGCAACTCTACGACGGTGCCAGCCATTCTTCACATGCGTATTTCGCAAATTATTTTCTTGCAAGTTATAATAAGTCCTCATCAGCAAGAAAGACGAAATAATAGTGACGAATAAATCTTATGTTATAACTCTTCAAATACAATTACTTAAAATGTGTTCTCGTGGCCTTATCATTTACGAAATAATAATATTAATATATCCCAAGTCAGATAATATTAGTGGTGTTGAGGATCATTCAACTTCGTCGCCCTAAATTCTCAATTTCGCAAACCACAACGCGAATTTGAACAGAAGTTATAAATGTAAACATCTAATACCGCAGATAGCCATTCGCAGAGAAGCAAATGTATTCTAATGTAGAATGTAAGTAAACACGAGTACGAACTATGAGTGTTGCGTCACAGCTGTGCGATTTGAGTTGAGGAAAGTCACAGCGGAAGCAAACTGAAGGGAGTTGGCCACGAAAAAATGTGTTATTTCATATTAGTACCTCATACTTTTCAACTTTTAAACATTATCAGTAATTACTCTTTCCTTGGAAACAAAAAACCAACGCGTACGGAGTGTTTGCATAAGTACGTCTCAAAATCGTAATTTAACGGTTTTATATATGTACAAATATTGAAAATTATCATACGTACAGAAATAAGATACTTTGCACTGAAATAAGATGCCAGAGAGCTACTACGATACGTCTATAAAATTGTACAAGGAAATGTTTTGCAAATTCAAAAAATTGCTGGAAACAAGTAAATTTTTGCATATAATTTATTTGTGGCTGGCCATAACTTTTTGGAATACAACTGTTGCTGAACATACTTTAAAACGAATTCATAAAATATATTTGTGTTGTAATTTTTTAAATTTTGATAAACAATTTAGTTTATTTTATTTGTACATTACAAAAACATTAAAAGTTTGACTTTGACATGTAATTTCGCAGAAACCACGTGATGTAAATAAATTTTACCTGATGGGAAGGTAATCGCAGATGAAGTCTACAAGATGAACAATGTATGTAACAAATATAAAATAAGTTTTTCCCCGTTAATGGCGAAGACGTACTACATAGTTGTTTCTTCGTGAACTCAAGTTGCGCTCGTAGAACTACTCGAGTTCCACCAAACCTTCGGCTNGGGGGGGGGGGGGCATTTTAAAAATAGTTCGTAGCTGTTTCCGTTTGGATAGAAATAACTTTACATGCGAAAGGTATTTAAAAACATTTTTACAGGTATGTTCATACGTTTGACTTATGACTTTACGTTGTACAAAAATATTTTACGTAACACATAATGAAGTGTTTGTTCTTCTTCACTTCTTTCGCTCTTTTTCTGCACGTCTCTGAAAATTAGCAACCGCGGAAATAATTACAGCGCAGACCACATGCGCACTCTACCCGTACACCAGTGGTTCTCAGACTTTACCCCAAACCTACACTACCTGGCTAAAAGCCTCTTCCATTAAATTACTAAAATGTAAGTATAATATAACAATTTACTAAAATGCGTTCTCATAAAAAAACCTATTATTTTAGGGTAGATAATGTAGAAATAAATTAATATGAATTACTAAAATGTTACAAATTTATAATATTCTAAAATAAAGAACAATAAGTTAAATAAATTAACAAAATTAAACACGATATAACAAACCTAATTATCAAGATGTAGGGCTAGGTATCTCACATCAAAGCAAATACTATTTGGGTGTATTGAGACATTTTCAGGAACCACTTGCTATCTAGGCGCAGTTTGACAAGCAGAGTGCGAGAGAAGCAGACTATCCGTGTCCCTGCAGAAGGTGTTAGGAGGCTGGTCCAGTCTCGCCAACTGAGCCGCAGGACCACGCCCAGTGTTCCACACGCCCGCAGTACGGTAACTGGAGGCTGGCTGAGGCAAGTATCACCTTATCGCACTGTCTCACGGCGCACGTTACGTTCCACTACGCAGCGGCTAACAGGAACTTGTTATGAATCTGATTTCCGTACTTAAATACAGGAAATAAAGCAACCATCCAGAACATGACAGTATTGAAGGAAGATGTAACGAATGCGGTTTGGGTAAGGCGAGGTTTGGTTAGGAACGTAAGAATGACAGGGTTGTCGCCATTTTTCTTTGGCTGGAACAAAGAAATGTTACATAACTGTAAATCATAAATATAAGAAAATCGTTTCAATATGAGCAATCGGATATTTCTTTACTCATAATTTATAAGCTGAAAACTCAGATTAAGGATGTTTGCAGTGAGGGGATGGATATAAGATACTTCTTATTTTGCTTGCTTCTGCGCGTTTCCTAAACATTAAGGCGCCCGTCTACCTGGCGCTTGAACTGCGTTGCAGAATGTTCGAAATACACGTTTTTCAACGAAACTATTAAGCGTGCGTCCAACGTGCTGATCTACGAAAATAACACACACTTCAAACGAGAGCTGTTAAGTACTTTCAAAATATCACGTACGTTAGAAACATCAATTCAGAGTACTCCAAAACCGCTAAAAACGGCCTTTCCAAGGCGCTGTAGCTCAAAATGCACGCATCAGATACATACAAAACTACTATAGGGGCCTGCACTGAACCTTCCTAAAGACTTCCCACTAATAAAATAATATGGTCACCGCTGAAAGTCCCATAGGTACACGCAGCACCCCATAGGTACACGCAGCACGACGAAAACACTGCACGCCAGTTCAGAGCCTTTCACTTAGCGGCGATGGCGTACTTGATGCGCGTGGCAGTGTCGCCCTTATCGCTCCCGCGCTTCTCGGCCTAAAGGTGGGAAAAAGTTCCAGGTAGACGGGGGTCTTAAGAGCATGCAGGAGTAATTACGAAACTAAGTCCACTTTGCACACACTTTGACCTCCATATGTTTGTTTGCATTGACTCCCGTACTTCATAATACCCACTTCTGATGGGCCGGCATAGAACGCAGCGTAAGAAAATAGAGAATTTTCAATCCCTCTTATGACGTCACTGCGAGCACGCGGTCCTCTCACGCCATTAGGCTGTGTTGTAGTAGGCCATGTAGAACGTGCTCGGTTTTTTACTGTTACTGCACGTAGCACGGCCTTTGTGCACGTACTGGGATCACCTCACACTTAGTTGTCACTAGTGTGTCCAACTCTTGAGTACGAAACGATACTTGGATATCATGCAGAAATCACGCAGTTTAAAACGTGCCGCCTCAGATATTTATATATAGTTCCGTGTATTCTTAGCCACAATCTCACAGAAATGCTACTTCTAATTGATTCTGTCGTTCATGAAATGTAGGCGACACTCCCACTATTTTAAAAGGATACTACTATGTGAGAGATTTAAATTAATATACTACCGCAGCAGAAGTGTAATCAGTTTTATTATGATAAACATTATTTAGCAACAAGCAGAAGGCAGGTGACTTGACGCCGCTGCGAACTGGGAGACCTGCTGCTTAAGTAGAATTCGTCCGAGTCCGCACATTCGTCTAACATTTTGAATTAGGTAGAAAGATAATCACTAAAATATTAAACTTTCTTCTTATTTACCGGGGTTTTACTCAATGTAGTGTTCCGCAGATTAAATACACGTTTTTTCATCGTTAGAGAAAATATCTTTCACACTTGAGCGTAATCGGTTGGATTGCATTTGTTTTCCTTACTTAAGCATCATCGCAGTTATTCTGAGGTTATAAAATTATAGCAAGCTAATTATCCATATAAGCACTAGGCAGATGACTGAAATTAATAAACTAAGTTTTTTCAACATACAATCTGTTATATTTGCTGTAGTCTATCGGCGAGTGTGCGATTTCACCAGTTACGAACATAGAAGTTATGAACATAGAAGTTACGAACCGGTTTACGCAGTGCATTTTCGTCTGATTGAACGTGCAGTAAGACGAGCTGCGTAAGTGCAAAACAAATGTCCTCGCTAATTATGTACAAGTTAGTGCAAACATTTTAGTTTATAAAACCAAGAGGACTTTTTTTTTTGCTAGCAAGCCTGGGAAATTCCGAAATTCCTTTCTTTTGTGTCGACAAAGGAATTCCTGCGAAGCCAGGTGTGTTTGCCGCTGCCCCCCCCCCCCCCCNCACACCTCAGGATTTCAGCCCGGCTCCTTTTCTCGCTGTGCAGGTACAGGTGTATACTCCGTCCACCGTAAGTCTGCAAGAACACAGCAAGTTCTAATGATAATTCTTTCTGACTGTAAACAAAAAAAAATGTTTTGCGAACAAAACAAAATCCTTTATTAGCGGCGACAATAGTTTAATGGTGTCAACCAAATACTTTTGCCTTCACCATGAAAAAAAAATTGCAAGTTGAATTCCCACAAAACATTTTATAGCTGCCGCAATTAGTATTTTTTTTTTCAGAATAAAAGTTGTTTATTTTCTTGGATTATGACTTATATTATATATAAAAAAATTTAAAAATAATTTTAAAATGCAAATGCTTACAATTTAAAAATAACAAATGATAGCAGAGTGGGAGTACATACAGATAGGCAGTGCACAGAGCGAAACGAAAACCAATTTCAGAAGCCAGAAATTAAACATGCTCGTTGGATAAAACATAGCAATGCTGCCTGATTTGTGTCGCCATTACTGGTTCTCGCAGTAGATTGCGACGTTCAAACATGCATACAGTTAGAAATGAGATACGTTTTCAAGCGTTATCAAAAGTGTTCAATAAACCGTGAAGCCGCACAGGAGTTAAATTTAAGCTTAACTTTCAATAAGAGATTTACTCTCTTTATTTAATTAACTATAATTATTCTCATAGGACGCCCGCACAACCAATTTTAGTTATGAATATGTAGCATTCATAATTTCCATGTTAGCTCTCACTGACACAGTGACAGACGAAGAACCTATTTAAATATCATGATAACTTTGAAAGATAACAAATACTGATTATAATGTTCAAATGTAATCAGGCTCATTAAACTGCACCCATCAAGATTTTATTATCACACTGAAAATCTGAATTGCTTAAAAAAATAAGCATTCCCTAGAAAGTAACATCTTATGAAACAAATGTGTATGTATATAAGGCGTTAAAATTAAGGCTTAGATTTTTTAACCAGCGAAACTAAATAATTTGATTTTCGGAGAAATGTGTTTGAAGTTAAATTGTAAAATATTTCAGCATTCCAGTGGTACTGACACAAGCCACAATAAACTATGATACTTCAACGCAAACCTCGTTAGGCAGTAGTTCAGTTTTATAAACTATATTTTTACTCTATTGAACGTGCAGTAGTCGATCTAGTTTGCAGTACGTTCTCTGAGATCGTGCATTGGTGATGGATATTCGACAAACTTGATAAAGTAACGGTGTTGATTGTGAATAACGCCTTTTATGGCTTATTTCAGAGAAATCTGTTCACAAATGTGTGACTGCAGTTTTAAATTAATACAAATGTAGTCATTATATTTGTTTGGTTTTTACTGCTACAAACTGAACAAAATCGGTATAGAGATGTGTTGTTGAAAGTTGTAAGGATCCTGAACAATTATAATGGCCTCCTAAAGCGTTTTTCTAACTTTTCACATAATTCTTTATTAAAATTACTAGCAAAGTTCATTATTTTCCTAAACGTATAAGTTTAATAATTTAAAACTTTAGCTTTATTTGTATACGTTAACATAATAACAGTTGTGCAAGTCACCGGTTTCCACAGTTATGGTTTTCGTACGCAAATATTAGGAATTTTTGTTGCAGCTGGAATTCATTAATGTAGACAGAAGGTTAAGTAACGCATAGCCTCACCTGTTCCTCTGAAGTCGTGATCGAGAAGGCGTAACTCTTTCGGCGAAGAGGACGTCCTGGATACCGTAAACACACTCATGCACGACATGGCTCAGAATTTCATCTCGGATCCGGTACCGAGTCAAATCGCCTTACTGTCACCTAATAGGTTATCCACGTTTAATTAACTTAACGATGTGCTATCAGATACGACTTAAATTATATGCACATTATTAAAATGTCATGACTTATTGGTATTTTTTTAATTTTTTTTTATGAAGTTCTTGTTTGCAAGAAGAATTATCCGAGCACTATAAAAGGCGGAGAGTTTGAAAATTCCTGGAATATTATTTTCCTAACTTCGCTTCAAATGTTGGTACGTCAATGAAAGTCCATACACCCAGTTGCATTGCTTATATAATAAGAATGTAAAACAGTTTTCTTTTTAATTTCTGCACGAACGTTGCCTTCTCAGAATCGTTTACCTGATAGTGGATGGATAATAATTCATAAGTGGAACCCATTCTCCTTAACTATAGGTTTCAGGCGAGCCAAGTCACCTACTCCGTACATTTCTTCTGAGCTTTCTGCGCACACTAAACACAGATCTGTACATGAGCGCTTGTCATTTCCTTTACGAGAAGCTTCCAGGTATTGTCAAGGTACCCTTTATCATCGCCCGCACCGGAACTCCGTACATTTGGAGAGCCATCAATTAAAGGGATTAGATGACTGTATAACAAAGCAACTGGTAAATTACTGAGATATTAAGCCAGTGAGGGATGGCCACAAATCCATCTCATCAAGTACATTTCGCCTCTGCTGTAACTAACTTATCTCTCTATAATGTGACGATGTACACACAGGTAGACAGTAAATTGCAAAGAGTTATTCAATTGACAGAGACTAACTACACTGGTGAAACGAGGCTTCAAGTGGAGCAACTGCCATTATTTAACTAACTGGAAAGCACATGGTTTCTTCATTAAAGGCAATCAGAACTGGTTTGGGGGATGTTAATACTTATTATCCAAAGCTTTGGCGTCTACTTTTTATGCAATTATACCCCAACACACGAAAATGTTTTTATGTACATGTTTGAAAATATTTTCTTGGTGTGACATCAAATGTTTAAATATTCAGGAATATGGCGTGAGTCCTGCGGCTGAACAAGGAACTTACACCCCCAAAATTATTCTAAATATTGGTATATTACTCGCTTTCTAAAATAAGCTCATAAAAAATGCTCAAATTGTGGCCATCAACAACGTGCCGTATATTTATTATTTCTTAATATTTGTACCGGTTTTCTCTCTTCTGTGAAATATTTTCTGCATTATGCAGAATTTCTTGTTTGTTGGTACTTTGTTGACTTGTCCAGAATTTTCTTCCTAGACACAGTTATTTGAAAATGAGTTATGTTTGTAAGTTGATTAAAGTGGAAATGGATAGTAAAATAGCGTGATAATATTTTTGTCCAACCAATTATGGACAATGGAATAGGCCTTGTGCACGAATTTTCAAAATATTAAAATCAAGAACCAAATTAAATTTACTTTACATATTTTGCTTAAATGTGTTTTACTTACTGTATTTTTTAAATAAAAAACCATTACATACAGCTATAGCTGGTACAATAAACAATTTAAGAATAAACATTTAACTATTTTTCTTATAATATCGTACAGAAACCACAAAATCAGAACATGTGCAAAATTAATGTTTTAAGCATTGTAAGATTTTATAAAGTCAAACTAAAAGTAATACCTTTTTTTTAGGAATTTTAAACGAATTTCATTTTCTTGAAAGCTCCCAAGTAAACAATATTGCAAAAATATATGTTATTCCACTTTACAACATATAAAATGCAATATTATAGAGTTACATCTTTGTTAAATTTATAATAATTATTTTGGAGTGTTTACTGTTGTGGTTTACATCCCTAACTTTTTGCAAACAAAACGAAAGGCAATTTATAACTTGAAATGTATATCTATTGCTGTATATGATAGTTACCAGCATTAAAGTATCTTGTCAAGAATTGGCAGTTCAAGTTATGTTCTTGATTTTACGTTTTAGTAATCGTGCACTGCGAGACGTTACCACGGCCATTAGCAACAGAACTAAAGCAGTATCATGAGCCGGTGGTCTGTCCCTCACTGAGCCAAGCAGCCAATGAGTGGCGGTGACTCGTGCGTCTGCAAGGAGACTGGAGGAGTAGTGGTAGAGACGGGGGGTGGCGAGGAGGGGGCAGTTCCACGTGTGACTGACAGCTCACACCTGGCGGCGGCTGGCATCCTAGCGGAGGTCGAGGGTTGCCTCTCCTATTGAGAAACGTCTCGATGCTGCACTAGGTTATACGGAGAGTGTTGAGAGAACTAGAAAGTATCGGCACGTGTACAAACACTGCCCTTCGCCACGCCGAAGACGGTGTATGCACGTGTGAGGACAGTGGTGGCTGGCGAGTGTGTTCGGCAAGACGGCGGTTACAGAGAACACAGCGACCCCCTGCCTAATGAGACTACGGGGGATCATCGTGGTGCTTCTGGGACAGTGCTGCGGTGTTTTGATCCCACTGGGCGTCGGAGCGGAGTTGAGAGAGCTTCACAAGCCACTCATAAGACCATTGGTCCAATATGATCTTGAGTGTTAGAAATGTAATAAGATTTTTAATTATGATTATTTCCTCTGATTTTGGCAATACAGTTAGTGATATCAAATTGCGAAAATCATCCTTTGTAATTTTTTTGCAATTAAATGTATCTCTTTTGTAAGTTTAACACCTCTATCTTTCACGGACCCGGGCATTCCTAAACGTTGCAGCAATGGTGTCAGGAATGCGACGCAATGTTAGATTTGTACGTTAGGTGCTAGAGTAGTTGTCTACTAGTTAATAGTAAGGTCATAGATTACACCGAGTTTTTTTCTGGCATGTGCGATGAATTTTAACTAGGAGAATGTCGGCGAAAAAAATTGTGAACAGCGATAAAAACACCCTAATAATCAGAGTAAATGTATTAGGAGACAAAATAGGCGTCACCCTCCGAGTGACGGTCTTTCCAGCTGGGACCCGTAGGTGACCGTCATCCCGGAGCATGACAGAAATGAGACCCTATAATGGAGCGGCGCTGGAATACAAGGGCGGGGCGAACGGGAGTACCCCGTGAAAGCCCGCCGGCAAGCGACATCGTCCAGCACGATTCCCACATGCGAGGATCTGGGAGTGAGCCCGCCGGGGATCGAACCCGGATCGCCGTAGTGGGAGGCGAGCGCCATGGACACTACGCCACCGCTGCCCCAGGAGACAAAAAATTGATAACGTGAATGAAATTGCAGGTAGGAAAATAGATTGATGTAGTAAGTCGAGTGGTGAGGGAAATGTTTGGCTAGAGAATGGACAGTGTAAGACGTGAAGTGGAGCAGGTGAGAGCACCGAGAAAAGAATGGCAGTGATTTCTCCAGCAAGAGTTTGGTAGGCGTGGTGCAGCGGTTGAAGTGGAACACGCAGCCAGTGCGGAGCTGAGGGTCAAGAGTTCAGCGCAGTTGGTACAGCAGACAACAGTGCTAATGAGAACATGGCTTATTTGTGGCGTTCCTAAGCCCCTGTCACACTCGTGCATTTCCGCCTTCAAATTATATGTTCCAATAACATTTGAAGAGAAAATACGACCATCGATTTTTTAAATTCAACAAATTTGATTAAATCATCTTGAATGTATTTGCAAATGTGTCTCACAATCAAGTGTTTTTTCTTGGAGGATCTGATATGACTTTCCATCTAAAAATTATTTTTTAAGCGAAAATGTAACGAATGTTGTGATTGATTTAAATTTCATTAATCGGAAATAGTTTGTGTGCCTCTGAGTTCTCAAAATTATTGTGAAATAATAACTTCATATAGCATGCATGCCCATATAACAGAACTAATTACATTCGTCATGTCGAAAAAAAAAACGTTTTTGCCATGCACGATTCTAATTTGGCTTATACCATTAAAAATTAAAAAATTTACAACCCGTCCAATTTTTAAAATGCATGATGGAAAGCCGAGCTACACAATTGAACAAACAGAAATGGCGTTTCAGTGATGTTAGAACCATCCAATTTTATTTGATAGATTTATTTGAAGCAACTTGTAGGAAAATGTTGACAGTGTGAGTGGCTGTTGAATTATTTGCCAGTAGCCGGAAATGCGGCCTCGCAATTAAGAGGATTCGTCACACGCAGCTTCTGTTTGCGCTCAGCGGGTGGATTCTCTGTTCTTAGCGGATGTCCTGTTCAAGGTCACTACCTGCCGGGATGTCACTCTTCTCTCCTGCGGCTCTTATTGGTCCTCCCACATCACAATCGCTATAATTACTCTTCTAGTAATGCGTACAGCGCTCCCGTAGATGTCACTTTTCTCAAGCATTTCAACAGCGGGATGTATAAGAAGGAAGATTCTTGATAAGACTACAACTTTGCTTTTTCAAAAATCTAATTCAAAAGCATTAAACCATAACTAGTAAAACATTTTACGAATTTGTTTAATTGACAGTTATTTGCAGTATGAAAAAAAAATATTTCTGCTTACAAATTACACGAATATTTCATTAAAGTCGTTTATTATAATATTTTCTGTTGATCAGCTAGAAAATACTTTGACATTCCTTCGAGAAATGTTGTGTATGTTAATGCGCAGATTTCGAGGATCTCCGACGCACATTTTCAGAAGTTGTGATGAATCATCTTAAACCTGCGTCCTGCGATATTCAGACTTCTTGGTGGCAATATTGACACCAGTTTTTAGAACGTTTTCACTCTGAAGGGCTAGAAAGTAGATCTGTTTTCCTGCTTCCTTGCAGTTGCGCCCAGAATGTAGCATGCTTCACTCGCGGAAAGAACGACATCGACCAGAAAATGCCACACGTTGGCCTTGGAGCGGCAACTTCCTCTGCATCTTTGCATGTTAACGCTCTCTGGAAAAGAATACTTTGCATCATTGATACTTTTCAACTATGTTGTTAGGGCTTATATAAAAAAAATTACAAAGTTTATTTTTGTAAATGGAATCCAGTTCCATGTATAATTAAGCATTTAAGATTTCACAGTTGTAATGTACAGGAAAGCACATTGATAATGAACCAAAAGACAGCTTAGATGTATTTTCTACCAGCATTGTAGATAGTAGCTATGTATTTTACAATGAGCTGCAAAGATCAGCTTTCCCACGTTTTCATTAGTTTTAGCGAGAAGTCTTATAGGCTAACTCAGTGCAAGCACAATATAAATACAGAGCTATGTTATGAATTCCGTGATAGGTTAAGATCTGTAATTCATTTAAGCTATACTTTGTGGTATTGGTTCGAACTTATTTATATTTCCCCATCCCTGATATTTGGACGCGTCCAGGTCAGTGATCAAACAGAATTAATTACGCCTTGGCGACATTCCCTGAGAAATGGCAGTGAGCCTACGAAGCCCAGCGATTATTTAGGAAAGTTCTTCATATCGAGACACTGACAAGTTGTGTACTGAAGTTCTCTGTTCACATGATACAAAGTGTATCAGGCAGACTGGAATGTAGGTAGGAGGTCCTCAACTAGGGCTTCAATCTGTTAGAGTCAGTTTTATTTATATTTAAGGATATTTTATGGTTTCCTGAAATGGCATCAACGTTAATTTAATAAAAAGTTAAAATCACTAAATAATTTAGATTCATAATTTTTAACATTAATAAGAGATTATTAAATTAAAATACTAGTTCATAAAATTAAAAAAAAAAATGGTAATTTTAAAACGCAGTTTGATATCAGTTAAAACGTTGTGGAGCCTACTGCTTACTCTGTTTACTTGTTACTGCTTAATTTTTCCATTGCGTAAACCTCTGAACCTACAGTGAAATTCTTCCATTCTAACATAAATGATTAACAACAACATCCGAGTGTAGTTTGTGAGTTTTCATGTAGTAAAAAGCGAGATAGTAGGTAAATGACGTTAAATATTAAACACTTAGGACTCGGCCAGTCAAGGTACTGAAAAGTAAAACCATATAATATTAATCATCAGTACAAAAAAACACTTGTGTTCTCGAATAAACTGAGCGGCACCGAGAACACACACTGAGGCTAGAGCTTTTGGCTTTAGTTGTACACTTTTGAAAGCTTTTCTTAAATCCTGCTAGTTCGTACCCATCCGCAACATGTTAACACAAGCATTGTCGTAGAAACTGTTACACGGCCAGTCTATCATTAAGTGGATCTGTTAAGTTGCAAGGAATCTCAACGCGTTACTCACCTGAATCTTGTAATTGTTACGTGCATTAAAAAAAATGAACAAAAACGTTAAAAACTAACATTATTCTTTCGATTTGCAGTTCACAACACGAAACAATATTTACCAATATTTGCTAACTTTAAGTTAACATATTAATCAGTGTGTTTCTTAAATTTACTGTACATAATTATTCAAAATTTTGACTTCAGTATTTTTTACTTTATCAGAAACTGTTTATACGTGTATAATACAAGGTGATACCCTCCCCCGAAAAACATTTATAAATATCACTGCCCATCATTACCTACTGGCACGCTGACTCATTGTTAAGTTGGCAATATATTTTTTAATAGTTCTTAAACACACAGACTTTGTATTACGATTGTAATGTTTCAATTTATTGCCACCAAAGTTACAATACCCGTCAAAGTCTAAGACTATTAGTAAAGTTTCCTATTTTAAAACTTGTAGTGCTATACAGCATGTTCAAAAACTAAACGCCCAAACTACGGGAGGTGATTCTTTATGAAAAATAATGACAAAAATATTTAAAACGCCTTAAACCAAAACGGAATAATAAAGGAGATATGAGCCTATGAAAATTGGGTTTGGAAAACGTATTGTTGCTGATTGCTTTGTACAACGCCTACAAAGTCCGCAGCTAAGAGGTGACCTATGCTTCCCATGTTGCAGATACATGTGTAATGCTGGCCGTCCTCGGTCTGTGTTCGGCTTGAGGAAGTTACACGTCAGCACATCAACGACATGCCCTCCGCTAGTACACACTCCATAGCGCGCTAAATGTGCGTGTCCCATTCAACCATGTGTGAATTACAGTGGGTAAATCGCCGCTATATCTACCGCTTGCAGAAAATACCAAGGCCCATCAGCGAAAATACGTTGTCAAAACCCAAGATTCATAGGCTCATATCTCCTTTAATATTCTGTTTGGGAATATGATGTTCTGTTTGTGTTTGACTTTATTTATCATTAGGGGACATCTCCCGCGGTTTGGGCGTTTAGTTTCCGAACATTCTGTACAAACATGACTCGCAAACATGCGTCATTTTGGAGAGAACATATGCACTGGTTGTCCTCACAACACGTTGTTCTTCAACAGGAAAGACCTTTGCGGATGTACTGACGTAGGCCTTGTACGCTGTTGACACGGAGGTCGACTGCTCGTGGTTTCCCACGGGTAATTGGCAGCCAATTAGCATAATACCATCCTGAGGAAAATGGCTGGCTGGGAGACGCAACATAAGGACACGGCGCTCTGTCAAGGTCATCAGTAAGTGCTGGGAGAAGCGTGGTTTGCAGACAAACAGTGGAGGCACTCTCTGGGCCAAAGCCTAGCCGCGTTTTATATATCCACGATAGTTACATGATTATAAATCTGTGTCGATATCTAGTCAGGAGTCTCTAAAAATTGCCTGCTGCAACTGCATATGAAAATACGTTGTTGGAACACAATATAATCTATTTGCTGTTTCTTCGCACGTTTGAATCAAGCCTTTGAAAATGCACACCATTAATAACGCGTTTGGTGGTTTCCTAAATATGAGATGCGTCACAGGCATGTTATATTTGCGTGAAGACAAAATTACATTTTTTTGGTTAAATTGATCTTTTACCCATATTTTGTATGTAAATTATAATATTTCATTTGTAATTCATATGAATAATAAAAGGGAGAGAATATGTGTGTTGGTGATTCCTATTGGGAAATAATTCTTATGCAAAATATTATTATACTGAGTGCGCACGAATGCGGTGCGTTGTCCCTTTGGAGTAATTCCCTAGACTTGGTTAAGCTTTCCATGTAAGAGGCGGAGGAATATCCTTGAAATAGAACATTGGCAGTGCTTCAGAAAAGTTGGAAGTGACCTTCAACGAACTGCAGCACTGGTACCTTCAACTTCTCTTTATAAAGTCCGTTTGTGTTTTAAAAATCGCAGGATTTATATTGCTGAAGAATATACATAATCTGTGTTTTCTATTCGTAGACAATTGATTTTCGCGAAAAAAAAAAGTGCGCACCCGCAGTTTTGTTTCTGTGACTGGCTGAGTGTATTTGTGAGGAGACATTGTTGCAGTTTAATTAGCCAATCAGGAGTAGTTTCACTCCGGTACTGAACACGTGTGATATGCGGGCGGCCACCTGAGAGACGTAGCAGTCGAAACCATGGAGATTGTAGAACCTAACTCAAGTTCTTGGAACGCGACTGGACGGGAATTCCTCGCGAAAATCTGACGTCATAGCACACACATCGGAAAGGAAAACGTGTTTTTATTACGGTGACAGTTCAGAAAAGAATGTCCCGAGGTTAGCTCAGCTCTCTTCAGTTAAGAATCGGCCAGCGACATGCGCCAACAGCAAATGTGAAGTGCGTCCGGCCATTTATGAATTAAATAAACTGAACATACAACGTACTTGTCAGTTGTCTCTGTTAGTAGGCGTGTTACATACAAATGTGCAGTTTAACATATGCTGTAGCTTAAATAACATGATCCGGTGTGGTTAAGTGCGATCAAAAAGCTACAATTATTATTTTTTTTAAATATTACATTATATTCCGTTGTGATATGAAGTGGTAGTCTGCAAAAACCAACATTGAAGAAAATTAATTAAAGGAAAATGACTTATAGTATTTCTGAGTTTTTACCTTCTTGTGCACACATCTCAAAATGAAGCAAAGTTAATCAGTAATTATAAAATTCGAAACAATTATTGACGTAATTACGACGTTATGAATAAGATTTCTTGTAATCGTGTTATGTGGTTCTCTCGTACTTCAGTGATAACTTTCGAGAAAAATGTTTTATTCGAAATAGCTTGAGTTGAACCTTTGTCGCCGTGAAAAATTAAAATACGCGCTAATGAAGAAGTGTTGCATACATACACGATAAACGTGATTTAAGTATAACCTTTCCCTAAGTAATTACGCGAAATATGCAGGTTTTCACTTATAAATCAGCCTATAAATATATGTTCTCGCATAAACGTGAAAATGTAATATAATTAGTTGGTATCAAACGGAAGCCAACGTACCTAGCACTGCCTCCCCCACCCCCTCATGATGTAACATTTCACAAGCACTTACAATGTAATCAGTTGTGAAGATGCCCAGTGGCGTAAGCAGCCCATTTCCCGGACGGGGCGCTCGAAAGTTCAGGGGAATTATTATTGAGAATGCTAAGGGGTGGGAGGGGCTACAAATTGTTATAAATATAGGCCTAAGAGTTGCTGTTGGTGACGTGTAAAGGGGAGGGTGCAAGGATTTCTCACCTGGGAAAATGTTAAATTTTCAGGTTAACATTTAGAAGCAAGTAATCTTATTTCAATACAAAATCGCGTGTGTTCAGACACTAATATATTTTTTTATCCAAAATGTGTAAATATGTATATAAATGCATCCGGCAAACCTTGACATTTTATTTATATGTGGCAAAAAATTTAAATTATCTAAATTACAATTACAATGTTATGTTTTTTCCTGACGCAAGGCCGACGAGGCACAGAGGTTCGTGCAATATTACACTGCGCAATGTCATATTCTCGGATCCGCTTTGTGTATTGCGGGAAGTGGGCAGGAAGTTAGTAAGGCGGCGAGCCACAGCTTGTCGCGCTATCAGACACGCCCCTGCACACGTGGCAAGCTGCGGCAAACACGCCCTCAACCCTGGCTTAGTTGCACTTCCGCACACGTGACCGTGTGTTTGTGTGTACCACGCCGTGCTGTCCCACGCCGAGTTGTTTATTATCAGTGATCTAATGAGAGAAGGGTGCACATTGCCCCTCCCCCCTCTCTCTATTTTTTCTATTGTGTTCCAGGTTACCATAAAACTAAAAATAAACGGGCGGCCAAACTTGTTCTCTTCACCCGAGATACATTGCAATATTATATTTGATTCGCCGTGATTGTCCCCGCGTCAGTATGCCAACATTACGTTACTAAAGGTGCTGCTCGCGCCATGATGGAATTTCCTGGGGGGAACACCCTGCGGTTGGTGAGGGGAGAAAAAGGACGCGTTAATACTACCTTCACAACACCCCTGATTGAAATTGTTGTTTTGCCACTGTTTCTTGCACAAACTTTTCAAGTTTATTTGAGCTATGTAGTTACCTTCAGCTTTCTACTGTAATTCGTGCAAAAAGTAGTAACACGCGTCACTGAAAAGAACGCAACTGTTGTTTTCGAAGTGCATCAGCACACGAGGAAAACCAAATTCACTAACTCACTTTGACCATAAATTTATTACAGTAACAAATATGTCTGCACGATCCCAGTTATATTTTTACGCTACTTTTCTCTTAAAGATAAATTTTAGGAATCATGCGTCTATCTCCCTCTCTTTTTATCTATCTCTCTATCTCTCTCCCCTAACAACTTGTTAATCGACAAAATTATTTTAATTAAATTTCTCGGTAGAATTGCGTTGGTAATTTTCGTCCCGCTGCTAACCATTACGAACAATTATTTGTGTGTATTTATAAAATTGCGAATCTGCGAACATCCCAGCCCGCAATTGCAATATCGTTTCACAGACGCGGCATTGCCAATGTTGACGTCTGCATCAGTAAGATGCTGTAGGACATGTAATATACACATCTGCGTATGGAGAGTGACGATATGCAGAGTGAGTTATTTGTGATATGCAGATACCAAAATACGGTATTGCCAAAGTTTAAATTTATATGGCGAGACAACGGGAGTAAACAGTTCTTCCGGTAGTAAGCACAGTGATATGTTTATGAAAGTAGTTGAGTTAAAGTGCTCCTTATCCCCTCTATATTAGCTTAGTGTACAAGAGTGCCACACAAGGTCCTATGATGTGAGCAACTGTGGTGTTAGCTACATTATAACCATGTTGGTTGGGGCTTGTTTCAATCCCCATGACCTTAAGGGATTTTCATAAATAATGTTCCGATCTGCTGGTGTTTGTGGGACAAACAGAATCTAGCACTAGTTATAGATTTTTCTTAGCATAGTGGGTGACTACTTATTAATTCAATTTTCAGGAATGTAAGACATTCAGTTGCATAAAATGATTGGCTGGCTATGTTTATAAGAGGGTTTATGAGATAATGCATTATGTATGAATTGGGCATCTTACATATGTCCTTAAAATAAGGGCGTAAAATTATAAATATTTGAGCGACTCTACTTATAATAAGAAATCTTGGCTGTATGAGACATATCCCATTGATCAAAGTTAGGAGCAGTATTTGTAGTCCGAATTTTTTTAGGGCTATAACTTCAACAGTTTGTAAATTACAACGAACATCTGCCTATGAGCAGGCAGATGTGCCTATGAAGGCACTGACTTCGATCATCATTATATGGCTCATTATGATGATCGAAGTCAGTTGCGATACCTATGATATGAATTCTGCACCTATAACTTCAACAGTTTGTAAATGACAACGAACATCTGCTTATGAGCAGGCAGATGTGCCTATGAAGGCACTGACTTCGATCATCATTATATGGCTCATTATGATGACCGAAGTCAGTTGCGATACCTATGATATGAATTCTGCACCTATAACTTCAACAGTTCCAAAATGTATGTCAACAATGCTTATAAGAATGCTAAAAGCGTAATGGATCCTGATAGATATATCGAAGTCGGGATCGATGTATTCGGTACGAATATGATGACTATTACTTCAGTTGATCGAAAATGGCAGTCAAGAATGCTAATAAGATGGGTTGAGGCTTAGTAGACCCTGCGGTCCTTTTCGTCGTTGGGGGTGATGTATATGATATGAATTGGATGACTATAGCTTTGACATTCGGAAATTATAGCTGCATATGCTTATAAGATAGGTTAAGGCATAATTGATACAGTAATCCTTTTCGTCATTGGAGGTGATGCCCTTGATATGAATTAGGTGGCCATATATTCAACAATTTGAAAATGAAGGGCAACTATGCTTATAGGAGGGCTTGAGACATGAGACATATCACATTTATCAGTGCAGTCCGAATTTGGTGCCTATAACTTAAATGGTTCGGGAATTATGGCTAACTATAAGTTTGGGGGGTCAGATTTAGACATACTGTACTTAAAACCTGCCGTGTGGTAATGTAATGCAACCATTACGTTGTACTTTAGACTCGGACTGGTTACATAATTAACTAAAAAATTAAAAAATCGCTCCTATGCCTACTGAATTCAATATGGCGTCGTAAAAGTGCGAATAATCAAAGCTCATATTGTTACTTTAGCATTCGCCTTTAAAACACAAATCCATACATATATATAACATATTTGCTATTACATTTATATGCTTATAAATACCAAATAGGCCCTGGTCATAGTCACGTAATCATATTATCTCACGGCATATTCTTATTTGTCCAAAACATACGAAACTGTAGACACGTTACTCGATACACTTGTTTGCTAAAGTTAAAATAACATATAAAATTAAATACATAACTTTTAAATTATAAACTTGTGCTTTACCAAATAGATGGTTGTGACATCATAATGTAATTATCATTGAAAATACGAATCCGTAGACATATTGCTTGACACATTTATATCTGTAAATCTTGGAAGTTATAGAAATATATTGTTTATATATATGTATGCATTTTATTTAATGTTTACATTTTTATATCTCATCGAATTCAAGATGACGCCTGACTCCTGAGGATCAAACAGGAGACGCTGAGGCAAATTGAGGAGCACTACTAATTTTAGCTAAATACGTAGCAGCTGAACATCATAGGGGTGTTTTTTAGGAGATGTCAATATGGCGGACGTGCAATTGTAGTGGCAAAAAAACAAAAAATTACTTTACGGGAAATTTCTACTACTGCAGAGGGTACATTTTTGACGTTTCTAGGAAAAAACGAAGAATTCGAGCGGAAAAACAGTACATTTTAAAGGGAAAATAGGGAATTTTGAGAGAAAATTGGAGAAAACAAGATAGCGGGCAAAAACAAAACTGGCTGCGGAAACAAGATGGCCGACCGCTCAATGTCATGAACATCACAAAATGGTGGAAATCCAAGATGTTGGCGGTGCCGCGGAGCGATGGGCTAGTACCCAGTCTACAGAAACTTTAGACTGATTACTACCGAAGTAGATACTCCGAGCCCTACCTCCGAGGTGTAGTTGACGGCACACCAGATGACGGAACGAGACGTTCTGTGTTCGAGTCCCGTGTAAGGTACGTGTGAATTTGTAATTTTCCCAACAGCGTTGCATTTGTTTCTAGTTGCGTCAACGAGACGTCGATAACCACCTATCAACTAACCTTTTAAGAATTTCATCGAAATGTTTTGCATCCATGCAGAGGGTAAAAGGCTCATTAGTTATATCGATAACTTTTTGTTTCTGAAATATCTGAAGCAGAATCTCAGCTGCTGATATCTCCTTCCCTCGCATGTGGCCATGAACATATAAAACGTAGACACACGGTTACTATAAAAGATCGGATCCTCAGTGGAGAAGCATGCTTTCTACGTCTTTGGGCTGTGTGTGGCCGCGGAGTTTACGTCGCTCGTGCACTTCGCTGCAGAGATCGCGACTCAAACAGCGACTCTGTGACGTAACAGCTTTAGTGAAGTTTTGAAGATTGTAGAGAGCATTGGCACGCAAATTCCAACACAGAGGCATTTTTTAAGGAAACACTGTTACAATTTTAAATACATTACTCCCAATGAAATGCTTTGTCGTTAAGAACAGACTGTTAAAGAATGCCTTATTGCATAACCGGAACAAGGGTTGGGAAAAAGTACAATGTTTACTCTCCTTATCACTAATTCAAATTGGACAAATACTTAGTAAATGTTTGTATTTAAGACGTGTGAGTTTACTAAAATAGTTTATGCACATATTACGCCAGCAAAATAAACAATTATGACTGAACGTAGGTACGGGCCGATATAGCTTGTAAGCTGTAATAAATTAATAGTTTTATAAGGATTACTTGCTGCCTGGTGTCTTAAAATACGTACTTTAGAATGACGGCTAAATGTACATACATGGGAAGCTCAGAGAAATGTTGTGTTTAATAGCCTTTGCCTGGTTTTGTTGTTAGCGGCAAGACATGATTTACAAAGCAAACTTAAAACGCGGTTTCGAATGCGAAACTGATCTAGCGGTCGGAGTCGTCAATAGCATGTTTTTGTGGTTAAAGCCAACGTTTCGGAGTTGACTGATAAAAGCTCGACTTCTCGGTTGGTTTGTAAAGGCGCGACATTCAGCGGGTCTTAATATCCGGCCCACGCATCCACCTGGCAGGCGAGTTTCCAACTCCGCGAACAACATGCGGCAGAAATTTATTTCCGGTTTTCTCGAGAGCGATGCAGACGCTTGTAATCAGAGACTGGAAAACCTGGAAAATCTGAAAAAATCTGAGAATTTCAAATAGTCAGGGAAACTCTAGAAAAGCCAGGGAAGCAGGCGACAGATCCTGGAAATTGAAGCCTGAAATAAACCATACAACATAAAGCAATTTGATATTTTCTGTACAGCCAAGTATTCTTAGTAGCAGCTCAAGAAATTTGTCTTAAAACTGATCTTTACTGGAAAATAATTCGCATTATATAAGCCGACTCGCAAGCAGACAACTTATGTTCAGAAACTGCAAATTCAGTGAATTTCATTTGATTAACATTTCATAAAGTAAAACTTTTTTTTCTGTAAAATGTTTTTATTGAATGCCGGAAAAGAATGTAAATGTCTTTATTGTTGGCTTGAAAACACGGTAACGTACATGCTATAAAGTGGCGGGAAGATGGAAATTTCTGGAATGGAAACATCTATCAGGGTCTTAAAGGTGTTCACATGTCCGTGAACAGCCTAGAAGGACGAAGTTCCCGGCGTCTGGACTTAGTAATGCAGCAGTGAGGGCTGTTTACGGTAAAGTGAGCTGGATTTCAATCAGCATTTGTAAAAATAATCATAGCTCATTATTACGTATGTTGCTGCAGTACATTGCAGCATGAAGGTTCCAAGTTCAGTTGGTAGTGGATTAATACAAATAGCTCTGAGACTAACCGTGTATTCCGAGTGTAATATTTCAATATATGGCTCGCGAATTTAGTGTTCCTGGTTTTATATTCACCAGATTGCGAGTTTGGATATTAGTGATACATTTAGCAATCGTAAGAATCCCATGGCTTCGCTATGGGTACTTCATGAACACAATGCTCAGGTATATAGCAATGTTAATTGTACATTAGTTGGGATAAAAATGGACAGAGGCGCATATGTTAACCAGAGCTTCTATAAGAGTGGAAAGCCTGTAATAACGGTCGTGCAGAGGTTCTCTCCTGGAAGGGGGAGGGAGGGGGGAGGTTGACTGTATAGATGGACTCACAGCTTGTCTCCAACTCTGAAAGCTAAAGTTCCGTTCATGATGAAACACATATACTTAATGAACGTATACGTATCGAAATGAAAGAAGGTATTATTACGAAACGTTTCATGATCATCGTGAAGTAACGTCTAAGAAGAACCTCATCATACAGACCCGTACAAAATGAAGATATTTCATTTCGTGTGATGTATGTAAGCCTTTTAGCTAATAAAATTGCAGGAGAAAATAAGAATAATAAGTATAAGTAATACGTTGCATCTATTTGAATATATTTTTTCTAAAGAAAATTAACTTTATATTTTCCTTTACTCGTTAAAATACTTACGTCTAAATTACATTGTTTGCTTATAGCTCACTACTTTGCTAAAATTAACTTCATTTCTAGTCGTGTGTGATTAGTTGAAAATAAGAAAAGTATATTAAGTATAGACTACACATACATGAAATAATGAAATAGATATAAAGTAGAAAATATTACAGGAAGTGTGGGAACTGGGTGGATGGCAGGATAACCGCGTCACACCACTACTCCAGACTACCTGGATGTAAACGTAATAGAATATAATCAAAGGTGTAAAAAAATACGTGGTTTCCGATAGCAAAACCAAAACCCAAACAAAAGGAAGAAAGATAAAGTAACAGGATAAATAAAAAAATATATATATTCTTATACCCTTGCAGTACCCAGAAAGGGCACATATACCTGGGCGATAAGAAAGCATGTCAGAGCTACGCCACGTAAAAAACCGTTTCATTGTGCGTTTTTTGTGTAACTTTTATTTAGATAGTATTTTGGAGTAGGCACGCATGAAGGAGTACTTTCTTTATTTCATTTCATTGTGTTATTTTATGTTTATAAGTGGGAACAGTGGAGTGCCTTAAGTAACAAAAAAAAACAGTTGTCGTTCGGGATGTATCGTGTTTCTGGATGGAGGACGCGTGTCCAGTAGAGAGTGCGTGCCGACCGAGGTAAGGGCTCCGGGTGAGGGGGGATAGGGGAGGTGCACCCCCTCCTCCGCTGTCCTACCGCCGACGGGGGAGGGGGGCACACGCTTCCCCGGCTTCAGTCTGCTGCCGCGGGGGTGGCGATGCACATGTCTGTGCTTGGCCGTCGTGGGGTGCGCTCACCTCAGTGTTGACACCGGCGTGAGCGAAGCACCATGTGCAGGCCGTCGCACGACTCTGGCCGGTGCAGTAGAGACGTCTAGTTGCAGACGTCGGTGCTCTAGCGACACTCGACAAGTGCGAGGCGTGATAAGCCGCGGGAGATAGCGACGCCAGAGGACAGTCGTCGCGCGACCGGCGACGAGGACAGACGCCACTAGCGTGAGCCCTGACCTTGGCGCGGCCCGCGGCCAACTTAAGAAAAGAAGGAGCGTCCCCATTGTCTCTCCGGGATGAGAGAGCGGCCGGCGACGTCTAGGTGTGCGTGCTCGCCGTCAGCTCGTCGTCTTTGCCGGTGCAGTGGCAGGTAGTTACCTCGTGTGTGTGTGTGTGCGCGCGCGCGACGACCCTCGATCGCCGCCTCTGGTAGTGTCTTCGGCGCCGCAGTCGGAGTGAAGTGCTGTGCGTGTGTGCGACTTTCCCGCGGTAGTCAGCCGACCAGGCCGCCTCGGAGACCCCCCAGCCGCCAGGGAGGCGTTCTTCAGGATGCGGCTTATCAAGTGCCACTGGTATGTACCGTAGATAAGATCCGATAAGATTGAGGCGTGTTAACCGCCGCTCGTGACACATTTGCCCCGCGGGTTTACATCCGCCCACGCAATACGACGAGGCACGTACGTCGCATCTGCTGGGCGACACACTTCCCTCTCGTGTTTCGTGATCTTCCCTTCTTGTGCAAGCTGTCGCCAACACACTTGTGCGAGTAGTTGCCACTGTGGCACCTCACTCCGCAAGCATGCACAACTCATTACTAACTATTAAGCAGACTATCCACATTGTCACACAAGTACAACTGAAAGAAAAATGCATATATTTTGTAACACTGTAGTCTTGTGCTAGAACGCACGTATTCAAACGTTTTTATAAATCCATTATACACAGTTTACTTTTAATTAAAATTTAAGTGGATTTCCGTTTTTTTTTTTTTTATGTTTTGAACCGGACATTTTTAAATAAAACTTTTGTCAATTAGGAAATCATATGTATGCAAGAAAATATGACTAAATTGAATTTTTTTCTAATAACTAATTATATTTCAGTTACAAAATACTTTTTGGCTGGAATGATGTCCATAAAATCTATTATTAAAAATAACCATAAACATTATTGCTTTCATTACGTATAACTAGAGTTGTTATTACAATTATATTTCATACTAATTTCAGTTTTTGATAGTTGTTTTCTGAAGCATTTAGAATTAAAATACTTATGGATTTGATAAATAAAACGTTATTAATTAATGTTTTATTTTCCATTTGAATGAGTAAATTCTAGCAAAATATTTTACAGAGTTACAAGATTAACAACGTGTTATAAAGCATTACACACATGCTTAAAAAAATTGTCAGAAAAATACTATTTAAACAAGAATGCATACATTTTGTAAGACTGAGATATTTTGCTAGTGTGTAACATAAATCTTACTTTTCTGACAATTTTGGAAGTGTGTGTACTACGTGTTAATGACAGATCAGCCTATGTACAGTCAGGCGCAGGCTTCAGTAGAAGTAACTCTGCCTCGTCAGTACCTCACCGCTAACAGAAATTTATTTACGTGTAATTTTTATGTTTACGCGAAAATGGTTGCTATTATTGCGAAATCCGGATAAGGTTTTGTAACATTTGTAATGCCTGTCGAAAACAATTCAATTCGGCAATAATAGGTCACCGTTACTGGCCGTTCCGTTGGCAGCCCTGATTGTAAATATAATTTTATCATCACTCATATCCATAACCCATATGTAAAGTTGACGTGATGGGCGAATTGGCTGTGTACACGTCAGTCAACTGCTGGCTTCCAAATGCGCTAATCCCAACTCTAAAGCATATTAAAACCTTGCATTTGCTATAGTTTTCAAAGTTACACCCCAACACAACAGTTAGACTTACAACAGTTTTACTACCAGCTTGGGAGATTGCAAGCTAGTGTGTACGATAGTATACGACGCTATTAAACGGCCAGTGATTTTTTTACAAAGTTTGATTTCAAAAGTACTTATTTTACCGTCAACGGCACTACCAAGGTAATATCGCCATTTCCTTTTGCTTAGACCATGTTCGAATTTGTACTTTTATTTTACTAAAAGGTCACGAGACCAGAATTAGTCCACTTAAATGACGAATCAGTTGTTATTTAGTTTTTAGTATGTATAACGAAACTTACTAAAAGACTAAATTATCAAATCGCAACGATTTGTGAACAAGCGGCTTTAGAAGGCGTTCTAATTGAACGCTACAAAATATTGATATGCTAATATATTAAATGGTCAATCTGAACCCGGCCTTGGTTTGTCTCGGGTGGACCATATGCTGCTTCTCAGAAATGTAGGTACGTTGTTCCTGCTATAATCAGACTCGCTTAACGGTCACAGAGCCTAATTGTCGACCACTACCGTTCTAGGCTAAACGACGGTGGTTCCTAACTGTTAACACAAGTATAACTCTTGTGAAATGCAACAGAAGATTTCCAGTCTTTAATACCAATATTTTTGACATAAACTGTAGCAATTATTACCGTTACTATCGTCCTGCTTGAAGCTGTGTGTGCTTTCTAAAAAATCAAGAATTGGAATAACCTATAATTTGGCTTCAAAATATTGACAATCGAGAATGTTTTCGCATTAAAAAATATTTACCAGCGTTTCAAAGTTTGTATTGCTATAATTTCACATTCAACATAAATAATGGTTTTCCAACAATTTCGGCAGTGTGTGAAGGTACTATTTTTTTTTACAAGTTGTGCGTTTTTTACACTCGAGTGCAGTGCTGAAATGAAAGCCACTCTTGCCTGAGTCTTAATTAATCTCCACGCGGCAGTGAAATGCACTTATGCAGTTGCGTCGGTCTAGTGCCTCGCCATTTGTAATGAGGTTGCCGTGGTGCAGTGGTCATACCACTGCGGCGGACTGGGTTACCGTTCATCCTTGGGTTCTCTCATGGTACTCCCATCCACTACATTCTACCACTACATGCCACTACATTCTACCACTGCTCTTTACACCTGCTGTCAGGCCGTATCTCAGCCGTGTTCCTATTGGCAGTTATAGTTCACAGAATGCTCACGTAGACCGATTCAGTGCACGAGAATGAAGTATTTGATAGTTTTGTAGTGACTTTTTAGCATTTTACGAAACTAACATAATACTGATTTACTAAATCACAGATTGTCGCCTTTTTTTTTTTTGTTTTAATCTAACGAGGCAAAGAAAACTGCGGAGATGGCTTCATATTATACACATAGGTTAACGTATAACATTTTTTATGAATTTAACGTAATTGAATAACTATATATGCAAGTAAATAACCAAATACAAAAACTTCATTCCAGTGACAGGTTATTGACTGTGAATGAAAACGTAAACAAAAAGACACTGCGTAAATGCGTATTTTCATATAGTCCTGGATATTAATTTATTCATTCGGGAAAATGCCATGCTAAAAAGTGTGTGTTGTGCAACGTAGAAGCACAATCATGGTCAACAAGTGACTATCGGCAGAGTTACAGTTGAAACACACAAAATAACTCGTTATTACTATGTTACGAAGTTGCTATTGCAACACGGCCACAGCAGGTCCAGAGAGCACTCCATTGTCACTATCTCGCGGATGAAGCCACAAAAAACACCCTCCCCCCCCAACCCCGAGTGTGTGAAAGAGCGAGAGTACAAAGTCGTATACTCGCTGTGCTCTTTCGTACTCTGGCATACCCCGTGTTCTTATACAACTGTACGTTTGATGTTTTTCAGGCAGCGAATGCGTTAAATTTTGTTTAGAAATCCTATCACAATGAAAGTACTGATTTACACTGGACTCTAGTTTGGCTAGTGGTGATGTGTTACCATGTTGACCATAATAAGTTGTTGTTGCACTTACCAATAGCATTGAGCAGTAGATTAATCCAAGCTGTAATGAAGGGCTTGAAATTTGAAACAATTCAGGGGAAGTTTTATGCTCTTATCCTTTTATGCTTTTGTTTATTTAAAAAAAAAAAGAGAGAGCCTCAACCCAAAGCAACAGAGTGAGAATAGTGAGAGTGCTCTTGTGTGTACTAAGTTGTGTCCACTTAAATATTTAGTTTTTAAATATGTGTTCGTGCTATCTGTATTGTGTGCGTGTATGTTTAGGTATGTATATTCACGTAATTATGGTAAAGTGTATGTATGAAAAATATCGACAAGTTTAGAGGCATGTTTGCTCTACTGAACCATCAACCTGTATCTGCAATGCGAGACAGCTTCAGCCGCCCACATTATCTCTGAAGCTCACCCGGAACTGTTGTAGAAATGACTCATTTCACTCGCTTTCCCTTCTAATTCTAACTTTTGTTTTGCAAACGTTTCTATTTACAAGCTTGGCGGTTGGTGTAGCGTGGCTCATTAAGTCAGGTTGTTTGACATTTTTGATAGCACTGATTGGGTTATACATTCTGTCCACATTGTATCCGGTTTATATCGATGGCCGGCCACAGAAATTGGTTTTGTTTTACACTTATCAGAGAAATAATTAAACAGTAATGTATTTTCGTTGGCAGCAATTGACCACGTGTCCAAGTCGGGAACCTAGAACAATTGGTTACTTACGGAGCAAATATACTGATTTGAATAAGCACGCTAAATGCTCAAATACCTTCGAAAAAGCTTATACTATTGTTTATGTTTCCTGTCACGATGTCAAGCCTTTTTCATGAAGGTTCTTTGTAAACTTGAACACGACAGCAACGTCACGTAATCATCGTATGCATACGAGTCATTGGTCCGTGGCAGTTGGAATGTTTGCAAGTGGCGGTGTGAAACACACCGGTTTAAAATAAGTCCTTAGGAATGCTTTCCAGAGTGTAGACAGAAGTTGTGTTCCAGTTGGTGCCTTTTTCTAACAGAATTGTCACGTGACCTGATTTTGTGGACAAAATCGATGAAGTGTCAGGGTAGCGTAGATACGTTGAAACTAAGAATAAAATTTAATGGTACTTTTTTGATTACGGCCAACAGTTTGGTCGGGGGCTCCTTGAAACTAACGTATGATTGTATTCGGGGCACCTGGTTTCGACATAGTGGTCATGTAATGAAGGAACATATTAATACACACTACGTGTCCAACCAATCAGATAATTGTTATGCACTCTTCCTCACGCCACTTCGTCTCTGAGTTGTTTTCTACTCGGAGACTCTGATCACACCTCTACAGGATTCACTGCCATTCATCGTAATCGTTGAAAAACTAGTACGTGTGGATACGGACAGGGTTTGCAAGAGCTTGAATACCCAAGTGTCATTAGCGGAATTCCGTGTAGTGTCTGCGTCGTGTTGTCCTCGCATGACATCGGCGCCTACATTCAGAGGAATGTTATTCGAAACAGCGAACTAAGGGTCAATATTCCAGTCTGCTGTTTGGGAACGAATGTCGTGATAATCGTATTGTTGCATTCTAGATAGGAACCGTGGTGTTAGCAAATTCCGTAATGAGGTAAAAACTGGAACTGCCGTACTTATAAAATACACAAACTCACTCTGCCTGTGGTTCCTATAGCTTCGTGTTTCACGGATAAGCTATACCGAGTTTAAAGGAAGTGTTGTTCGCCAATGTAACACGACGTAGTTTGAATATTTGTACACATTTCCTTCAAATATCATAAATTTACATAAACCATTACCAACAGGTGATATCTCAATACTTTAATAATACAACA
>NQII01000353.1:1011364-1087877 GCA_002778355.1 Clitarchus hookeri
ACACACACACACGTCACTTACGTATCTGCTACAATTTAAGTTCGTCTCCAAATACTGATTCAAAATAAAAACATTTTTTTTTCTTTACACAAAATTTAACACCTACAGTAAGGAAATCAACAAAGATTTCACCTGAATATAAATTAATATGGTAAGTAACAAAGAGAGTAACAATAATCACCATATTTTGGGAAAGTTAATTAATCCTTAAAGTAATTTCGTTCAAGCGATGGTCACCGTTGTTTTCATCGACTGAACAAAAAACTACCTTATGACACAGCGGCGTAGACAGGAGGGTAGAGTTCCGGGTTCAACCCCCCACCCCACGAAATAGGAAGTATATTGTTAGTTATCAGTAAAATGAGAAATAAGGCGAATAAAACGGTAAAATAAGACAGTGAAAATAACTAAAATAAATAATGCACGTCTTTGCTGTTACCGTTCTTCGAATCAAAATATTTTACAGGCTCTGTTTTTTTAATAAAGCCCCCACCCCCACCCACTTTTTTTGTAAGCCACTGTTGTGGTATGAGTTCCTGGGACGATTCCTGCTATGGAGTAAGTAACTAAGTGAAAATTATTTTTATGCTCTATATAGTTACGCCATAACTCAAGAGTATGGGAAAATTCGCCGAAAATAAGCCAACCTGTTGTCAAAAATAAATCCGCAGAATATATTACGTACTGCAGTAACAGAGGCAAGAAATGACAAACGAATATAGATACATGTAAATAAAACTTTGCCTTCACAACGAAGACAAGACGTGAGCACAGAGTTATGTTAAGTTACTTTAGAACATGGGTGTCCAACATACTTTTGTGGCGGGCCAGGTCAAGCATGTTTGTAACCATAGCGGGCCAAAAGAAATACCCAATAGCAAAGTGAGCTTTAAAATATTAATAAATGTAAATAAAACGGAATTTTTTATATAATGCAATATGGATAATTTATTAAAAAGAAAACCTTAGTTTTACAATGCTTACACTTAAATAAATCAAAACCAATCTAATGAGATACCTGACATTTTTTTTGTTTACTCAGGGCATCTATGTCAGCTGATATTTTAGATGTGGCTATGCGCAGAATGCCTGTATGATGGATGTCTGATAATGATGATCTTGTTTTGGATTTGCTGTGTTTCATGCGGGAAAAAAGCTGTTCACAAGTATATGTACTACCAAATAAGGAAATTTGTTGAAGAGCTAATTTNGAAAAAAGCTGTTCACAAGTATATGTACTACCAAATAAGGAAATTTGTTGAAGAGCTAATTTGGTCATGTTTGGGCATTGTTTTTGGTCAACATACTTTTTGTAAAATTCAACCAACCCATTCGGAAGACAACCATCGTATGCGGTTTTTAGAAGAGAATTGCTTTGTATTTCAATCAATTCCAACTGTAGGTTTAGCCTGGCGCTTTCAACTTCAACATCAAAGGGATTTTGGAAGACTTTCATGGTGGGCAGTTGTAATTTGAAGTCTGCGAATCTCTCATCAAACTCATTCCTCAACCTCTGCAGTAATGATGCGTACTTGCCTAACTCCAACGTCTCTTGGTTTCTTGAAGACAAGGTCTCCCAATGAGCCAATTGCTTTTGTTCCAGCTGTTTCTCTAATAATAGGAGCTTCTTTGTGAAAGCTTGAACATGTTCATATAACTGCGTACAAAGTTGATCTTTTCCTTGCAGTTTTAGATTAAGATCTGAGAGGTATTTAGTTATGTCTACCAGGAAAGCCAGATCAGCCAACCACTGCTCATCAGTTAAAAAACTAAATTCTTGGTCTTTATTGTCAAGAAAAGTTTTTATTTCATCAAGCAACGAATAGAATCGCTTCAGTGTGGTTGCTCTGCTGAGCCAGCGAACGCGACTAAAGTACACTATGTCTTCGTGATCTGAACCTACGTCAGATAGAAAAGCTTGGAACTGTCTGTGATTGAGTCCTCTTGCGCGTATGAAATTAACGGTCCGCACTACTTTATCCATCACGTGCTTCAGTTCAAGAACTTTTGAACATAGCTGTTCTTGATGAATAATACAATGATGCTGGATAAACATGTGTTTGATGCTCTTCCGCAGTAAAGCCACAAAACCATTTACTCTTCCTGTCATTGCTGGTGCACCGTCTGTAGTAATGCCGCAAAGGTTTTCGATTTGAAGTTCATATTTTTCTATGCAACTCTTTACTTCTTCGTAGATATCTTTTCCTGTCGTTGTATCTTTCATTGGACGCAAATCAAGTAATTCCTCGACCACGGTATAGTCTTCTGTCACTCCTCTCACGAAAACTGCCAACTGCGCCGTATCCGACATATCAGTACTTTCGTCGAGAGCGAAACTGTAAAAAACGCATTTCTCAACAATTGTGTTTTTAAAGATGATTCAATATCTATGGCCATGTCATCAATTCTTCTTGCTATGGTTTGATGTGACAAGCTTATATTTTTAGCTACTGCTTTCTGCTCCGGACACGCTACCGATGTAAATATCTCCAAACACTCCTTGACAAATTCTCCGTCAGATAGGGGTTTACTTCGTTTGGCAATAGCTTCTGCTATCATGAAACTAATTTTTGTAACTGTCTCGGAGTTTTCTTTTGGTTTTTTGAACAACGCCTGTTGACCGATCATATTTAGCTTCAACGAATTTACACTATCGACTCGAATTTGACCTTTGTACGTATCGTATTTAGAAGCGTGTTTTGTAGAATAATGCCGCCTAACATTGTATTCCTTGCAAACTGCTATTTTGTGATTACATATAAGACACAGTATGTTTTCATTATGTTCTGTGACAAAAAAGTCTTCAGTCCAACTGTTTTTAAATATTCGACATTCTGTGTCAACTTTACGCTTTTTCTCTGTTGACATCCTGATCTGAAACAACCATAAGACAACACAAAATTATGCACCTACTTAAGTAAATATGTATCTCAAAATTTACTCAAACAATGTAGGTATGGATAACAAAAGACAATCGTTAACCGTAATTAAATAAATATACTTCATCTATTTGTTAAGATTTAAATTAAGTACCTACGTTTATTCACCACTTTTCACTACAAGAAACTTCATTCACTATTAATTTACAAATGAAACACAATCGCGATCGAACAAAACAAACCAAATAAGTAATTACTCGCGTCGTGACAAACTTTGCCGGCCAAGTGACTTTGAGCGAGCGACACGGCGGCGGTGCTACGAGCGCGAAGGTGAGGTGAGAGGGTGGGGCGCGTCTCAGTGCACGCGCGGATTTGATACCTACGAAGCGCAGTTCGTGTTATTGTTTATAAATCGTAGGTAAACATTATTTACTTGCCTACAAACATGTGAATATTATTCGTAGTCGATAAAATAAACATATTATCTAAGAGACTTTTTAAAGATTGTTTGCGCAATATTTGTCTATTATATGTCATCATCTATCTATGCTATGACTTTAAAAAATTTTAACTAGCTCGCGGGCCGGATGTAGGGCCTACGCGGGCCGGATGGTGGCCCGGGGGCCGTATGTTGGACGGGCCTGCTTTAGAAAGTAAAGTAACTTCAACTACTTTTCGTTACTTTCGGTTAAAATGTAACTGGGCGTTAATTTTAAAGTAACTTAACTGAATTCCGTTACTCAGTGGGTGACTTTTATATGTGCATGTCTCCTTTAGCTCAGAGCACTATTAAAAATAATAGAAAGTGTTAAAACATACAATAATTGGCATAAGTACAATCCTTTTTTTTTAAATAATATTCCTCCCTATCAATTTTTACCCAGGCTTTTTAAAAGATTCCTATATACGAACAGCAAAAAAAATGTAACTAGTTACCCCAAAAAGTACCTTTAACATAAAAGTTCAAATAGTTACAAGAAAAATTGTATTCCAAAACTTAAATTACATTTCAATAATGAATTATCACATTGTTGTTTACTGTATTTATTTCGGAACGTCAAAACACAAAACTATACATAAAAAGCGTTTAATGCCGTCGTTAACATTAACTGTGCTATGTTTATGATTTAAATTAAACTTACATACACGTATATGTACAACACTGTACTAATTTCTTAATCAATATGAATTAAAGTCACTGAGTGAAATGCTGTGTTGGCAATAGTTTTCATGTAAAATGTTTATCAAATTGATCTCTGGTATGCTATTCATAAAAGAAATAACACTGAAGCGTTAATTTAATTTGCAGATAACAAACATAACAATGGTATGGTAGTGTTAAGTAGTTTTTTACACATGTTAACATTAAAATAGTGCCAGTGCTCGCATAAGATACAATATACAATTATGTACATATATTAAATTAAAGGCAAACATAAAAAAACTGTTTGCCAAATACGTACGGTCTCGATGTTTTGCAGGTTTCCAAAATATGTTATTTTGTTTTAACTGTAAATACATGTAGAACCTTTTATTAAAGTAACAGCTAAACCATTTGAGACAGTTTTTGTACGAAATACAAGAAAACATGTTGGGCGTGACTAGTAATTAAAAATATACCAGATTTCCAAACCTTTGGCCACAGAGCACTTGAGTATACAGAGGCGAAATAGCCGCTAATTCCGCGAACTGCAGCCGCACACGCTGCCAAAATGGCGTCACTGACCAGCAGCATGTCGGAACTCCGTTTTCTAACTCACCGGCAGCCCAGCCATTAGGGAACGTTTCCTAGCGCGCAGTAGCCAATCAGACATGAGGTCCGTTTCCAGAGAGCCGCACTACAAATCAGAGAATGCGTACGCCCATATCTAAGGAACCGCCACGTCACTTCGTCTATTTGTATTTTTCTACTTTGTGCTCCGGCTGTGTTCCAATTGTTCAATTCGTAATTTAGTAATTTGTGATTCAGTAGCCTTCTATTCGGATTCTCTCAGTAGTAATTTCTTTAGCGATTGTAGAAAAACATTAAGTGCCAATATCTAAGAAAAATAAAATATATAAGTTATTTAAGGGAATCTAGCGCTTTGAAATAAATGTAAATTATTTACTTAATTCGTGAAATACTACATAAATGTTGCTTTATTTCAAAATTATATTTAGGCATAACACTAGTGTGCGTAACTATTTGGTTGAATAAATCTGCCAATCAAAACCACGCCTTATTGTGTGCATATGTTACAAACACACCTGCACAAATTATGGAAATTTTCTTGCATTTAGCTCTTTCCTCAGGATAGGAGATGTTCTTGACGAAGACAAATATTTGATAAAGCAAAATAAAGACTTACTATTAACATTTGTCTCATTCTCATGTTAAATTAAATACTAAGAAAGAAATAATATTTACTTTTAGGAAATGACAAACCGTTTTCTTCACTGTCTGTGTATATTGTAGCGTTTCGAAAGAACTAGTTATTTGGCATGGTTCACNCCAACGGGTTGTGTTCCAAAACGTTACTCTGCTAGTATACTTTTTTCTCTGGCTGTCCCAAAACACTTTGAGAAAATGTTTCACTCGCTCTCGGCACTGTCCCAAAACTGCAGAGTATTTACTTTGAACATCTTGCCCGAGAAAACTTTTACACGCACTACTTCAGTGAGTAACGAAGGGTAAACTGAAAATGGCGGAAAGTTTAGTAGAATTAAACAAATTGAAAGGAAATATGAACATTCAATTTAGACACTTACAAGAAAAATTAAAATAATTTATGATAGAATTCATATTTTTATTTAAAATTTAACGGTTATAAAGAGTATATTGCTAGATGTAATGTTTGTGATTAATTTATCGCAAGTAAAGCAGTTAATGTTTATAACTAATATATTGGAAAGGAAAGCATTTGGGGAAATTGAAAAAAACCTTTTGGATTTTACGTTGGTTGCTTAATCAGTACATATTTATAAACACAGACTGCTATTTACATCATGATCGTTCCAAACCCGCGGTTACTCAGCTGTTGCTCTCTGCTTCTTTACTCTACTCTCGGAGTAACGTTTTGGAACGCCGCCCTGCTTCTTAACTCGTGACTCATGAAATTCCCTCTACTTCAGATATTCTCGCTGCAAATTAGATGAAACTACAGTATTGTGAAGCGAAATGTTACGTAAAAGTAACTCTCATTTCTTCTGTCCGTTACAATTAATGATTAACTTGGTTAAGTTACAACTTACCTTGTAAAAAAATGTTACTAATTACCCCAAAAAGATACTTTAAAGTCTAGTTACTACCCAACAATTTTATATATATATTTTTTTTTTTGTCATGGGCATTCACCTGGAGTGACTTCGGAAGCAAGTGTAAAAACCTCAACGCTAAAGCACGGTAGGATATTCTTGTCGTATTGAAATTTAAAGTTTATAGTATGTAGGTAGCTGTTTATGACAAAATGTTACGTTGACAGTAAGAATTTCATTTCTGTGTTGTAGAGTACGGCAAATAACTAAATTTTCACAATATGGCCCTTTTCCTCCCCCTTTTAATAAAATCTTAAACCAGTGAGAAATAAAAGCATTGGCTGTAGTAGGTGACGCGGAGCGTTAAGGCTCAGCTTCACATGACGTGAATTACTGATATCTAGCTTATTAAAGTTGTCTAATCAGCGCTTACTTTGGAAGTACGACTTTACTTCTCTCGCAATATACCTACATTACTCCATAGAACAATGTTGTCAAGTGTTTATGGCGTAATAACTGCAGAAACATTTTTAAATTGTGAATAGATTCTCACCGTTTTACAATTAAGGAGGCTGTTCACGGTAAACGGAGTACTTTAAAAGCCCTGCGTAAGATCTACTTGTATGTGCAGAGTTTATCCGTTCACCACGTGTAAAATTAACATTGGCATGGACCTTATTACTTTACTCGTGCTTCGGTCAATTGAAACTGTGAAATTATTACAAAAGTATATATCTTTCGAATTTGCTACTCTTTGCACTTAAAGGCATTAAAAGAATTAGGAAGCAAAAAAATTTATTTAAATATTCACAAATGTTTACGTAACAATTTATCGTTAAATTCATCGTCAAGACGTGAGACTACTTTCCTCCGTCGTTACCTACTTTACTGGGCGCGTGCCAGTCAGTGCGTCCGTTGAAATATACGCAAGTACGGGCAGTGACTTTTTTCAAAGGTTGATTCTAAAAGAGCTTAATTAACCGTAAACAGCATGTACCAGACAACATGTGAACAGAATGTTACCAGTACATTAAAAGGCATTTGTGGAATGTAAACGTGCTGTAATATAAGGAGCAATGGAATCTTGGAATGTGCAGTCCCTCCTCCCCCCCCTCCAACACAGGTCCCAGATCAAGATGTAAAACTATAATAAAGCGTTGTAATTCCATGAAGTCCATTTTGAAACGTGTGATTATGTAGCAGAATTGTTAAGGCAGCAGCGTGATTTAATTGATGTTGCGACGGGAAATGTCTGTTGTACGCAGTGCTGTCCTTGCAGCCAGCCATTCTCTCGCACACAGATACGATCCCAGACAATGGCAGGAAGTCACTTTGTGCACCGACATGACTGATTTGTATTGGTAACAGGTGGTTGCAAAATACGGTAGCTCGCCACACGCAATGACTTACTGCCTGATGGGCAACGTGGACGTATAAAATACTGCTCATGTGTATATAACATTACACATATAATAGAAGCGTATAAACTTTTGATTTTATTTGATTTTTTCTTTCAAGTTCAATTATGTATCTGTGTTCGAATATTTTATATTTGTAAAGGCGCAGCATTAAACAAAATAGATTACTCACATTTCATCTACCCATATTTCTTTCATACATACAATAATAAAAGTTTAAATAGAAACAGCTGACGCTGACGGAATTTCTAGAATTATTGATTTCGAAAGAGTCTTATTCACTTTATTAATTACGTAAATTTTGTATATATAGCTATATATTATACTGTGTACCATATAAGAAGGCCACATTCTTGACAGTTGAAAATCGCCGTGTCTTTTCGTTTATGTATCCATTCGCCATCAACAGGGGTGTCAAGAATAGGCTTTGATGTGGCGAGTCAGCGCGTCCAGGAGGTGCTGCTCCGTGTGGCAANAATTGGTGAACTGCTTTGGTGGCGCTGCATTCGTAAACGGAGCTTGTGGACGTGTGTAGGGTCGTTCATAAACGGGGTTTACGAAATACAAGTTACTTTAAAAATTATACAGAGCTCGCGGGAAAATAAAATTATTTGTATATGCGCGTGAATACGTTATTTTAAACAACAAAACTATTATATGTTTCTGGGTGTAGTTCGGGATATGGATAACAGATGGCACGGAAGGGCATATTGCAAATGATGGTGCGCTTTTAACTCACAAGATGGCAGCACCTGGTTTGAGAGTCTGGAAACTTTGGATTTTTTCGTCACATTTGAATACGTATCGTTTTATTGTGCATCTCATTTTGAACACCTATACATTATTATTTTGTCACGAAGTTTCGTTTCTAAAACTAAAAACTGCTGTTTTATGACCCCGTAAAATAAAATGTATTAATTAATCTACGAACTGTTTCTTATCCGCGTATCTTCTGCTTGTGTGATGTGCTTCGGCACTGCTCTCAGAATAGCCAACGTAATGTTCGTTCGTGCATCAGCTGATACAGGATTTTGTAAATGGCAGGTTATTTGTTTTCAATATATTAAGTTGCCACTCACTGACTGTCATAAAGTGGCCTTCTTATATGAAATGAACTATACTAATACATTTGACTTTTGCGTGAAATTTCTATTTGCGAATGTCGACTGTGAAATGGCCAGGATTCCAGATCTAACTACCATTAACAGTTTTTGTAAGCAATGCGGATACGTGAAGTACAAGCAGTTATAGAGTGTTCGTGGTAAAGAGAGCACTTTTGTACATTCTGCGCAAATGGACTCTACTGCACGCCGCAGGTCACTCATTCTGTCGTAGCATTGACTGTCTCGTCATAATCGCCTGTGGAATTAGTACCGATCGATGCAGCAAAAGGTACTGCCGGCAACACTTGCTGGCTCTCGAAGACGAATCCTTGCAATTCTTGGCATGTTTCTTCAATGTATCGCCTTGCATAAAGTGCATGGGACAAATGTTGTAATGCTTCATCTCCTGAGAAGGATTCTTTGTACTGATGGTCCTCTCGTGCCAACGAGCATTTTGACTGAAGATTAAAACTCGATCACAGAATCGACACCGACAACAATCATGCAGTAGGGCGTGTCGAATTTTTTGTTTTCCTTTTTCAAAAAATGAGGGGGGTCAAAAAGTTGTATTTTGGTTAGCGATTCACAAATATATTTACATGAACTGGCAATAACATTGGTTTGCTTGGTAAAAAGGTACTTCAATTTCGTGATATTTTCACATTTCATGTATAATTCGAAGCAAACCGTCTTCTCTTAATAAGTGCCTTCTTGTCATTATTTCTGTTTGTACTTCTGCTCTAAGGTTTAGAATATACTTATATTATACTATGACATCTGTAAAAATATTTTATGCCACTCGTAAAAGTGTTTAAACTAGCAATACTCATTTGCAGCTGAGGGTCTTTTTATTCATTGTTATTAATATCATACAAATAGTACCTTCTTTTTCCCCAGGCACGAATAGTTTCTTCCAATTTCAAAATCTGAAAATTCGGAACCATGGCTAGTAAAAGGAAGACAAGATTGGCAACTTCAACTCACATGAGTAACTTCATTGGAACTGGTCGAGAAATGCTGCCTTCCGAACTCCCAACTCTGCATGATGTTCTAAGATATGGGTCTTCTGCTAGGAGAACAGAGTGTAGAGAATGTCACAAATTACCCAGCAGCTACTCTTGCAAAGGATATTTATCCAAAAGTGCTTGAACAGTGGGAGCGAGCAAACAGTTGTTTTGTGGTGCCAATTTTAAATTCAAGAGTCACAGTCCTGAAGAAGGTAGAAGAAAACTGGGAAATGGCCAAAAGCATATCACTTGGCAGAGGAAAACTGTAAGTGAAAGAGGCTTTCATAGCAACATTAGACAAGCTCTTTGACATCCTCAATTGCAAGTGTGAGATTAAGCTATGTCCAGAATTTGAGGGTCCATGTCCAGGTGGTGCCGACTGTAAACATGAAGTGCACATCTCCTGCTCTTGTTCTATGGATATGAAGATCCCTGTCAAAGAACTAGGGTTTATTAATACTCAAAGAGAGAAGGTTGGGTTTGTTGGACAGCATCAAATTGGATTACCAGATCTACCTGAGCACAGAAGACAAATTAAAAAGCAGAAGAGGCACGAAGATGAATTAAGAAGAATTTATGAATATAAGCTGAAAAGGAAGGAAGAATTAATATTACAACCAGATGAAGTTCTTTTCTCCGACGAAGATGAAGAGACAACTGATGTTACAGATGAAGAATCTGAAGATCCTTTGCAAATTCCATGTGATGATTCTGATGTACCTTCTACTTCAAGTACAAGTCAAATAATACATTACAATTGTGCAATGTTGCATTGCAAAGTATTATGTATAGTGTCGGTCTACGTGCTACAGCTGCCATTACAACAGCTGCATTTTTGTATTCTGGATTAATTACTGAAGGAGACAGGAGACTTGTGGTTGATCACAATAAAGTAAAAAGGGCACAAGAAAAAGTCATGAAAGCACTCAATGAAGAATTTCATGCTCGATGCAGGACAGGCCATATTGAATGTATCTTCTTTGATGGACGCAAAGATTTCACTAAAGTTCTGTTGCAGGAAGATAACTCAAGTCATAAATTTCCAAGTGTTGTGAAAAAGAGCATTACACTTTTTACAGTGAGCCAGGTGGAAGGTATCATTGCCATTTTACTCCAGAGAAAGACTTAACGAAAAGGAAACCTGCTGAAGTTATTGCTAACCATCTTGTGGATTTTTTTAAAAGAAAAAGAGTATTGATAAAAGTGACTCAACGAATGTTAACACTGGATGGGAAGGAGGGGTCATGCATTGGGTTGAGGCAAAGCTGAATCGTAAACTCATCTGGTTGGTTTGTGCTCTTCATACTAATGAGCTACCTTTGCAGCATTTGATCACCGAGTTGGATGGAAAAACTTTGTCTAACAACAAGTGGAGTGGTAAGATTGGCAACATGCTTGATGCTGCAACAGAACTTGAAATCAATCCCTCATTTGTCAGAATATCCTTTCCAGAGCCTTTGGTTCCATTGAGTGACACTGTTGTCAAAGATCTCTCTACAGATCAGGCTTATGGTTTCAGGATAACTCCGGCCATAAGGACAGGTGTACTTCCAATTGATCTGGCATTGCTATAAATTGGTCCTGTAAGCCACTCTCTGTAGCTAACAACTGCAAATAGGATTTGTCGCATATGGGTTTCAAAACATGGCCTTAAAGGCAACAACTTGAAGACGCTACAACTGCTTGTGGAATACATTGTTGGCGTTTGCTATCCGTGCTGGTTTACAATTAAATTGAAATTATCTTGGGTGGAAGGACCTCGCCACCTTATTTATTAATTGAAGCTCCTAAAATATCAGAAGATGGCAGTAGCATATATTGTTTTGCCAACAACCCAACGTTCATCGTGGTTCGCATTCAGTGAAATGGTGCTTCAGACAATTTTATGCTCGGAATACCAAGAAGAAAGGAAAGCAGAGGTCCAGAAGATAATTGAATTAAGGAATGAAGATTATGATACACCAGGAGACCTATCTGTTCGGCCTAGGAAAACACCTGTAGTAAATCCAAATGCAACTTCCCTTTTGGAACTGATAGACTGGTCAGAAAAGTATATGAACCTCTACTTACTTGTAAACTTAAAATATCAGAAATAAGAAAGTTTGTTGAAGAGCCAATGCAAGTTCCAAAGTGGCCACTTCATGAGCAGTCCATAGAGAGGTGTGAAACAAGTAACAGAGGCTTCTGGCAAAGTGTATACTCATGAGAAGCAAGAATGATTCATTATAGGCCAGGAAGAAAGCAGAATAATGATGTCTAGGAATGAATCGAAGCAAGATTTAATGGATATTGTTGGTTGAAGCTTTTTACATTTTTTACAGTGTGTTTTCAGTGTTTCATAATAAAGACAAAACATAAATTAAATTGTTTGAGCTCATTAAACCACTTTTTGAGCAAATTTTGTTGGAGTTAATATTAAGTTATCCTTTTTTTTTGGAAATTTCAATATTTATTATAATCAAGCGCAAATTTACCAAGCTAAATCTTTATGAATAAGGAAAAATCTTTTAAATTAGGATATTGCACATCAAAAGGCACATTTTTGGACCCCCTCATTCACAAAAATCACGAATTTTTATTTTTGCCCTCCAAATTGACACGCCCTAATCATGCAGGTTGCGGCTCCATGTTCGCTGAGGTCAAAAGCAGTCCTTCGGATCCGCAATTCATCTTCACTGTATAGCGTGAGAATTAATCGAAATCGATGTTAAATTATCGGCACCTGAGCATCAACTAAGGTTATATATCCTTTCTCCCATCACGCGGCAAAAACCGCCAGGTTGGTTCTAAGTCCACGAGAAAATTTATATTTTTTACGATTTCAGGCTTCAAACTCAAGGCCTTAAGCCATGCATCATCTTTGTAAATTGCTTAGAAGTTTGTATCATTTGCGCATTAATATTAAAAAGTGAACAAATTAATGTAAGAACATCGCTAAAAAAATAAGGCTTAAAAAACTCGGGTCGTTAATCGAATTGCAAACCCTGATACTTATATCCGACAGCTAAAACCATAGTTTCGCCTTTTTCATGAGTTCCTAAGAACCACTAAGTGACACTTTAGAAAAAAGTGTACATGTTGTATAAAACTTATAATGTAGGCTGTTAGACACATTTTGGACGAAGGATAGAGATCAAATAGTGCGATAAAGGGTCCGCAGTTCGAATACCGACCATAGTTTTGGATAATTTTTAACAAACTTTAAATGTGATTTTCTGTTTTTTTTAACATGCTCTTATGCACCTGCTAAATAGATTTATGCAATCTCAAACGTAGACGTACGGTGTAGGGACCTGAGATCGAGACCCGAAATCTTAAAAACATTAATTTTCTATCGGGCTTAAATAAATATGTAGTAGTTTTCCCATTGTTCGGTAAATATTATAGGAATTTATATTAAAGGCAAAACGAAAATTTTAGCCATCGGATATAGGAATCGGAGTGAGATAATATGATTGCAAATCGATTGATGACCCGAGCTTTCAAAGCCTCTTTAGCGATGTTCGTAAGATAATTTCTTACCTTTAAGTATGCATGTGCACCTGCTATAATGATTTAAGCCATCTCCAACGATGAGGTATGGTGTAGAAACCTAAGTTTGAGACCCAAAACTATAAAAATTATTATTAATTCATTTTCGGACCTTACTACGCGAAATGCCAAAGACAGCAGACAAAGGAACATAATGGGCTGAGAACTGGATGCTCATACGTGTTATAACAATACATTCCTTCCTAGAGGCTACGTTTGTTCCCTACGACACATCTGATTTGTGGACTTTGGCTACAGATCTGCTTTGTGAGTGGCCTATGCCACTGTCGTCGTGAAGGAACCGCTTAGTTTACTCAGTGTAGTACTTACTTAAACAAATGTACAGTTTCATTAATACAGCACTGTTCAAAAGTATTCTTTTTTTCAAAACTTGAAACCATTCATTAATGTGTCTGAAAAGGATGGGAAAGTAGAAAACCTGATATGTTTGGTAGATGGCAGGCAAACAGTCGCACAGTTACAAAACTCAAGGCTGTTTATAGATAACTCTGTTAGTGTGATGAATATACGTAACTTCAAACATTACAAAATAAATTTCGTCTTATTCCTGGTTTTCAAAATATTTATTATTAGTACAAAGCTTCCTTCTAATTTGTTAATGAAAGGAAAAAGGGGTGATACTCCCCAACTAAGTTTAACTAATTTCATATATCAAGCCAAGAAAATAGTATTCAGGAATTAGTTTTATCTGAAGTAGGTTTGTTATTTTGAAACAGAACATGACATAATAATATGCAACAATAGTCTTCAGAGGCTTGTATCTCCTGTAACCCAATCAGACCCAGTGTGCAGCTGTGTACATCGCAAGGGAAGGTTATTGTCCAGTACTGTACAGTGCTAGGCTCTGTGCTAATGTTCTTTATTATGAGTGGTTCTTATTTCTAAAGCTGAACACAAAGCCTACACCTCTTTGGTGATTTTTTTTATCTAAACAAGTGTGTGTCGGCTTAAAGTACAATACACATAGAAATATTTTTTCTTGCTTGCAACATATGAAACCTATAAATTAATGTCGGTGTAAAAGAGTTAATGTTCACCTAAAATTGTACGTCGTATTAAGTTTCCTTCCTCATTTTTGCACAAATAATCAGCTCACAGTGTGTTTATACGGCGTTCAAAATAAGCGTGTACACTCAGTTACATGCAAGGATATTTTCCGCAAGCAAGAGTGTTAAGTCTCGTCTTGGCCTTACGCGCCGTGTTGAGTTACTGATTGCTTGTCTATATCAGTTGTTTAGGGACACTTATTATGCAACTACTACTATACATACCTGGCAATATACATTACGCTGTAGAACGATATAAATTATGAAGAGATTCTTGAAATTTTACAATTATTCATAACGCGTGGGTAAAATTTGGTGACTACATTTGAAGATAGTAGATAAATGTAAACATGCTGTGAAAGTTGTCTCATATAATTAAAAAAAATTCCACTTTGTGGATAAGACATGAATTTTAAGAGGTTTACACAATAAAAAACTTAAAGATAGTAAGCATTAGTAAGGAAGCATTAGACATTTCTTAATATATTTGCTTGAACCTATTCCAACACAATGAAGTTGCAACCGGAAAGAATGCATTTGAATTACCGTATTTCAAAATTGTTATTTAAAGTTATTCACTACAATGTAAATTGTATCTGCTTCGAAAAAACAATTGTCACAAACAAAAATACGCATAAATAAACAACTGTTTTCGTTTTGATCGAATACAGCACACGCTAATATACGTTTTCAAACTTTATCAGTAACATTGCTATTGTGTCAGTTCAATTTAAGGAACATACGGCTTACTGCTTAATGCTTACTGCCTAAGTTTTGATTGTGTATTTATTAATTTTGTTATTGAGTGCTGGCGACGTAATATTACGTCGCTTGAATATCACAGAACTGTGTGCAGTTTGCCGCAAGGTAACGACGTACACGTTCCGTGAAGGCATTGGTGGCGTAATATTACCTCGCCAGTTGTTTTCATTACGTACACTTCAAAGTAATAACACGTCTCCGGTGTACATTACTCAAATTAACGCAATGTATTGCATAGTATGCAAAGTAGAAAGTAACGTCCCATTGGGAAATACACAAATCGGCTTCATATTGGCTGACAGTCTGTCAGTAATGAAGGTTGCACAGTACAGAGTAGAGTGCTGTGTATTGCGGCACAACAAGACGATTGTGAGAATACAGGGACGGACGAAACTGAGGTCATGCTGCGGCTGATGTAGGTTACTCACTTCTAGCTCGTGGGGTAGCGGAGGTGTAGTGGGTTGACTACTCGCCTCCCACTTAGGAGAACCGGGTTCGATGGCAGGGTCTCTCCCGGATTACAGCATGCTGGACGATGCTGCTGGTCGGCGGGTTTTGTCGGGGATCTCCCGTTTCTCCCGGCCTTGTGTTCCGACGCTGCTCCATACTCACTTCACCCTCACCAGCTCTCGATGCCTCGATGAGTGCCGCCGAAATCTCTGCACTTGATTGCAGCTCGTCTTGAACTGTGTGAATGTGCACCACACTCGTGGAGCACGAGGTGGCTTGTGCCAAGTGGAGTAGCGGCACTCCGCATGCGGGTGAAAGCCACACCAGCGTCGCGACGACACAGTTCCGTCCTGCTGCGTGCCTTTCTTCATGCTGATCGCCGCCACCTCTGCTGCTCTGATTGCAAGCCGAGTCGCGCTCAACAGACGAGTCGCTCTGCTCACCTCGCCTCCTTGTCAACGTTACACCACAACTCTTTCACAACCGATCTCATTTGTGGCTCTAGTTGTTGCAAATAAAACGTGCATGATACGTAGGGGCAGTGATATTTCGCGAAAAGATTTCGAGACAAGATACAGTTCGAAGCACTGTAGGATCGTCCAGCTTCTTTGGTTGGCTGAAAAATGTCCTGGCCCGTGTTAACCTTTTGCCACGAATCACGAAGGTTCAGTGTCGGAGTTACTTAGTCCTGAGTGGCTTGGTCGAAGACGGTCATGGCACCAGCAGCCAATGGAGGTACAACAACAGCTGAGGTGTATATAGTATTGAAGTCTACTGTGTGCTCCGATTTTTACCCGAAAATCACTGGCCCTAATGATACGTGCTGAACTTGAACCCCTTCAGTAGCCGTGACCACGACCTAGCACATGTTGCACATGAAGGTCACTTCTCACTTCTAGTCGGAACTGTACAAAACAAGTTTCTGCGCCTCTCATTGGTTAATACTGACATGAACAAACACGCAGTACATCATTCATTGATTGTCACAAACAATGAGCTGTAGGCGTTGTGCTCGCCTATAGAAATAATAAACATTTATAATGCAGAACAGTAACACTGTTTACAAATCAGTCACCCACAAGGAAAATCATTGGACATTAAGCATTGCAGTGTACAGTATTGGACAAAAGTAACCCTCTTGTGCATCATGTAGAACACATTTGTGTACACTGTCTCTGAATGGGGAAGTTATTTTAGTTGCAAAGTCTCGTTTATTCAGCAAAGTAAAATAGACCAAGTTCATCTCTCATGAAATTAATTAAGAACAACCTTATTTTATTTTATTAACTATGATTATTTTCCCTACTGGATATTCCAAAATAACCAATAAGCCAGTACTTAAATAGGCACGCGTGAAAATCTTATTCTTACAACTTACTATCGCAGCTGAAGTTGTGTGTCAGGACGACTGAAATCCACAAATAGGAAGTTTCTTTGTCCTTTGGCGAACAGAAACATTTTCTGGTCTATTATTTCGGCTATAAAGTTGCACAGTGCTAAACTCCACAGTACTTTACAAACTCAAACAGGAGTCATGTGATGAAAGGCTGCTGCCGCAGACAGAACGCAATATCTAGTTACACTCTACCACACGTAATAAAGCCACCCGAGTGCTGGACGCTTGCTATTGGTTCGGAGTCCTTGAAGGCGTGTCGGATGAGCGGAGCCCCAATGGAATACCTAAAACTTATGTACCCGTCCGGCGCCTAGCAAACTGATTTTCGTCTTTTTTCGCGCGTCCGTGACATTCGTTCATCCATCGTAAGTACAACTGAGGAAGAGCATAAACATCTCATTACCAGTATTCTAACCTGAGCTGCCATCTTCGTTGTTTTTGACGGTACAACTGGCAGTCCAGTGTTGTAACTTGAAGAGTGGCTCGTGCGTAGCTTGTATACACCCTCTATATCTGTGTACGGCACCCAGCATAGCGCGTAACTAGAGCGTGAAGAGAGAAGGTCTGTATCTCTCTGTAACACGGCACGTACGGCCTCTCTCCGCGTCTGGTTGTATTGGAAACTCGCCACAATGCTGTGTGAGTGTGTGGCATTAGCAGCCTGCCTCCAACTGCAGCACCGCCACGTGTGTTCCATCCCTGGCGGAGCTCTGGCTTCGCTTCTCGTGTGTGTTTTCTGTGCCCTTCCCCTTGTTATCTGGAATATGTCATTACTAACATATTGGGGCAGTGGTGGCGCAGTGTCCAGGGCGCTCCCCGGCGGGTCCACTCCCGGATCTTAGCATGTGGGAATCGTTCTGGACGATGCCGCTTGACGGCGGGCTTTCTCTGGGTACTCCCGCCTCCCCCGCCCTTGAATTCCAGCGCCGCTCCATTCTAGGGCCTCATTTCATGTCCTGCCCGGGGATGACGGTCACCTACGGGTCCCAGCTGGAAAGACCGTCACTCGGAGGGTGTTGCCTTGCCCTGGGTGCACTCCCCACACGTAATTTTTTTTTTACTAACATATTTCTGTGAAAACTATGTTTGCGGGTATACATGTAAATTATCTCAGAAAATAAATATTCCGGGAATACTACTGTTTGCAAAAAGATAAAAATCAATTATCTAATATAGAATGGTTTTGCTTTTATTATATAAAATGTAATGAAAAAAGAATAAAATCCACAAGTAGTAAAAAAAAAGTATTTTTAGAGCTTGCTTGTACAGTTTCCTTCAGCGGCGGAAGAAAAGTACAATACGTCTGTAGTTAATCTATGGGCTTTCATCGCGTGTAAGGAAGTCCCACTGTTACACATCCGATTTGTACAGTCTGCGTAAAGCCGGTATTACACGTTACCTGCTGCCGTACTTGGTTCTCGCACAAGCTTCTACAAGACGTGGTGCACGAGCCGGTTTACTAGCCGCTATATGAGCTGCCTTGGAAGACTCTTATTACACGACAGCAGTTGGCGTACTAGCATTTGACACCCTCGATGGGAGCGCTGCGTGTGGTTCGTAGTAAATATGATCACCATTCGTATAAACGCTGCCTGTCAGTAACTTGCGTAGTGCCTATAAAAAAAACTCGCTGGCGCATCTTAACATTGCTATAGATATTACTGTTGGCCTTTACATCAATCTATTGTTTACTGGCGTAATTTTATTCATTTTATTGATAATAAAGTCGCGATAGTACGAGTGTTATTTTTAAGTTTGACGAAAATTATTAAACTGTTGCAAAATGTTGTTTCTTATTCACGTACCAAGTTGTTATCCGGGTCTTATAATTTAATAAAAAAAAAGCAGCATCCGGCGGAGGTTCGAACCCATGCCCAAAAATCGCATTGCTTCACGAGTACCGTAACGTTATCATTGTACAATCAGTTTACACACGAAACATAGATTTCAAATATGAAATATATACAGAACTACTCTTATTAATTTTTTCCGTAGTGTATGTAATGTTCTAAGTCTTTAGGACGGTTTTAAACTGTAATTAAAGGTTCTCATCGACAATATTATTTGTATTTGTGGAATTCAAAATATATTTCACGGATGTATAATCACGATGGCGGCGTCCTTTTTAGTTTCTTCATCAGCTGGTTTCAAGTGGTAGCCTACGGGAGCGCCCTACGCTCTGGAACTACGCTGTGATTGGCCAGGTACGAAAGCCGGCGTGGAACCTGCCACGAAAAACAGGACGTGTGCTATTACTAGACCTGGTGCGAAATCTGGCCGTACGAGACGGGAAATGCCACGACGGGTGCCATACTAGCCTTGAACATGATTTTACGAAGTCTGGTATCGTGTAATATGGTCTTAAGGCCCCCGTCTACCTCGAACTTTTTCCCACGTTTAGGCCGAGAAGCGCGGGAGCGATAAGGGCGACACTGCCACGCGCATCAAGTACGCCATCGCCGCTAAGCGCAAGGCTCTGAACTGGCGTGCAGTGTTCTCGTCGTGCTGCGTGTACCTATGGGACTTTCAGCGGTGACCATATTATTTTATTAGTGGGAAGTCTTTAGAAAGGTTCAGTGCAGGCGCCTATAGTAGTTTTGTATGTATCTGATGCGTGCATTTTGAGCTACAGCGCCTTGGAAAGGCCGTTTTTAGCGGTTTTGGAGTGCTCTGAATTGACGTTTCTAACGTACGTGATATTTTGAAAGTACTTAACAGCTGCCGTCTGAAGTGTGTGTTCTTTTCGTAGATCAGCACGTTGGACGCACGCTTAATAGTTTCGTTGAAAAACGTGTATTTGGAACACTCAGCTACGCAGTTCAAGCGCCAGGTAGACGGGCGCCTTAACGGCAGAAACGCCGCAAGCCAGTTCAGTGTCTCGCGGAGGGGCAATAAGACGCCCGTCGTAAGTGTCAAGCCCCTGCTACAATCGTCGTGTCCTGCTATGTCCACGGTCCTCGCTGACGTCACGAGACTCGCACTCAAGTTGCTGCTACAACAGATGTCCAAAGCTGTCCCAACAAGTAGGTTTCCAAAACAGCTACCAGGTAGCAGTAAATATATTGCGACCGTTCCTCTGAAGCCGGAAGGAGCTATGTATTCTCGTGTAGCTGAATTTATCGCTATTTATAAGTGTTACATTTGGATATTATTAAATGAAACTAAGGCCAGTGGATTAATCTGTAGATGCCACTTTGTATTTTTTTTCCGTTTCCGAAAGGAAACTGTGCAGGAATGCTATATAAGTAAGGTTTTTAACTATTTTTACTATTTCCTTTTCTCTCTCTCTCTCTCTCTCTCTCTATATATATATGTATATATATAATGATAAAAGTAAAACGTGGCGGCTGAAGATGATATTTCCATACCTTTCCTGAAAACAAATCGTATTTCCAGTGGCTGTATTTACTGCGATACGCATGTACGTAGAAACACTGATTTCACAAGCAATATTTGATTAAGGAGTGTCCTTGTGACAGCCTTGTGTCGGCTGTCCACTAAGGGCGTGAGTGCTATCTCGGGAACGTCCAATGTCGCGTGCAGTCGCCCTAATTAGCAATGCGGGTGTCACAAACGCTAAACATTTCAAAGTGTAACTGTCCGTGGCTGCCAAATGGACAGAGGCATGCAGCATTACAGTGCACGTTATCGAGTTGTTTACACTTCACTTCCAAAGTCTTCGTCCAACATAATACGGAATCGGGAAAGTGGTGTGCTCATCTCAGACAAGAAGATGACCACACCATGTGCTTGCTGCCTTTCTGCTTGACAAGGAGCTCGTTGTAACCACTGTGCTTTGTTCATGTATACATCGTGCAGTAGTGTATTGTCATTGGATTGAGAGCCACATCAATTTAAGATCCGCATGCGAGAATTTGACCCACTTTCGACGTACTGTCAATGTCAAGGTAACCTAGTATGAGCCAGTTAGATTCCAAGGACGATTCTTATCTTTAGTTTTCTGTATTCATTTTTACTCCCAACAACTTCCTTCTGTGCCGTGCCACGATTGCAAAAGACTTTGAATTTTAATTTTGTTTGTGTGTATTTGAAAGATAAACAAATTGTACAATTCTGGGATTAAATACAACGTATTAGCGCAAATTGGCGTCAATTTAGGCCAGAGATCATTATTAGATAATATATACTAATGGTTTTAATATTATAACAACTGCCTTTTTTGTTCATTTACATGCAAATATACACATATACACGCTAGCCATTTTAAGGTCCCAGATATAGCATATATGGTGGCACTGAATTACAACTTATCAAAGACAACCCTTTCTGACATGAACGTGAAATGAATTACAATTTTATCGAAAGTTTTGAGACGGTGATATCGCAAAAGTAACATAACGAACCAAACATTTTGGTTTCATGTATATTCAGAAGCTTTGATCTAACATTTCTAAAACGACGACGAAGATCATTAATAGCAGAAGTTTTTCAGAGCCATCCATTTTGACCCAATTGGAAGTATGATGAGTTCTTTGCTGGTTTTCTCCGCCATTCATCTTCGTATCAGTCGTATCTGGCGTTCATTATAAATAACTCAGTCCCGTCTCCATTAAAATATATTTAAAATAAAGGTTACTTCTCTTTTTAAAACCACCCAACTAAACGATGTTGGCTTTACCTCCGCCAAGAGACCCAAGTAGAGAACTTTTTTATCCAGTCTCAGAGTGAACCACTTCAAAACACACTCATCGAACTCATGAGTGTAGCCATTTTGGTATTCTTTTATTTCTATCACTGTTAGGTACATTAGTCAAGATTTTATCCTTATTTCTTAGGTGTGTAGACAATGTATTTTGGGGTATTCCGAAGACTTTTGCTATTTCGCGCCTTTTTAAAAACAGTTTCTCGACCTCGTGGTTGTCTGTTACCTTCTCAGCAAACGTGTTTCGTATTGTACTCGAGCCAGCTTGAACAGACACAGAGTCGACACAGCTCAGTAATCGTCGTACTCTCACTGCGATATACACACTGTAACTTTAGTTAACAAAGAGCACTTTTGGATAACAGCAAATATTACAGCTGTAAGTTACTCCGTCTATGAACTCGGATAGACAGCAGGATGAAGAGTGAGGTGGCACACAATGGCAACATGTGATTGTGTAACGAAGGCGTGACCGTCTCTTGGGAACTTAACAAAGAGGCAGGCGTGATGAGTCGCTTGACTGACCTGCAGTTCTTCTGAACAATTTTCTAATCTCCAGTCAAGCCATATATTGTTTAGGTATGAACATAGGCAAGCTATAAATATGCATTTTAAAGTATTCAGACACCCACTTGAAAATGAATTACAAGTTCGGACCGCCCTCCATCGGGAACACTGGCACTCAATACGGTGTTGGCCCACTCTCACAGGCATACCTTCAATCAGGTGGAGGAAGGTTTCCAGGGGAATGGCAGCCAATTCCTCGCGGAGCGCCGAAATGAGAAGAGGTGTCGATGTGGGTCGGTGTGGTCTAGCACGAAACCGGCGTTCCAAAACATCCCAGAGATGTTGTATCGTGTTCAAATTAGGTCGCTGCGCAGGCCAGTCCATTAGTGGGACATTGTTGTCGAAGCACTCCCTCACACGCCCTGCAGTATGGATCGCTGCTCGGTCAAGTTGAAAGACACGATGATCACCCCCGAACAGGTCTTAGGCAGTAGGCAACATGAAAGTAGTTAAAACGTCAAAGGTAAATTTGTGCTACGTAAAGAAACGAGGGCGCCAAGCCCCCTCCTCGTGAAATATGACCGCCCTGTGTTCCGACCACCCCCGAATTTCACAGTCGGCACTTTACAGGCTGGTAGATGTCGTTCTCCAGACATTTGCCACACCGACACTCCACCATCGGATCGCCACATTGTACACTCTGATTCATCGTTCCACGTAAAGGTTTTCCATTGTTCTATTGTCCAGTTTCTATGCTCCTTACACCATGCGAGGCGGTTTTTGGCATGTGTAATGTGTGGCTTATGGGCATCTGCTCGGCCATGGAAACAAAGTTTATGCATGTCGTGCCGAAATGTCATGATGCTTGGAGTAGATACTGATGTAGGTTGAGATTCCTGTGTGATGGTGGCGAATGATGATTGAAGATTACGTTGCACGAGATTTCTCAACACTCGACGGTCTCTGGCGGTCAGCGTGGGAGGTTGACCTGCATGCTTTTGGGTTTTACACGTCCCTTCACGTTTCCACTTCACTACAACATAGGAAACAGTGGACCTAAGGATATTCAGGAGGGTGTAAATCTCGCGCACAAACATCTTACAAAAGTATCGTCCGACCACCTGACCCTGTTGAAAGTCCGTGAGTTCCTCAGACCGTCCCATTCTGCTGTCTCGCGCTGTCTGCTGACTACTGCGATCGCTGATCAGGAGTTCAACGCGGTAGATCGCAGTACTGTGTCTTCTTCTATGTTAAACACACGTATCACGGGGTGTCCGGATATTTTGATCACATAGTAACTCTTGAGAAGGAGACAGCCATTATAAACGTACTATAAGCTGCTCACTCCAAGTATATTTCGGTCGATTTTCATCATTTTCATACAGAGTTAAGTTAAATTTTGCTTCTAGATATATAAAAAATCTAATTACATACCATTATTTCACCATTTTGTTGTATAGGAGTGCCAAAGGACTGGAGAAAGTTGAATTTTGAGCGATTTTGAGTTAAAAACTTTCGAGTTAGTCGAGTTATACAGTATAAGGAAATACAGTAGTTTTTGTGAAAAATTTATTTCGTTTAACGATGAGTTTTTAAATCATTGGATGCATTTTAGCACGTGAATCAGTGTCGAGTTAGGTGGTTGGTGTTAGGTTGAAAGTCTGTCGTATAGGTTGAGAGTACTCGTTGGTCGTCTTCCTGGGCGTAATATTGTACAGTGTTACAAAATATATTGTTTTTTTAATGTACAAAACAAGTCGCACTTTTATTAAAGTTTTGTAGTGTGTGTAATTTTTCCAATGAGTTTTACATGTGTACAGTTCAGTGCAAATGCTAAGCCACTCTAACTTCTATCTGGAAGGAATATACGTGTACACAATGAAAACATTAGTATATTATGCATCAGAACTTGGAACGTTTTCCACCGTCTTGGCTCAAATCGAATTATACACCGAGGATTTTCTTGAATTATACAAAGTTTGTTTGGCGCAACCAAATTAATTAATTGTATAGGGGCAACGAATTATTTTGTTGTTGTAACCAAATTCTTTGTTGTTCTTATATGGTTGTCCCAAAACAAAGGTTTGGTTGGTGCAACCAAAGATTTATTGGGCTTTATTAAACGTTTTCTATTAGTATAAAAATTGGAAAACCTGACCATGATTAGGACCTAGTTCACCTACGCCCAAGCAACATCAGCTAAAGTTACTACAGACTAATTTGGAATGTTCTTAAATAAATACATTACAAATACTGGAAAACTTTCGCAAATAAGAATTTCAAGTTTTACACCTTAATATATTAGTTTCCTGTCGAACTTGTTTTATTAGGATGTTTATGCAATTATTAAGCATTAATAAATGCACGAACAAACGGTGTTATTATCCAAACTGTCACACAAAAATTAAAACAAATTCTCTAGTTGTATTTTCGAACGAAGGCAGTCAAATAAATGGCCAAACAAATAATTGAACAAAATATTTTGTTGACAGTCTTATTTATTTTGGCCCAACACGCAAGTTTTGTTTATTCAACCATGTATTTTGTTCGATGAACAAAATCAGTTATGATAATTTCAAGTTTGTTTTACTATACAAAATATTTTATTGGGGCTACTTAATATATTTTTGGCTCTATACAAACAAGTATTTGGTTGTAATGTCTCTCAGTGAACTTCTTACTCACTAAGTTTCACAGTAGGAAAATTTCGAAACTATAAAAATCAATTCCCAAGTCTTAAGTTCAGTCAATCATAAATCAGCATACATTTAAATGATCATGCATTTTGATCTCAAATAAGGCACTTTCACTATTTATATCTGTTCTGCTTCAAGATACATTTTTAGACTGCAAAAACACTGTTGCATAAACCTGCTTCGTTATTATTTTAAAAAACACACTGTAAAATGATATTCCATCTGTCAAACTTGGGCAGTAGGACCGTACCTTTCTGCCTTCTGCTTATTTCATAGTGTAAGCGCCTTCAAAGAGGGGAATGTTTCCAGAAGAGTTAAGTTGACGGCCAGCCAGTTGCGCTCGAAGTACGTTCTGCAGGGTTGGCAGCAGTTGTTCACGCCGAGCGCTGCCAGTTTCCGGACGGGTTATCAGTGGAATGAAGANTCGAAGTACGTTCTGCAGGGTTGGCAGCAGTTGTTCACGCCGAGCGCTGCCAGTTTCCGGACGGGTTATCAAACATTCTGCAGGCGAGTTAAGTCACGTACCGCGGGCCCGTGCCGCTTCGCAGTGCAGCGTTGTGCAAAACTGGTGCCACGAATAGCTGTGACACTCTCTCGGTCATGCATGGCGTATCGCACAGCCGCCGTCGACGGCTGATAACGTCACCCCGCGGGCAGGTGAACCACGGGAATAAGAACAGTTTCCTCGCAGTTGTGGCGCTTCAAGCGGCCAGCGAAGTAACTACCTCCAGTCATCTGCCCTCGCTGGACCACCACAGTGTGCCCTTGGCGAGGGAGGGGCAGTGTTTACAACAGTTTCATGTATACTGGCAAACTTCGCGGACTTCACTGGTGTTTGCCATTATTTTCTCTACTTGGTGAGAAAATTTACTTGGAATCATTAAATTTCGTACCAGTTCATTACACGTATTTAATATTGACTTTCAACATAAATATTTATAAAGATCGTAGTGTATATAGCATGGTCACTATAGGGACTAACTTACATATCAAAATATTTTAAAATTCATTTATATTATATCCATTAAATTTAATTGCGTGTAATAAGAAACAACGCATTATATTAAAACCAACGATTAGTATTTATTTACGGCAACATATGTTTAGGTACTAAATTAAAATATTACTATAGGCGAACACGATGCCTGCAGACAACTCGGTGAGAATTGTAATATCTAGCATCGTTATTTAAAAAAAAAAGTTTTGTTTGCAACATTTGAAACAAAGAATTAAATCGGTTCAGAGAGGGTTAATGCCATTTATAAATTGTGATTCCTCGACACTTTCAGACCCACTTTTATTCACGGGTTAAAGTGTTACAAATAAGAAATCTCATAGTGCTTGCTGTACTTAAATCCGACACAGCACTTGTCTCGTTATCACAGTCAATCAATTGTTGCATTTCGAAAAAAATTATTTAATAAGTAAACAAAAAACAAAAACCTGAGTTTCAAAATGTTTGGACGGCACACTGTCAATACAAATACAGTTTCATTGCTTCGTATATCCTTGCTAACGTAGTTCTGTACAAACAGAAGGGTACAGTTATTTTACTACAATTTATTGAATATAAGTCATATTGAGTTAGTGTAGTCTTCAATTCAGGATATGACGTGTTTTGCCTTCACCACAGCCTTCACGTGCCACTTCAGTTGCAGCTCCATGTTTGACATGTATTAGATTTGTGTAACGGTTTAAATATACTGAGCTGAAATATTGTAAGTATCAGTACGCTCCCGGCAGTTGACTTGAATACAGTAACGCCGTCGGGTGTGACATTCTTCCAAGCATTATAGGGGCAGCGGTGGCGTAGCGGCCAGGGCGCTCGCCTCCCACCACGGCGATCCGGGTTCGATCCCCGGCGGGACCACTCCCGGACTTTCGCATGTGGGAATCGTGCTGGACGATACCGCTTGCCGGTGGATTTTCTCGGGGTACTCCCGTTTCCCCCGCCCTTGCATTCCAGCGCCGCTCCATTCTAGGGTTTCATTTCATGTCGTGCCCGGGGATGACGGTCACCTACGGGTCCCAGCTGGAAAGACCATCACTCGGAGGGTGTTGCCTTGCCCTGGGTGCACTCCCCACACGCCATTATTATTATTCCAAGCATTATTGAAGGAACCTCACTGAAAGCATTTGCACGGATTTTACATTCTAAAGTATGTCCGGTCTTGTAGATACAGTGGAGGTATTTCTTAATAACATTGTTGCAACCCACGACAAATTACAAATATATTGCTTTTTTATATATAAACAATACGTATTACAATATTTTTGTTCCACTTTAATAGAAATAGTCATTAAAGTGTCTTTATCTGCAGCAAATCTGTATACTCCTTTGCAACGTAAGTTATATGTTGCTCAGCGGCAAAAGGTGAGGAAAAACCTTTTTTAAATAAAAGTAACTAGATAAGGTGTTATCTCAGAGATATTTCTGATTTCTGAACACTTTTATGGTGCCACTAAAATACTATCAGATTATTTGAAGGACGCGAACACTTGAGAGGCGTCAGCAAATAAGCGTGAACCATATGAAATCAAGCGCGAATCATATATCAAGTGCAAAATAGAAAAATTGGAAGCATGCCTTTATTCGGAAGTTTCGGTGAAATTTTGGTTTATGAAATAAGTGACTGGAGAGCACTCGTAAGTTGTGGGCCTTCAGCAGCCATCGTGATTTGCGACATACACAAGCTTTTGAAACTAGTGGTAGATATAACTCGTCTACTTATTGGTCTAACCCAACTTGTGTCATAGTAGATGCATACATACGCTGAATGGCACGGGTTCTCCCCCTCTTAAATCGCCTGTATTAAGGCGAAATGAGTATTTATTTTCTATTCGCCAACTTAAACTTTATTGAAACACGTGTTCTTAAACGAAAGAGGGGAGAAAAAAACTGTGTCTCTTTTGCATGTTGCAAACATTAAAAATGAAAAGATACGTAATTGGAAAGCAACGCCAACAAACTTGAGTAAATGGTTTACATTTCGATACAGTTCTAAAATAGTTAATATATCGTGTATTGCATAGTAGTAACTGATATATTAATATTAATTAGGACAGAAATTTAACTATTGTACGTTACTTAAAATAAAACTTATTGTATGCGACGCGAAGATCCACAAATTACGTTTAAAATGCGATTTGCTCTATCGTATATCGCACGTAAGCTTCTTTCACAACTGGAAGTAAAGAGCAGCGGTCATGCTTCGCACGACATTTGCCGCGCAATGGCAGTGTGGATGACAGACATGGCGAGTGTGGGCGTGCTAGCTAACGCACGCCGGTGTGACGTCACAAGGGCGGTGTCACACTGACACACGGACACTGCACAGTGGCAGGTGGAGCCAGGGATAGCGGCAGGTCGACCCTCCCTCCGGCCGTGCACATTCGCGTAGACAAGTAGGTATACAGAGCCGAAATAGCGTGGAGGTTCCGCATGAAGCTATCTCGCGAGAAACAACTCGTCCTACCCACAAAGAAAGGAAAATTAATAATGTGCACATGGAACATTGAAGTGTAGCCTACACATAGGTTTTTTCGCGTAATTCAGGTTGTCCTAATTTCGGAGAAATTTTATTTTCCGTAAAAGAGGACATTATTGCTACTCACTGTCAACTATGAGTCATCTACTATTAATGTGCTCTTACGCATTAAATTAACCATGATTTTGTGGCAGGGGCTAGGAATGAACACTGTGGTTTCAATACTTATAGACTCTCCAACTCATGTATTTGTGAAGCCGTCCATATCCGTAAATAAGTGGCAGAAGCATTGCCGTTCACTTGGCTAAACGTCTCCACAATATGGCAGTACTGTTTCCTTACTACTAAAACTGATTATGACCCATCCCTGATATACATATTGCTCTATATCTTATGAGTTCGTAGCCTCCGAGTTTGTAAATTCGGGATGGCAAAAAATACAGAAATTTGACAGTATTTTTAAGGCTCGTCGCCACCCACAATTTTGCGTTTATTAATTTATTTTCTATTTAAGTTTTTGTCAAATTAATTTTTTAAGAAAATTTTAGTATATACGTTTAATTCTGCACCACAGGCATGAAATCCGAACTATCATAGTAAATGTTTGTCACGAACAGCATAGTATAAACTTTGGAACATCAAAACGTTCCTGCATTTTTACAACTACCAAATAACAGGTAATCGAATTAAGTGGACAGCTCTTAAAATGTATATTTTCAATAGCAAGAAAGTTTCACTAGTTACCCTGAAACTGAAAATAAAAGCAGGACACGAAATCCTGGAATTTATGCATAAGATGTGGAGTGGATCCTTAACTGGAGTTTTTTTTTTTTTGGCCAAACGCGCATATTACACATGAGCGTGCACACTGACAGAGATAAGGAGTTGTTTCCTACGAGTTTCAGTGATAAGGTGACTTTATCAACGGCGCTGTCATGAGTTTCACGTGTTGTCTTCACGCGTTATAATTAACCCCGCAGAAGTATCTTTATTTTTTGGTTACCTGTCATCATTCAAACACGCCCTGGGTATCTCTATACCAATAACAGCCCTGTCATCAAATCCTGTGCAATAGCGATGGTACATGTTACTCACTTTACCGATTCGATTCTTTTAAATTGATTCACTCCAGTTATTCGTTATACACTGTAACGATTCACAGAACAGCTGAGTCATCGATGTGCCAGCAGAATCCAGCATAAAGAGTATAAAAGGAGTTTATCTAAGCAAAAAAAAAGTGGTATTTGCTGAGGACTCAATGGAAAATGCATAACATTTATAGTATATATTTAAAAAATAGAAGCATACACATTAGAATTACTATACTGTTCTCTAAAGGGAAATGCAACTTATGTGACAAGAGTAAACACGCTTTTATGCATATTCAGTAACACAATCCATAAACATAAACACCGTTCTACGAGAATCACGTTTCATAAACCGAAAGATGGAATATGCACGGCTCAGGATATATGCCGTCACGTCTGGCGACTCGGAACATGATTCATGGTATGAGGTGATGCACTGGACCAAGTTAATGATCTTAACGACTATTGGGAAAGAGTGTAGAGTAACGGGAGTGAGAACAGAACCACGACTCAGAAGTCGCCACCCAATTTAGTTCGTTAAGGTATGATTTCAATCCGGATTGAACTTGAAGTGCACTGGAGAATCCCGATTGAAACCTCGCCGTAAATCCACCCGGACTAGACTGAAGAAGGAGTGTAGTGAGAAATCCACTCCAGTCGGCAAAGTGGACTGGAGTCTAGAATCCGTATTGAAGACTGCCCAATAGGAGTGAACTGGGATTGAGAGCAAAACAACTGCCGCCATTAAGGCAGTATATATTTTTCACATGCTTGCACGTACGGAGTTTTAAAATTAGTTTTAAGCAAATTCTAAACTACAAGGGTAATAATGTCCAAAAAAAGGAATTCGACATGTTTGGACCGAAATGGACGTACAATTTTATTTCAGCGTAATTTTTGGAGAAAGATCTTTTGTCATACACGACTAACATCGCATATTTCTGACAATTTTGGTAGTGTGCGTACCGTAGTTCTCAGTTTGCTGTAGTTAACACTGTCACAGAGTACGTAAGAACATAGGGGTGGAGCAGCCGCTAGTACAGCGACCTTCAACTGCACACGCCAGCAAAATGGCGTTACGGGCCATGGCAACTGGATCGCCCTTCGTCAATCAGCGCCTGATAACTTTCTCGCCTGCTGGCAGCCCAGCCAGTAGGGAACTTTTCGCATCATGCAGCTGCCAATTAGACAGTCGTCCCGTTAGAGACTCGCGCACCCAATCAGAGATTTGCTATGCGTACATCAAAGGACCTGCTGCCGCACCATTTTGTCAGGAGCCCCGATGATATAGTGGTTACACTACTAGCCTTCCACCTAGGCAAACCGGGTTCGATTTCCTGCGGGACCGCTCATGGATTTCCGCAAGTGGGAATCGTGCCGGACGATGCCACTGATCGGCGGGTTTTCTCGGGGATCTCCCGTTTCTCCCGCCCTCTCATTCTGGCGCTGCTCTATTCTCGCCTTATCTGCTGCTAAGACCAAGATGTTAAGAGCCGCCCAAATGTCTTCACTCACTCACTCACTTACTCTACTCCGTCATTTTGTCTCTGCGTACTTATGTATTGCGTAACAACGCTGTTAGTTGATTCCCAACTCCTGAACCTACTGTGCATATGCCGCGATGTGTTCTGCCATTTGTGTTTCAAGTCAGATGTGTAATTCTGATAATTCTATTCTTATTTATTTGGTGTTCACCAAATATTGTTGATATTATTATTGCAACGTCTTCTAGTTCAGCTTAATATTTTTGTTTATTAACTGTGAATTTGTAAAACTAACTTTTTCATCTGAAATTATTGTAATATTTAAACATTTATCTGGTTATTTTTTAAATGTTTCTTGCTTAAAGACATTTTTCTTTATGCCAATTAATAGTTTATGTACGTAATATTGTGTGTGAAGTCTTAATTTCCAACTATTTAAATGGAAATCTTTACTTNTATTGTGTGTGATATATTATACTTCTTTCTAGACTTTCGATTTTTGTATCGATTAGTCGTGCGGGACCATGAAGTCCGGACGATGCCTTAGTGTATATAAGTTTCCGTTCGTGCAACTTCCTTCTTCGTTTCTCACCAGACAGCATGTAGTCGCCTTGGACATTCGTCTTATTTTGAATCCTTCATCATCTTAGGATGATTTAACCTCTGTCCACCGTTTTGGTTAAGTTTTACTGCGGATATTTTATTTCGTGACGTGGTAATATTATGTTGTGGTTTCGGTCTTTTTCAATAATGTGTTTGTCTTTTAGCTGTTTGCGGCGGCGGCCGATGGTCATGTGGCCAGCCATTTCTTCCCCTGTGATGTGATGTCAGCCGTACACACATTCGTGGGATGGCCTTTTGGCCATGACTCAGCTTCTTTCTGCCGTCACACAGCAGTTATTTCTGAATCACTTAAGGAATGGCGTAACTTTTTTATTTTTATTAGTTTCGCCTGCTGTATGACCTACGGGTGTGCTCCAGATTTTTCTGTTGCCTGACGGAACATCAAGTGAAATGTTAAACTAATATTGGACCGTTCAAAAACGAAATTGTATTGTCCTCAACAACTTTTGTTAAAAAAGAGAATATAAATAAATTAATAAAAATAATTATTTTTTAAAGTAAATTTCAAAAGAGGTGATCGCGGGTACACGATGACGTATTTATTGGACAGAATAAATGGAATATAATCTTTCGACGAAGTGTAAACAAAATTAAGTAGAATAATACAAAAAAAATTAATATACTCTTGTTATAAAATATTTTGAAATTAAATATATATATATATATATATATATATATATATATAGAGAGAGAGAGAGAGAGAGAGAGAGAGAGAGAGAGAGAGAGAGAGAGAGATAAAGGTATAATACTCATATTGTAGTGAAAAATGTTTAAATGGACCTATAAAAGTGTGCAAAAGAAAATAAACTTTTTGTTACGTTACTTACATCCTTACGATTGCCGTGGTAATATATATAATTATGTGAATTTTCAAACTGTTGAGTCGTAATTTGATTTACACCATGAGCCTATTTATTACGTGAATGTAATAAGTAAAACAGGAACACGCCCCTCTAAATCGCTTTCTGTATTATACTTTAGCCTACCTAGGTCCTAGATCCTATCTTCCATTTGTGTGCCATCAAGTGTTAGACAAGGTTACCTATGGGTGTCCACGTCTCAGTCGCGAAGGAGGTACATAACAGTGTGGAGGGGCTGAAGGAGCTGGCGAGGTGGGTACCGAGTGACGTCAGCCGGGGCACGGCCTGTGACGAAGGAAGGCGGGTCAGGTCACATCGAGGACGTGTCGTGGGAACGTTGCCCATCCTTCACGCTTGAGGGCCGTCGTCCTTGTGCAGCCACCAGCTGGCTGGCGGCACGGAGGACTCAGCCGGCAACTCTGCTGCCTCCGGGCTCTGCCGCAGGCCAGGGCTTGCGGCGACGAAGCTAGGTCCCAATGCACTTTTCCCTTCTCAGAACCCGCCAGTTCATTCGCAACTGCCATTCATGTGAAGTCATCAACTATGATGCGTCACGAACAAACTGTCGACCAATGGCTGAAGTCAGATGGTCATACACCTTCTTGGAGCTTGGCTTGCTGCCAGAAAATTACGTGCATTTGCCATGTCCCTCATTACTGGTCGCTGTATGTGTATGAAGCTACCGTCCATTTCACTGAGCCAATCAGAATTATAATACTCTTAACATTACAGCTTCATGATTGGTCCGCAAAGAGTCAAGCGAAAACAAAAAAAAGGATCATTCAATCATAAAAGATTTGGGACGTTACAGTGGTTTTGAAGATATGCTGGCCTAAAATATTTTCGGAAATTCTCACTGCGCGATAATATACTGTGCCTACGTAGATTGAAAACCGTTCTGACGTTTTGATACAATTATTATTGCAGGATGTAGATGACTCTCATAGCATTTAATGCGTTGAGACGAATCCAGTAGTGATAAATTGGGCAATACAGTTCCTAATGACTCATTTGTGGGAATTTCTTTTCATGACGCCTGCAGCTGTTCCGAAAGAAACTAGTTTCTGCAGAATTTCAGTCCAGTGGGTGGCACTACATCACGTCACTGCGTCCGTCAACAAGTATATATTCATTCAATAACAATCCCGCCTGTCGAGTATTACACATATTTCATTAGTAGAACTGTTTGTTTTATAAGTAATACTAACTATTATTATGCCACCTGTTTCACGCGCAGACTAGTCACCAGTATTCTAAATGCACATTTGCAATTTTACTTTCGTTGCTGCCCACGTGTGCCTGTCACATCGCTAGACCGAAAATGGACGTCCGTGATTAGCGGGAAAACATTAAATACACGTGGCAATTACAATCGACCAATCAGGAAATGTTATCTGGGTTAACATACATTGGAGTGGCGGCAAAGTAAGATGAGGGATATATCCTGCAAAAACGGTTGTTGCTAACTATGCCATTTATAAAAAATATTTGTAGATCTCAGAGAATATATTGTATTTCTGACTGCAATCAGAAAATCAGAATGTTGTTCGACAGAGTGTGAAAGGTGTAACAAGAATTAAGACGTGGTTGTGCTTGATAGGAAGCAGTGCACATTGTGAGATTCACGGTAGCCAATGGACAGTTGTTAACTGTGCACAGAGTGAGAGTCTTGGTAGTCAGTGTACAGTTGCTCGCAGTGCACAGTGTAAATTTCACGGTAGTCAGTGCACAGTTGTTAACAGTGTACAGTGTGAGAGTCTAGGTATTCAGTGGACAGTTGTAAGCAGTGCACAGTTTGAGAGTCTCAGTATTCAGAGGACAGTTGTTAGCAGTGCACAGAGTGAAAGTTTCTGTAGTCAGTGGACAGTTGTAAGCATTGTACAAAATGAGAGTCTCAGTAGTCAGTGGACAGTTATTCGCAGTGCACAGTGTGAGATTCTCGGTGGTCAGTGTAGAGTGGTTAGCAGTGCACAATGTGAGAGTTTAGGTAGTCAGTGGACAGTTGTTAGCAATGCACAATGTGAGATTATCGTAGTCAGTGGGCAGTTGTTAGTAGTTTACAGTGTGAGAGTCTCGGCAGTCAGTGGACAGTTATTCGCAGTGCACAGTGGTTTGCAGGGCACAAAGTGAGAGTTAAGGTAGTCAGTGGACAGTTGTTAGCAGTGTATAGAGTGAGAGTTTCTGTAGGCAGTGGACAATTTTTAGCAGTTTACAGTGTGGGAGTCTCGGTATTCAGTGGACTGTTGTTAGAAGTAGATACGGTCCTCCAAGCTGCATGCAAGAGACAAGGGTTTACTCAGGGGACATCCTGCTTAGACACTATCCACCCAGCTCACAGTCGCGTTGTCAACACTACAAATAACACGGAATCTCATTCATGAATACACATTCTAAACATAGGGACGACAGATATGCTTTTTCTCAGTTTAATGCTGTAATAAGTGGTTAGATAAATTGTTGTTCAAAAATATGCAGCTAATTACACTTGACATCTTCCTGACTTCACGGGATCACTGTGAAGCTGCTGTTCTGTTCCACTTGACGGTTGTTGCCATGTTTACCGAGATTGTTGAATTTAATTTTGGTTTGTGAGAAGGACGGGGAAAATACAAAAGAGCTGGGCAGAATGAGGCATCGCCAGTATAAAGTGCATAATTGTAACAAAAAAAAATTAGTGAACCCTTGAAATCAATTACACCAGTTTTGCACTGGATGAACAAAAAGGAAATAATTAAAGCAAAGTCACGCAGGGAACGCTAACAATGAAGAATATAATATTTCTTGATTCGTTACTGTTTATTTGTCTTATTTCCTAAAGGCTATAAAGTGAGCACTTTTAAAAGGCCTCTAATTTGGAACAATAGTCAATAAATGTCTTTTATTGTAGCCTTAGACGTTAACTTCCGAGTGCGGTGGAATATACCGACTGTGTTTATTACTTGCATGGCAATATTCATTATAAAAGGTGGTTAAGGATTTGAAAAATGGCTTAAAGGAAAAAGTAACTAGGGCCTCAAAAGTGCTCACTTTCCCGTGAACATTCTATATTTGTTGGGTTAACATTGTACACAGTATCTGAATTAATCTTGGCAATACAATTGTGGCACCTATACAATTTCCAGCCAAAAAATAACAACGCGACGCAGTACGTGGCATTGTCACCTCTTTGCTTTGTGGGAAGACTTTTCTATTAACAACATAGAACGGCAAATAGAAAAAAAAGGGTAGAGTGCGCGCCTGAGGAGCACAGTGTCCATTCTCCGTGTTCCAACACCGAGCTGCTTATCTGCCAGTGTGACTATGATAAACGACGTGGATAGGCACTGAGGTTAGAACACTCTTTATGTAAACAAGTATTTTAAGATGTTCATATAGGACTTCCTATAACCAATATTTAAAGTAGTTAGATTAAATTGTAATTGTAAAAAGCATTTCATTTAAATAAAAGCGTTTGTATTTTGGAAATTAAGATTTAAAGGATCACGATCCTGACGGTTTACCGTGCGACTTTAAAAAACTGGGTTGGTGGATTGGAATGGAGTGGAGAAATTTGGGCGGCTTGTAACAGCGAGGTTTTGAGAGCGGATAAGGGTGAAGTGAGGTGAGTACGGAGCAGCGCCGGAATGACAGGACGGGGGGAAATGGCAGATCCCCGAGAAAACCAGCTGACCAGCGGCATCGTCAGGCGCGTTTCCCACATGCAAATATCTGGGAACGACCCCATCGGGAACCGAACCCGGTTCGCCTTGGTGGGAGGCTAGTAGTCTAACCATTGTAGCACCGCGGCCCAATTGGGGAAGGTGACAGAGGGTTACTGACTGACCAGCAGGAACACACGCAGTGAAGTGACGTGTTCTTAGTGCATAGCGGAGATCAACACTGGTATAGACTCCTTGAGGCCCTCCTGCAATGTCACGGGCGCGAAAACCCATCAGGGAAGTCTTTTACCTGGTCATTGTTGATAACAAGGAAAGGATGGCACGGGTTTGAGGTAGCTGTTATCATTTTTTTTAATTATCACACGAGCTCGGAATAGCGATGCTACTAATGAAGTACTAAATGTAGTACAAATGTTGAAAACGAAGTTTCTTTGCTATAATGCTGTTAACTACGTCAATTTTACTGACGACAAATGGCAAGAAAGCACAGACGGCGCATAGCGGTCCTTGCCCTTGCCACAAGGAAGGGGGTCCTTGCCACAAGGAAGAGGGTTCTTGCCACAAGGAAGAGGGTTCTTGCCACAAGGAAGAGGGTCCTTGCCACAAGTAAGAGGGCCCTTGTCACAAGGAAGAGGGCCCTTGCCACAAGGAAGAGGGTCCTTGCCACAAGGAATAGGGCCCTTGCCACAAGAAAGAGGGTCCTTGCCACTAGGAAGAGGGTTCTTGCCACAAGGAAGAGGGTTCTTGCCACAAGGAAGAGGGTCCTTGCCACAAGTAAGGGGGTTCTTGCCACAAGGAAGAGGGCCCTTGGCACATGGAAGAGGGTCCTTGCCACAAAGAAGAGGGTTCTTGCCACAAGGAAGAGAAGATACGTTATTTTTTGCATTTCTATAAGTAAATCGTTTGATACAGGCTGTTCGCTCTTATTTAAATACTCCTTTATTACTTATTGAATTATTGTCAGACGTGATATCATTAGAAACGTAATTATATGGTTGGGAGATCAAAAACGGGAATAAGTTGGCCATAGCTTTTTGCAACATCTATCAGACCCAGTGAGCACAATTGAGTGATACAAAACGCACAGGAATGTTATATTTGACCTGCAGTGTACAGTGCGAGGCTCAGGGCCCAATAGTCGTCCCTGTGGGTAACTTATACGCAAACCATGCGACTGCTCTCAATTATGATTAGTAGTTCATATCACTATAGCCGAGTACGAAGCCTACAGTTCATTGGTTGTCACAATGAAACAAATTCTGTGTCACCTTAACTAGAACTACCTTCAAAATAAATTTCTCGTTTGCAACACCTGAAACCAAAAATTAGTGTGGCGTTCACCTGGAGTGATTTCGTAAAGCGTTAGGGAAAACTCAAGTCAGGACTGCGCGAAACATGACTTGAACCAGCGTCCTCGCGAATGCAGGATCGATGTGAGATCTTCTTTAGTTTCTAACAACCCCCCTCCGTTGTTCATGGGTAATTTGTTGGAAGATTGAACTACTTTCTACATTTTGCGCCTCATACTTTACCGTCTTCAGTCCAGCCAGGTTAAATTTAATTATGTGCTACGGGCGGCGGCCATATTAACGTCTACTTTAGGAGTTCTCCACTACTAACTAACTGTATACAACTTTACTATACCCAATCAGTCACGTCGTTGTGTTCCTTTCGCACTGAAACTTATGCATTGTGAGGGACCTGAACACTTATCAGTTCTTAAATTCCTCCGAAACATATATAAAAATAATTATGAATATTTGTAGTTTCCCATTAAATACTTAAAATTTCCTTACAGGACGTCTTTAATCCGTTTTCTATAACGCATCCGGATATGTGGTTCATCGCAGAGAGTATTTTTTTTTTACGGGAAACAGTTTGTGTCATAAACAAGTGTATGTGAATGGAGGCATGGTATGGTGGTGGGGATGTGTGTGTGAGTCCCTTGACCGCCGGTATTCTCATGTGGGAACATGTTTCAACTATTTTTTTTAAATATTAATTCTACAATAATCACTGGTTTCACATTGTTCTACAAGCAAATGTATCCTAGATTTAATTTTACGGAAAAATTCACATGAATTTGAAAAATAATTTTTAACATTAAATTTTTTGAAAACCACAAATTTTGTGAAATTTCAATTACTAACTTTTGCATTCTTTTTTAGTCACATACCTTCTTAGCACATTGAGCACACAAATTGTTCCCTAGTTAAGTAAGGTAATGAATTAGATTTTTAAGGGTTTATTGAAGAAAGATAATATACTTTATTCACACAAGACAAATTTCTTTAGAGGCGTTCCCAGCTGGGAACATTGGCCGGTGTCCGCTAACCACCACACACGTGTTTACTGCGCATACTGAATTTCGTGCGGCTTTTGTTTTCATTTCAAGCCGTGGTCGGCTTGTTGTTTATTTATCCCCATTTTCACATCTATAACCTTTGTGTTGTAAACTCTACCTATGGGTTATTTTGTTTGTCATTTTACCAGTTTTCTGTGAACTGTGACTGTTTACCTACTAGTTACGAGTTCACTTACTAACTTACAGCATTACTTTTTTCAGTCGAAGGTTGGCAATAGCCGTCTTCATTTGTATTTTGATACATGAGGTACGGCTCGTATTTCGTAGTTTGCTCAGTCTTGGGCGCAATGTATTGCTTTATTACCATTGGTGTCATTTCAAACAAGCGTGTGTTGGTGACATTATTTTAGCAGGAAATGGAAAAAACCTTTACAACCGTACAGAAAGCTGTGAACTACCTCAATTCTCTCCGAGATTCGGATTTATGCGATTTCACTAATGAAGACGGCGAAATTTGTCATCTTCCCCCCGATGAAAACGACAGGTTTACAGAAGAGGAGAATGTATATGAAAAGAATCTTGATTCAGTAACCACTGTTGATGTTTGCGGAAACATGTAGGTTTTCATTAAGCGTTTGTACGACAGTGGCACTTCAAGCCAACCTGCTAGCGAGCTAGCTGCACTCGATATAACGCCAAGTCGAGAAACATAAACTCAGCCAAAGAATAAACGTAGAGCTAAAAAGAGATAATCAAATGTGAAAGGAAATAAACAATCAGCTCATAAATGGGAGAAGGTTACCACTTTCAACAAAGCTATTCAAAGTGAACATATTGACAAAATTGGTGATCGATTCTACGAAATATTGGAGGCATAACCTTTACAAATGTTGTTCAATTTTCTATCCCAGGATTACCTCGTCGATTTGGAGGAGATGAAAATTACTTATGCGGCTCAACACGGTACCAAGTTATCTGTTGAATGGAGAGACATCGAGCTTATTTTTGACTGATATTATTGAGTGGATGTTACAGTGTGCCTTCTAAAAATGGTCACTGGAGTACTGTTGAAGACATTGCTGTGCCTGTTGTCCCAACAGTGATAACAAGAAAACAATTTAGAGAAGTCAAGAAAACTTTACATGGGATGAATAATTCTGATCTGCGACCAGGCCAAAAAGTAGGTAAGATTCAACCTATCTACGATGAACTGAACGCAAGATTTAAACAATTTGAAGTATTTCACAATCACCTGAGCATCGACGAATCCATGGTCCCATACTCCGGTCACGGCTCCGCTAAAACGCTCATTCATGGCAAACCCATTCGCTTCGGATACAAAATCTGGAAGATCTGTCGAAGTAATAGTTATCCGTACAAAATGGAGATTTACGCAGATAAGCAATCAGCAAACAGTGCCTCCTGGCAGCAGAGTTGCCCATAATCTCATTTCGATTGTAACCAACCCGCTGAAAGTAGAAGTATTTTTGACAATTTTTGTTTTACTTAATACGATTTGCTGATTGAACTTGGGGACCAAAACATCAAAGCAACAGGTGCTATTACAGAAACTTGCACCAAGCATTGCCCTCTACAACCTTCTAATGACATGAAAAAACAAGAAAGAGGCACTTTTGATTATCAGAGTGATGGTAAAGTTTACATGTGTAACTGGAATGGCAGTGCTGTAGTGACCGTGGCATAAAACTTATGTTCTCGTGAACCAATACAGTATACAAACGGGTGGTTAAATGTAAAAAAAGAAGATAGTGGATGTACCTCAACCAAAATTGATGCACCAGTATCCGGCATGGGAGGTGTTAATGTGCTAGACATAATGTTGGGCAGCTACCGTCCCAGACTATGGTGCAAGTAGTGGTGGTGGTGCATTCTTCGCAAATGCGCTGAACATGGTTTAGGTTGCTAGTTGGCGATTACGTCAAGCAACGCGAGAACCGGAAAACCAACTGACACATTTCGCCGATAGGTTACTGTTGCACTCTTACGAGTTCTGCCAAGCAAAGTTGGACCACGATCTTACCGTCCCAAATAATAATAATGGCGTGTGGGGAGTGCACCCAGGGCAAGGCAACACCCTTCGAGTGACGTTCTTTCCAGCTGGGACCCGTAGGTGACCGTCATCCCCGAGCATAACAGAAATGAAACCCTAGAGTGGAGCGGCGTTGAAATGCAAGGGCGGGGGTAACGAGAGTACCCCGAGAAAACCCACTGGCAAGCGGCATCGTCCACCACGATTCCCACATGCGAAAACCCGGGAGTGAACCCGCCGGGGATCGAACCCGGATCAAAGTGGTGGGAGGCCACTACGCCACCGCTGCCCCTACCGTCCCAAAGAAAGGGAGATGGCCATTACCTCGTGAGTTCTTCTCAAGGCAAGCGTGCAATTTGTGGAGTGAATACTAGACTACGGTGCAATGAGTGCGAGATACAATTACACCTACACTGCTTTTAACTATATAATTTTAAGTTGTAAAGTAATAGAATTTTGCCCCTTCGTTTTATGGTCCATATTTCTTATTGCCGCTAGGGGTTTTTTTTATTTTTTTTATATTTTTATATTTTCAACTGTTTATAAATCCAACGTAATTTATATGACTAAAACCGTGTTTTTGACACATTATATCGTGTGTTTTCCAATCAATGCACGTGTGTTGCTTAGTCCGATGTGGCCAATTTTCCCGTTCGGTTACAGCAAAAATTGGCATTAGGAATTTTTTTCTTTATTCTTGTGACTGATATCTCTAAACTAAAAAATTAGAAGCAAATTATGGGGAATTTTTTTTAACAAAATCAGTTGGTAAATGAGTTCGACCATATTTACACGTCCACTTAAGAAGTGCTCTACTAACTGTAAACAATTTAATATACCCCATTAGTCATATTGTAGTGTTCCTTTCGCAGTGAAACTTATGCGGTGTGAGGAATCTCAACCCTTATCAGTTCTTAAATTCCTCCGCAGCATATGTAAAAGTAATTATGAATATTTAAAGTTTACGATATAATACTCAAAATTATCTTACAGGGCGTTTTCTAAATGCGTTTTTCAAAAACGCATCCGGTCATGTGGTACATCGAAGAGAGTTTTTTAACGGGAAACTGTTTGTCTAAAAAACAAGTATGTAAATGGAGACATGGCATGGTGGGGTATGTGTGTGCGTGTGTGTGTGTGCGTGTGTGCGCGCGTGTGTGTGTGTGTGTGTGTGTGTGTGTAAGACCTATAGCTGTTAAAGAGCCACTTTTTTTTCTAGATTTGGAGGATATATATTGGTTTCATTACACGGCACCTATGATAACATCATTAAGAAATATTATATTTAAAAAATGTTATCACTTCAATTGCAAATACAAACATATTAACTTAAAATATTGATTTTTAAAACTTAAAAAAATGTATTTCAGCTCACAGTTTGGGATTAGTTAAATGTTTTTATTGAAGTGACGGAAGTGGCATGTAACAATTTCTTTGAACTGTGGCACTTGTTTCACCTCCGATAAGGTTTAGCTTTTTTTTTACCTTAAATTTTATTTCCTAATTTTAAATTGTAATATGGGCTAGTCATATGACAACAATTCCGAGGAGCTTACTTTGTGACATTCTAATAACGCGAACCATTATTTCAAGCTGTAGCCTGTAGTATATATTTTGTTTAGTTGTGACATTTTAAGGGAAACCGTATAAATTTAAAATTATTATAGCTGCTTTTATTCATTATCGAAAAGTCGGTTTCCTACAATTTCCTACTTTTTCAAAATAATATTTCATATCACAAAGAAATAGGGTTGTGGCTGTGACAGGGGGGTTTCACGTCTACGTTTTCCGCTAACATTTATCTTTGCGTGTAACTGGAATTGAAATGAGAGTGGCGAAATAGAAGCTTGGCTTTTATGGATCAGATCGATGGATCTATACGAGATATTTCGGTTGACACTAGAACGAGTTTGCGAGGACGAGGGAGTCTCGGGATATAGCCTACTGCCCGGGAATGTACACCCACGGCCAAAACTACAGCTTGTCGCTGCGAGCCCCCACCCGCGCCTCGCGCATGTACGGCACCAAATCAAGGTCAAGGTCACATCGAGGTTGTACACCAGCTCGAACGAGACGACATTTATTTCAATCGTGGTGTTGGGATGCCTCACACTGCAACGTTACTTTATCATTTACGTCCTGGTGCTCCATTATATCTTTTTTTTAAAAGACGTAGGCCATTCACATCAAAAACTATGTATGGTAATATGCTATAAATGTAGAAAGTGGTGTTATTATCATGAACGTAATTAATTAAATTTGGATCTTCCATAGGCTCGTGGCGACCTCCTCGTCGATGGGAAGACACATGACCTTGACATTATGCTGGCTAGCCGGCACTTACCTGGAATAGACGTCTGCCTCGTGTTCCCCAGAACACACACGCCCTCATGTCTTGCCTCCTGGAAGCAGTGTATTTTAAATGAAGTGTTTCCCACGAAGTCGTAGCTCCAAGCCAGATTGACAGACATAAAGTCCCACCACAACGTGGCTGCAAAACCAAACTAAATAACTAGTATTTATGTACATACGGTGCATACAAAACACAATTCTTTGCAATCCATTTTTTGAATTAAATTCCTTTCAGGATGTTTGCTGCTTTTATTTATATTAATTTATATTAATTTCATGGGGTTTCAACACAAGCCACGAAGAAAGACAACCCCGTTTTAAACAATTTAATCGACTTGGAATAAAGTTACAAGGAATTAAACTTGCATCAAAAATATTCGTATGTGATTTGAGCCATTTCACAAAGCATATTACTGAATGGAAAAAATTTCAATTTAAAATATATCTTATAAAATCTAAATAGTATTAACAGGTTTGGCATACAAGTAAAAGCTGTCTTATTTAAAGCACGAAATTAATTTAAATATTACCTTAAAATATATAGGGAAAATTCGTGATGGAACTCGGATGGAGTCTACAAAGCCTCACGGACGTAAAAATATACAAACACGTTAAAACGTTAGTAGAAAAAATCATAAAGGCTCATTTTAAATAAACGCAGGAAAAATTAGCAAATATCTAAAAGTATTTGCAGGTGGGTTTTTACAAGCGTTGACAACTAAATTGCGCGAGCAGATGTGGTACCATTCAAATTCAAACAAGCAACTTTCTGGCCACTTGCACACAACTAGCCATGGCAAAATTAACATTACAATAAATACACACATATAACTCTAATGGGATCCACACACATTTACTGTGCAAGATTATACCAAACCGAATTTCGACTGGGCGACGAAAACAAAATTTAGAATGCAAACGGATAGTGCGCAACCCTATTCACCGTGAACTATCCCAACATAATTCCACTCAATAAACACATTAAAACACTGAAACTGTTACCCTCCTGCGAATTGCCCTACGGCCATCGTAGAATTGTAGAATTGTTACCCACCTTCCAGAACTGTGGCGTATTGTGGTCCAATGCAAATTTTAACACAAAATTCTAAATTTACTGGAAAATCTATCCCATAAAGTTGTGGGGTGACTGTTTCAAAATATAGGGGTATTACTCTTTTGCATACTTAAGAAAAAGCATTATACTAAAGACTTTATAAAGGGCAGCGATGAGAATATGTTTAATTACTTCGTTTTAATGATAAAAAAAGATTGTATCAAATTAAAAAAAAAAAGTAGTGTGGTATACTTTTAAAATTTTGCCCAAATATCTTAAGTAGATGTATTACAATTTGTACAGAGTGGTATTTGATTTTTTGACTTCTCGCTGATTTTAGTTTTTAAAAAAGAAAAATTTCGGAAATTTCGCAATTTGGTTATTGCAGCAAAAATAAACGTTTTCCTTGAAGCAAAAATATTTTCCAAGGTCTTTTCACTGATCTATTCTCAAATTCGGAACAAAACTTCTTGTCAGAAAAGTTAAATCAGTATGCATGTTTACAAAAAAATGTGTTATAGATTGCAATATAGGTACCTGGAAATGTCATAAAATATTTTATTAAATATGAATAAATCACACACGTGCAAAAAGTACCCTTCAACAGCAAGCTTAAGAACCATTCCAGCTATTCTGTTAATTGAAACATATTGTAAATAATATAGTAAATAAAGCGACATACGAAGATTTTTAAAGATAATTCTGACGCAGTCTTCATAGATACTGTGAAATTGTTTTGAATATAATACGTGGCCTTCAGTGGAATAAATTATCTTTGTTCTTGTGATAATGACATACATGTTACAATGGAGGAGTGTCTCTACCTTATAATTTACCCTCCCAGGTTATTTTTTTGTATGTGAGATGGTGTCATTATTTCTACAAGAATTTCCACTGTTCTATCCTGTTGTCTAAAGCATTTTCATGTATGTAAAGTTAAGTGATCTCATAACACGCGCATGAACATGAAAAATAACGAGGTTGCCGTATTAAAGTTGTGCCCTAATTCCTTATTATGAAACGTGTGCGTTGAAAAAAGAAAACTTTCTGATTACCTGAAACGTGTGCGTTGACAAAAGAAAAGTTTCTGATTACCGACCGAGTTATCTTTTCACTTTCAGATCCACCAAAATTTATGATTTTGGGTGTTGCAAAGAAGAAGAACAATTTTTATGCGTGATACAGTTGAGTTGACAAGGCACTTCTTTCATTACCAAATTTTAGGTAAGTTTATTTACAGTTTTAACTGTTGTAAATAAATATGCTTTGTTCTGTTATGTGGTTTGATATCAGAGAGCACCAAGAGAACNCCCCCTCCATTTTCAAAAGTAAATACTACTTCTCAATATTTGGGCCAAAGTTACCTCCAAGGACTCTACCTAACGGTACCAGTCACGACGTGGAACAGTATCACGGTTAAAGAATCAGTTACCAACAGACAATATCACTAAGCACTGAGTCTCGCGGTGTACTATACGTGTCAAATACATTGCTATGCGATATTTACACGATTGCATGCGTTGTGTCTGAACGTGTTACTGAATGTCGATCGCCTTTTTATAATTTACAAATACAAAATAATGTTTATTTGTTAGGTTCTGGCATCTGCGGTGTTTTAGAATAGTGTAAGCATACGATTATAGGTTTGAGTAGATGTTTATTAATGAATTAATTGTGAAAGCATGGACAGTTTGTTTGGAATAATCCTTTATACTGACACTTTGCTATGGCTTGCAGAGTGGGGAAGTTACTGAAAGTCGCGACCAATTGCTTATAATATGAGATAACGGGATAATGCCAAATATAGGCCTTATAATTGTTTTTTATCCTAAGCACAGAAAGATAACGAGGTATAAATGTAATGGGTAAAACATTTAAGAGTGAGTAAGTGACGAGATTTGGGCGGTTCTTAATAACGAGGTTTTGAGAGCCGTTGAAGGTGAGGCCAAGGTGAGTATGGAACAGCGCCGGAATGAAAGCGCAGGGAAACGGGAGATCCACGAGAAAACCCGCCGACCAGCTGTATCGTCCTGCACAGTAGGTATAAATAGTAGGTTCAGTGCCACCTAGCGTCCTGGCAGAGACAATTGGGGACAAGCCAGCGGCCATCATGGATGACGTCATGTGGCAACCTCCTGCTCTGTCATTCCTCGTCAACGGCGGCCATTTTCTATTTGTCTTTTCTTTCCGGAATTTCTTCTCTTTCCTTTGCAACTTCCCTTTTTTACCTCATGTGCTATCATTCCGCCGGGGCACATCACGCTCTTGCATTCCAATTAGTTTTGTCCTGCTCTGTCATTCCGATTATTTATCTCTCGCACTTTCATTCCTATATAATTGTGTTTCTTGCGCTTTGTCATTCCTTCCTCGTGTCCGTTCTATCCCTCGGGGTTTTTTCTCATATTCCTCCCGGTCTCCTTTATGTTTCTCTCTTGTGCACCCTGGAGCTTGACTTGACTCTCGACTAGTGTATGTAGCATCCCTTCGACTCGTTGAGATGTGTACGGTGCCTACGCCGTCGGTCGACCACCTGGATACCTTTCAAAGCTTCGAGATATTAGTTCATCACAAACTGTCGGACAAGGGGGTGCATTCCACCACTAGTGATGCGAGTTGTGAGTGTTGGCTGTAATCTGAATTTTACGGTTTCATTCCGTACAGTTCGTAACGAAATCGTTTGCTATTCTGCCGTATGAGTCAGGGCTGCCTGGTCTTGATTAGCATCATCTAACACGACGTACAACGCCTGACGTATGTGAAATATGCGCTGGTTGGTAAGTGCTTATAAGTAGTTTCCTTTAAATTTAATTTTTTATGTATGTTTACATCGGTATGTAGCAGTGTCGACCTTGTCGCTCCTACTGCTTCACGACTCTGCCGTAGTATTTATTTTGTTCTAATGTGACGAACGTTGCTCGAGTGTACTCTATTGTAGCGTAGCTCGGTCAGAGGGTGTACGTGGGGAAAATCTTTTGCTATTCTGCTGTACTGACCATGGCTACCACGTCATTTTCAGACACATGGTCTTGTCTAGCAGCAATTGATGCTATTTACAGGCTCGTTGCTTGTGCAATACATGTTGTGTGGTAGGTATTTATATATATGTCCCTTTTTATGTCTACTGGCATCAGTGCTTCACGACGGTAATGTTTTCTTGATATAACATAATGTACAGCATTCGTTGCTCGCGCAATAAGCATCGGTTGTTAGGTGTTTATAACTATTTTCCTTTACATTTATTTTCTATCACTGTTCATCAATATGTAGCAGTGTCATTGTCTCTTGTATGACCACTGGTTTGCATGATGTTTAGTGGCAATAAAGGAACACAGCCTTTACAAGTCGTGTAATGTGTCTTCAAATTATCACCGCTGGTAAATAGTGTAATTCACTTGATATGTTGTAGAATTTTTTTGAGGTTGGTCTTTGTGAACATCAGTTATTTTTCCCATTGACAGGCATTCCAGATTTGTACTAAAGTTCTCGTCGCAATAGCAACACTGGTGTGTTTATTACGGACTGTAGAACTATCAGGTATTATTTTTTTCTAGTAGAGGGCGATACGACATCGCGCTCGCAGCATACTTGCGTCTATGTTGAGCCTTTATTTTTTTATGTATGGGATGATTTTATATGTTGCACGAGGTTACCCCAACGATCGTGTTAGGCTGACATTGTTTACTGCTTCCTAAACCCCTCTCACAGTCGAACCACGCCGCTGTAGCTCTCCTGTGCTATCGATACCATCGAGCTGCAACCCTCATTGGAGGTTGGATCGACACCTCGTGCATCTGGCATTTTTTGAGCTACTTATACCGAGTACTGCATGCAGTACACAGCAATTCGCTCATGTTCGTCTATGTTATGAATTTTGTGACCATATCTTAAACGGTTTGGAAATTATAACCAACTATACTTATAAGTGGGCTTCAGGCATACTTGTTCCTGCAGTCCTTTTCGTTGTCAGGGGTGATGTCTATTTTATGAAATGGTAGCTGCATTTTAAACGGTTCGGAAATTATGGCTAACTATACTTATATGTAAGCCTAGGGCATACTTGACCCTGCAGCCCTTTTAGTTGTCGGGGGTGATACCTTCGTTATGAATTTGGTTCCTGTATATTAAGTTGTTCGGAAATTACAGCCAACTATACTTATATGTGAGCTTAGGACGTACTTGACGCGTGCGTACGACTCTTGTCTATCGTGCGTGGGCAGGCTTCGCTCTGTGTCGCGCAGGTGGAATGAAAGAGCATGAGACTCGTCCTCGCCAGGACAACAGGTGAAAGGAGACCAGAATGAATATGACAAAACCAAGGTGGAATGACAGAGCATGATGAGAGAAGTTGCATGACTGGACAATGATCTCGAACATTCTTCAGGGAAGATGGATGGTGCTGGTATGGAATGATAGAGCTTGAATGTCAGGGTAATCCTTCCACTCCTCACTCTTCACTCCTCATTCCCAACAAGGAGTTACTTAGCCATATTGTGGAGCCATCAGCGGAAATTGCGCTAAAGTCAGCCGTATTGTGCAAAACACATTTTTTTGTGGAAAATGTTGCCGGTTTGAAGGGAAATTCGGACAATTGTGAGTCAAATTCTGACGATGTTAGCCGTTTTTGAGGGAAAAAAGGGAAATTCTTTGGGGAAAAGGGAAAAAAAAATGTCTGTGTGACGTCATCCAAGATGGCGACGGTGGCTCCGCACCAGGACGCTGGGTGGCTCTGAATGCCCTATATCTAACTACTCGGCACAATTCCCGCTAGCGAAAATCTTGGAGCGACCCCACCGGGAACGGAACCCACCTCGCTTAGGTGGGTCGACGTCAAAAATGCGGCCCAGGCGTGCCTCGTCATGACCAAGTGCGTTTTTTCCATCGTGTGGATATGTCAGTCTTCATGGGAAAAATACCGTGCGAGTAAGGGGACCTGTTTCTCGCCACAAGGGTCTGGTAGTTCTACTCCAAAGATTTTAACTCTTACCCACTTTCGTAATGGGATAATTTTAATTGTTACGCGACTTAGCTACCTGCTTTCGAATTACGGACGTTAAGTATCAAAGCAACTTAATTATGATTGGCTTTGTCAGATATAAACATGTCTAGTCTGCAGTTATGTCATTTGTCTCGCGAAATATTTCAAGCCGTAGAGAAGAATTTGTCATGCACTAAAAGCGTGGGTTTGATTCTCCCTCTGGCTTAATTTTTTTTCTTAATGGGTAATATTTATATTTGTGACAATTTAATTATCTTCATTTATTTTACACCGTTATGTTTTTTTTTTTAAGTCAAAGGACATACAAGAAATTTTTTAACATAAATGTTAACATCAATTCAGCATTTTCTTTTAACGCAAAATAAATACCACTTTATTGTTGACAGTACAGTAAGGAGGTAACGTTGTTACAAAAAAAGTAATATTACAGTTACATTCATATCATAGAAATATACTACATTAACAGCAACGTTAATTAATGACAGTTCACTTATAACAAAGAATTACTGAACTGATAAAAATAATTACTGGTTGTCACGTGAATACTGTTGTCACAACGTTTGACTTTTATCTGCACGCTACACAGTGAGTTGTAACTGATGACTTACACAGACGTCAGGTTGAAACTCAGTAATGTAACAAATTGCTAGGGCTATCCAAGCTCGTGAGTAATGGACGGTTTGATACAATGAACTAAATTTAATTCCTTAATAATTTACAACTGTATGAAAATACACAAAGCTGTTATTAACAACTACCTATTCGTAATATTAAAACTTATTATTCGTATCAGTGGGCCAAATTCTATGCCAATCTCAATTGTAATTAATGTCCGTATCACTAAATTAAATAAAAATGTTACACTCGTATGAAAAACACGAGTACGATCTAAACGTCCGCTACCATACATTAACATCGTTCCAAATATTTGCCACTCACGCATCAAGTCCTGCTTTCTTACAGTGCAGACTGTCAGCCTCAGGCTCTGCACTCCCGACGGTCCCACACTACACTCACAGGGTCACTGCACTAANTTACAGTGCAGACTGTCAGCCTCAGGCTCTGCACTCCCGACGGTCCCACACTACACTCACAGGGTCACTGCACTAACCTCCCGACGGTCCCACACTACACTCACAGGGTCACTGCACTACCCTCCCGACGGTCCCACACTACACTCACAGGGTCACTGCACTACCCTCCCGACGGTCCCACACTACAGTTACAGGGTCACTGCACTACCCTCCCGATGGTCCCACACTACACTCACAGGGTCACTGCACTACCCTCCCGACGGTCCCACACTACACTCACAGGGTCACTGCACTACCCTCCCGACGGTCCCACACTACACTCACAGGGTCACTGCACTACCCTCCCGACGGTCCCACACTACACTCACAGGGTCACTGCACTACCCTCCCGACGGTCCCACACTACACTCACAGGGTCACTGCACTACCCTCCCGACGGTCCCACACTACACTCACAGGGTCACTGCACTACCCTCCCGACGGTCCCACACTACACTCACAGGGTCACTGCACTACCCTCCCGACGGTCCCACACTACACTCACAGGATCACTGCACTACCCTCCCGATGATCACACACGATCTCCACTACTGGCAGTTCAACACTCCCGACACTGAGGCTACAATCTGAGATGGGTTACCTGGTCCACAAGTTTCATCCCATCTTGAGTCGCACAGAGGGAAGTGATGACCAGAAGATTAGTGCAATAGCTGTCTAGTTCTTTCACTGTTTCAGAGACGGGAGTGGTGCCAGTACCATGATCGGTATCGCGGCCTGCTCTGCCTTTCCTCGACCAGGTACAGGTGATGTCATCCTGGTGATGACATGGGGATATGCTCAGATTAGGTGTTCTGGCAACTAAAGGAAAAAGAATGACCCAGAAATCTCCACGGCGTTATTATATATTTATTCGAAGAGAAAGTAAGCATTTATTAATGTAATGGAGTCTTCATTGAGAAACGAATGTTTAAGGGGTGTCCACAGGGATCAGTCCGTGGACCACTTGCGGAATACACTCTTTGACACACTGCTTCGAGTCAATCTTCCAGAAGGATGTGAAATATTTGCATATGCAGATGATGCACTGATTGTAATTCCAGGGTGGAACAAAAGAGAACTTTAGTCAAAAACAGAAAAAAAAATCCTAAGTCAAGTAGTTGGTGCCACTACATAGTGGCATTTATAAAGTAGTAGATTCCGGGAAGTGTGGAAACTGGTTGGATGTCAGCTGGATGGCACCACACCACTACTCCAGACTTCCTGGCTGCAGATGCAATAGAATGAGAGTTGGAAAACTGCGTGGTCCCGATAGCAAGCCAAAGACCAAAAGAAAGAAATAGGAAATAAACAGGAAAATGAATCTCTTATACCCCTGCATTACCTAAAAAGTGAGTGAAGAGATTTGGACGGCTCTTAAAAGCGAGGTCATGAGAGCCGATGGGGTTGATTTAGCTGTGTATGGAGCAGCGCCGGAATGAAGGGGCGGGTGAAACGGGAGATCCCCGAGAAAACCCGCTGACCAGCGACATCGTCCGGCACGATTACCACATGCGAATTCCCAGAAAAGACACGTCTCCCGCCTTTAAAACCATAATATTAGCGCGTGAGTAGTCACGAAGAAATCAACAGGTTTTTGTGGCCATACAATTTACACGTTATTTGGCGAAAATCACCGAAAAAGAATCACCCACCAGAAACAAAAGTTTGTCCAGAAAGGGCAAGTGTCCCGCCACGTAAAAAAAAAAGGTTAGGTGAAGAAGTAGTGCTGTGTGTTGCGTTAGGCCAGCTCCCGTCACCAGCTTCAATAAGGACACGTGCTCCTTCCACTCCGGTGCGTGAGGCAAGGACGCTGAGTAGAAATCTGTCCTGTCACACCGGCCGGCTGTGCGCGACCAAGAACCAGACCTGCTTTCAATAATTATAAGTCTGTGTACGTCCCGGGTGTTTGTGTAGATTGCCACTATATATCTTACACGTCCGTCTTTCCTTACCTCCGCCCACGACGTGGCAGGAATGCCTCGCGCTCCAGTGTTTACCTGGAAGAAAGTGGTTCTTATACATTATTCAGGCTGACAACGCCGGAGGGTTCTCGTGCGAACGACAGGCTGGGGCGTTGGTAACGATCTGTGCCGCGGGTCGTGGCCCTGCAGCTCGAGGGACCAAGAACCCGCGGACGTCTTTGAAACTATTCCCAGGCCATGTTTCACACGAGCACACGTCTTGGAGTGAAGTTGAGAGATTCGGGCGACTCTTAACGTTGAGGTCTTGAGAGCCGATGAGGCTGAAGCCAAGTGAGAATGGAGTAGCGCCGGAATGAAGGGGCGGGGGAAACGGGAGATCTCCGAGATAACTCGCCGACCAGTAGCACGATTCCCACATGCGAAAATCCGGGAGCGGCCCCGCGGTGAATCGAACCCGGTTCGCCTAGGTGGGAGGCGAGTAGTCTAACCACAACACCACCGCGGCCCCCCACACGTCTCGGAAGATGTGGACCTAGCGAGGTTGGTGACAATGCTGTTCAAAATTTTCGTATATTCACGGAAATATTTACGTAAATGTGCAGTTAATATAAAGAACTGAGCTCCGTGCATTCAAGATACCGAACGTCTTGGTATTTCTAACAACTTCGGGTTTCGGTAACGGACAATGTGGAAGTTACAAGAAGTGTTTTCGCCGATGTAACAGATTAACATCGTGCCTGGGGCAGTCAGGATGCTCGCGCCATTCGAACATAGTCTTTCAATAATCAACTGGCGGCACAACCCACGTGCAACAGTTGGCGACACTGTAAACACGGAAATTACCAGAAACTGGGAAAGGTTTCACACTGTTAGTCATCTTGAAAACACATTAACACCTTGTTTTTCTATTATGATATGGTAAGCGGGTTACAGACTACGAAATTTTTCTACTCAAGTTCAAATCCCGCTCCAAAATTAAATAATTCGAATTTTTTGAAATTTCCTTTTATGCACTATAAGGAATGGAATTTTTTGTAATCTCTTCGTGTAAGCTAAAAATGCTAGTTAGTACTTATCAAATGTGTGGGAATTCCTATTAGTGCACGGGAAGTTTCGTGAAATAAACAGAAAGTCCGTTGTTTAGAAATTGAAGTGTATGAATTTTTACGAAGATTTCAGAATAACTTTTGCCGTATTTTCCCATTAATTCTAGGAATTTTTTTTCTAAAACTGAATATGGTCTAATTTGGTAACAGAACTAAATAATTGCAGGAAGTTTTGCCGCAATAAATACACTGAAGAGCAAAAAAAAACTGGTATAGGCGTGTGTATGCAAATAACAGAGGTATGGAACCAATCAGAGTAACGCAATGTTGTCGGCAGCTAGATCGGTTACTGCTGCTACAATGGCAGGTTATCAAGATTTAAGTGAGATTGAACGTGGTTTTATAGTCGGTGCACGAGAGATGGGACATAGCATCTCCGAGGTAGCGATAACATTTCGATGTTCGCGTACGACCATTTCACGAGTGTACCGTGAATATCGGGAATCCGGTAAAACATCACATCTGCGACATCGTTAAGGCTGGAAAAAGATCGTTAAAGAACGGGACAAACGACGACCAACGAGAATCATTAAACGTGACCGACGTGCAAATCTTTCTCAAATTGGCGCAGATTGGATTTGTGGACTGCCCTGCAGGATTCATGGTGTGAATTGCCTCCTGCATACCTTCAGACATTAGTCGAGCCCATGACACGTCATCCTGCTGCACTTCTGCGTGCTCGGGGGGCCCTACACGATATTAGCAGGTGTACCAGTTTTCTTTTGGCTCTTCAGTGTAAATTTAACGCAATTTAAACGAGGTTGAGTAAGGTTAAATTCTTAGAGTTGTGATAAAAATCTATATGTATCGGTTGTCCTGGAAGTCGGCATGACGAAGAAAAGAGGCAGATTCTGTGACAGCATGTGTGGTGCGCTGTGTGTGAGGGCGTAGCAATAGTGTCAACATGGTGGCTTCACTGTCAACTTTTTCCAGATACGAGCAGCGGTCCGTTATATGTTTCCTCAGTACTGACGGGATCAGATACATCGAAACTCATCGCACAATGATTGCCCAGAAAGGTGATTCATATTCGTCTGTGCAGCAAGTATAAGAATGGAGCAGGTACTTCAGTAAAGCAGCGTTTCCACAGCGTCGTGTTATGCGAGAACACAGTTGGTATGTCTGTCAAACAGCGGGCTGTGGAGAACCCTTGTGTGGTGTATGTCCGCGGCGATCTGTCGACGTGATCCTCTTCGTCTATGTCCCGGGAGATGAAAGAGGCCGACTTAACAACCGATGTTGACGGATAGTGGAAACAGCTGGCCACGCTAGGTGGTTGTGAAATTGCCGCAACTCTACTTCGGGCAATGGTACGTGACAAAGACTCTCCTTCACCACGACCATGAGCAGACTATCTCAGGTTTGCGACATGCAGTGCTAAGTACCGCCGAGTATGTACCTTCATCACGCACCAGTCGGAACTGCAGCTAAGAAACACGACAACAGTAACACGTGGGGAAGCCCTTGTTCTCAAACTAGTCTGCAAAGTGGTCTCCAGTAGGTCTCCCGAGTGCTTGTACTCAGACGGGGTGTCATGTCTCATGTGAAGTAACTTAAGTGCACGAGACGAAGTGGCGAGGCGGTTCCTTTGAAGTGGGTGTACCTATTCTCTGATTGGCTGTGTGAGGCTCCGGGAACGGGCCTAGTGCCTTATTGGCTGCTGCATGCAGCGAAAGGTTCCCTACTGGCTGAGCTGCCAGCTGGCGAGTAGGTTACTAGGAGCTGATTGGTAAACGGCTTTCCAATATGTCTCTGGCCTGTGACGCCATTTGGCTGGCGTGTGTGACTGCAGTTTGTGTTATAAGTGGCTGTTTCATCTCTGTATTCTTAACCCTCTCAGACCCTATTTCACTTATGGTTTTATGTATTGAAATGTTTCACGTATACAGTACTTTATGCCGACACAGGACTTGCTTGGTTATGACAAGTGAAGTGTATACTTCGTATTCGGTTATAGTAATATGAAACTTTAATTAGGTAAATCAGTAGCACGGTTGACTACTCGGACAATTATCCACATGGTTGATCATTGGACACCGAGTCTTGCAGTGTACACTACCGGGCAGAAATAACCTTCCTGTGCTTTATACATGGTTGTTAGTGTACTCCGAAACACTTTTGTTCATATGCACTTATGTGGTTGGAGGATTTTAAATCTCACTAGCCTCAAGTGTCTGTTGACGAATCATGGACGTTTAGTATCGGAGTACTTTATTACAATTGGCCCAGTGAAATTAAAATATGTCTTCTAAAATACACACCTGACCAATAATCAAAGGAATTCGTGGATGTGGACGTACGACATTGAAGACTAGCATGGCCATAAATAATTTCGCGAGAGACACCTGTCGCTAATGATAGTGTGGATTGGGCCTGAATGAGTCAAGTACTGTGTGGTCCAGTGGAGTCCTTAGTGAGAGGTTTGTGTGAATGTGTTGATAATAGGCTGTAACAGTAGCGGGGACATGTGAGTAATGGGCCGCTCATGGCAGGACGGGCCTTCGCTGACCTCGATGCCCAAATAATGAATGGTTATTAAGATGGCCGCCCGGGTAGGCCACCGTACGGTGTTCAGAGCTCCAGCAGAAACCGTTTTATTAAAAAACCGTCTGAGTGTCTGAGTGAGGTCTGCCTACGAATGGCATTTAAGAAACTTTACGCGTATTTATACGTTTTTTTCAGTTCCTCCATTTCTCTCTAAAGCTTGTGTTTGTGATAGTGAAAATGGTTCAGTCGGGCGTTTTCACGGACATTTTTAGGTATGGACATTCATACACAAAATATTATAAAAGGAATACGGGCGTGCATCAAACCTTTATTTTTATCATTACGTCATAAAATGGTTGGATCTCCGCTGAAAGTCTCATAGAGGCGCGTTATCGACGGCAAGAGTGCACGCCAGTTTGCGCGTAGAGGCGATGAGAGAGTTGATGCGCATGTTTCGGTCGCCCCTAGCGCTCCCACGCTTCTGAGCCTCCGACGTGCGAAAGTCCTCCAGCCGTAATGTTCAGTAACAGCGGCTCTGTGCTGCCGTCTGCACCGCACATCTCACCCACAACCGTACTTTGATTTGCGCTGCTCCACAACGTATCTTATCCCAGAAGGTCCGCGGTGTTGCAGGAGTCAGACTACTCGCCTCTCATCTAGGCGACACGGGTTCGATTCCCGGCAGAGTCGTTCTCAGATTTTCGCATGTGGGAAGCGTGCCAGCCGACGCCGCTGGTCGGCGGGCTTCCTCGGGGTCACCAGCTTCCTTGCATTCCGGCGCTGCTCCATACTCACCTCACTTCACCCACATCGGCTCTCAAGACCTCGCTGTTACGAGCCGTCCAAATCTCTCCATTCCACTCCTTACCCCATCTCGTTATTCTGTGAATGTCGTTGTAAAATCTGCTTGTGTATAGTTTGCTGCAGGAAACGTATACCTAGAGACACTGGAATATCACGAACATTCTTTGAGCCAACGTATCCTCACTTAACACTCACTCTAGCTAGTTAATACTTGTTGTATGATATGGTCTAGTTTGTTACTCGGCCAAGTACTTTGCAAACCAGTTACAGACGTTCTGCTTCATAATATCAGTCTCCTCATTGGCGCAGTGAAATGGGGTAGTAGCTTAACACATGTATGGGAGCTAGTAACGAGAGGAAACTGTCAGACATCCAATTTGTTTGCAAATGAATAATAAAATATAAAAATGAAAAATTTCAGCGTTTATAATAAAAAAAATATGATAGCGAGAGTTGAAACTCCTCAGGAACCATTTTTCGTAATTCACTGTCAACATAATCAGTGCTCGTTTTGGTGTTTTCATTGCGGAGTCCATTTAATATGTATTTCTTGTCTAGTGATTGTTTTTCCCGGAAGATGATTTCAGACGCTTCTAAATTAGTCGTATTGTTTGGCCAGTTGAGTTTACGTTGACTGAAGACGAGGTGGCGTGGTTTTCTCATTCTTCTGCTCATGTCCAAAACATTGGTTCGCGATATACCTGCTGAGTTGTAAAATCAGGTGTTTGGAACAATGAATGCGGCATTTCTTTACATTTACACTTTTCAGCAGCCTTATGTTCCCGTAACGAAATTGGCGTATCTAAAATATTTCCAAACTACTTGGTCAGGTATGAACCAAAATTTCAAAGTGTGTAAAGGCAAATCTTGCGGTGAACTTAATCCATCCCCGTGGATCTGACAGTCGCAGTGGCAAAAAAGCCCAACATACAAATTGGTTGCTGCACCTCTGGCATTTGTACTGTATCCTGTATTTTGGAACGTGTATATTTCGCGTTGTTTTGTGTCTACAGGTTAAACTTCAACTTTGACTTCTGCCACTGGCCGCAAACTCGTGTAGCACGTCCCAAGGTCACTTTTAGCTCAACGGTTGAGCTGTCGATCACAGTAAAGAGGCCAGAAGACACAAAGGTTGACGACGTATCACAACCCAGTTGTCTGTGAAATCACGAATAACGCGCAGATCGATAACAACGCGAATTTTACACTTCTCTCTGTCAATATATTTTGAGTAATTGATGACATCAAAATTAGTTGTTTTTTTTTATCTACAACAAATACTTGTCTTTTGTTGCTCACAAACTCCTTTTTAGCTTACTTTCCTATGGAAAGATAGGCTTATGCAATCACCCGAAGGTAAGTCTGGAATTTGTTCCCTCCTGCTACCCTAATAACTTATAAACCCGTACACCGAATTTCACCAAACTTGGTAGGTATATAGAAATTGGTAAGAACATCCGGCTGTTCAAGTTTTCGATCACGCCGGGTACTTGTTTTCAAAATTATGGAGATCAAATATTTAGTGCACTATGTCATATCTCGCGAACCGTTCAGCCTATTGAAACCAAATTTTGTATGTTGCCAGTGCATGACCGAAACATTTAATTTATAAAGCAATAATTGTATCGGATAGCCATTTTAAAAAATTGTGTAACATGGAGAAATATAAGGTTTTTATGTCATATCTCGGTAAGTACACAGTCGATTGTTACCCAATTTCGCATACAAAAATATTATTATATGCCTGACAATATATATGAAATTAATATTAATAATATACTTATTTTATTTTCATAATGGTAGTCATAAAATTATTGTAGGTTCATTTGCTTTTTTCTACCATACCTGTTATGCTGAAAGTGCCATTCACAAGCATCAAATGTGACAATGCACAGCCTATGAAATAAACTTGCAACATTGTAAGATGATGAATAAATAATGTTTTCATGTCATATCTCGGGAAAAAAATCAACCGATTTCTATCAAATTTTGCGAAGAAGCTGTACTGCGGTAGGCCATATTTATACGTTTTAACTGGACCAGGCACTCATTTTCAGAATGGCGGCTATATAAATATTTCTGCTGAGTATGCTGTATCTTATAAACTATGTAACTGATCATAACTTACGCAGACTATAAATATATATGCAAGCGTTAAATTTACTCATACATATCATCTATTCTTCGCAATTTTGGAAGGTATCGCCACATGCAAAATTAAACTTTTAATTTCCTATATCAGGGAACCGTTACATAATTCCCGCCAAATTCATGCAAGAAGGTAAACTGTTCTATTACATTTAAATGCATAGGAATGTGTATGGAGTGTGATGTCTTTTCGTAGTTAAACATACAGGGGGCACGTTTAATAGCTTCGTCAAAAACAAGGATTTCAAACACACTTCAACGGATTTCAAGCGCGCCTTGACGAAGTGTAAGCCAGTCGCCATACTGGTGTAAACACAAGACCAGATATAAACTTCTCATTGGATAGTTGCTTCCTCAGGCAGAGGTCGTGTTTGACTCACAGTACTCGAGGAGTGGCCATAGGGAGCAAGGAAGCAGGTGGCGCCCCGAGCGGAGACGGCGAGAGAGACGGAGTGGTAGAGAACGACAAGGAGGCAAATTACAGAAAACCGCGCAATGACGTCACTGGGAGAAACGTGTACGGTAATTGCCGTAGGATTTCAGAAAACGGTTGTTAAATAAATATCCTACGCTAAAGGAAGGTTAGGGCATGAAAAACACCACACGTGTTTGACAGAAACGAGTGTTACAAGCCCTCCTTCCGCGTCAACATTCTGGTTGTTTGAAGCATTTTCACATCACAGACTTTTCGCGATGTGGCAAGAACACGTGGTTTTTAAAATAACACTAGTTTAAATATTGTTATTATTTTCTAATTTTTAGTACAAGTATTCCATTACTTGAAGTGAAACTGGCAATGATAAGTATAGCCTGTTCTTTTTTTAAAATTCCAGATTGACTGAAATAGGACAGTTGTGACAGGACTCTGAATGCAAGGCAATTCAGTCGAAGATTTGCAAATGTTTGGCTGCATTGTGTTTCTTTGTTAATTGCGAAACAGACACCAACCATGGTGAAAATCAAAGTGTGTTCGCGAAAGTTTGTATTCCTAATGGGAAATATTTTGAAAAGATTTTCAAATCTAAGTTTGCAAGTTGCCGAAAATATCGATTTGCCATCCTCGGACAAAATTAGGTTTTATGAACCAACAAAACACGTTGACTGCACTTCTACTTGCATATTCAAAGCGGAATTTGAGAGTAATAGGTACCTATGTAATAGCAGATTCGAGTGTATAAATTGTGTCACAGATGATGTTGTAGTAAAAGAGAAAGTGCAGATTTGATAGAATGCATTAGTGAATTACGAAATCAGAACATTCATAAAGTTTAAATGTGCTCTTCTATTATTGTCCAGTGACTTATACCTACAAAAGAATTTTTGGTTTTTATTATATACGCTTGAACATTATAAACCTTTTTTAATCAGTTGTCAATCATGGTTTCATTATTGGTATAAGAGGAAATGTTAGTTTGTATTTCCCCTTCATTGTTACTCTGTAAGTTGAAAAACAGGTTAACAAGTATATCATTACAACTTACAAAACTGGCGTCTGTTTGTATGCCTACGTTACTTAGAGTTGGAGAAAAAGAAATAAATTGGATCGCTGAAGTTTTGTCTTTCGGCGTTACCGTGCCGAAGTTTTCTTCGTTTGTACCTTATTAAAACTTATTCTGCCACGTCCCGCTCGTGATTGACAGGTACATAACCTGAGCTATCCTGGTCTCTTGTTGAACAGCAATAACATTTACAAATATCAACTGCAAACAAAGTGAACGAGGAGTCCATGGCTTTCCAACGTAATACCTGGGATACTGTTCTTATGTGTGGCATTGCAGCCTACAACAAAACCGCTCTTCCGTGGTTCGTTATCCATAATAATAAAACACTGAACTGTTGTGAGTTTTCTGCTCGCATCCCACCACAAGCTTACCAAGCCTGCCGCTAGAGCACAGCACACGTCATTCTCACGTTCCCTGCTGCAACACTGACGTACAAGTTTTAGAAGTCTAACTTGACCTTAAAATTATCCACAAATGTGTAGTGTCCCTAGGAATTAGGGAATGCTTTAGCTGGTTTGTGGTTTATGAAACTGGTACTCTTGAAAGCAACCTTTGAACAAGTATCTCGCTGCGTCTATAGGTCCTATTTTAACACTGGTCATAAATACTCACTAACATGCTCACTTTGACGACGTTGAAGAGATAAATCGATGATAACGTGATTGAAATACCAAATCATTTGAAAAAACTACTTTTAAGCTGAAAAATTGAAATTTAACTTAAAATATTAATTCGCACAGATTGAAAAAAATAAATGTTTTAACGCAAATTAAGTTTTCAGGTAACGTGTTTAAGTCAATATAATTGCAGGTTGTAATTTTCTTTGTAATCGGACACTCAATTCACCTCAATTAAAGACTTAACTTCAGGCATTTGACTTTACATTTTAAGTCAGAAGTTAAAATTCTAATACTGGCGAACTGTATATCAAATTTGTAAGAAATAAATTTCATGACATGCTAAGAACACGAACAATTAATCTGATCTGTATCAAAATTTAGTAATTTTCTTTCATTTTGAGACGTGTATGTAAAAGTTATACGTTAAAAATTCCCTTGCCTTTTTTCGTTAATATTTGCAAAGCCGTTTACCTCCATCGCCATACAATTTCTAGGATATTATTTTATAACACAGTGACAAAGTATCTAGTAAGCTGAAAATTTGGAAAGTAATTGTAGACCTCTGGATGCCCTAAATGTTGACAGCGCTGAAGAACCGACCTCCCGTGGCGCAGTCGGTTGGTGCGCCGCTGGTCTGCGGAGTGCAAGGCTCTGGGTTCGAATCCCAGGTAAGGCGTGGGTGTTAGTCTAAGTTAAGTCGTAAGTTAGTTTGTAAGCCGTTCCCTGATAACCCTTCAAGCGTAACACCTTGGAGGGGGGGGGGGTTAATAAGCCCTATCCAATCCATTGCTGAAGGAACAGAATTCTAATAGACTGATCAGGTCGATGGCAGTGTCAATTATTAAGGCGGAATGATATAAAAGAGAGAGCGAGACAAGTAGACCCAAATTTGGACTTTTTAATGTTCTTGGTTAATTTTTACAGTCACCAATAAACACAAATAACTAATTTTGCAAATGAGTTAAGTTTATTTTTAGCTGTGGAACATTGTAATGTACCTTTGCAAGAATACATTTGATCACTGATATTTGATGTTAAGTTTAATGATATTCGCAATATTTTTGTGGACGTATGGAGAAGTCTCAACAGCAAATAGCAACTGCGAAAGTAAGATACTTCTGTTATTATTACTGACTTCTGTGTTATTGTATTTTACTTCTCTATTATTGCTATCGATTTCTCTGTTATTGTTATTCACTTCTCTGTTACTGTTACTGAATTCCCTGCTATTTCATTGACACCTTTATTTTTATTTACTTCTCTGCTGTCATTAGTGACTTCTCTGTTATTCTTATTAATTTTTCTGTTACTGTTATTGACTTCTCTGTTATTCTTATTGACTTCTATGTTATTGTTCAGCACAGTTCAGATCTAGTTTTTGAATTGAGTTGAAAAATTTTGGTCTGCACCCCACAGCGAATTCTTGAGCGCTGGTGTGGATGGAGCAGCAGCAGAATGCAAGGAGGGCGGTGGAAACGAGATATCCCCGAGAGAACTCCTCTGCCGATGGCAGCGGCCGGGAATGCAAGGCGGTTGTCCTCGGCGTGAGGCGACAGCGCAGTAAGGAGACGCGTGGCTGAAGTAGAGTGCGTGTTGTTGCAGGAGTCGGCGGCGCAGCGGGAGCAGCATCGTGGTGGTGGACACGCAGGACGACCAGGAGCCCGTCAAGCAGCGCTCGCCCGAGGAGGAGGATGCCTACAACGCCATGATGATGATGATGACGCTGGACAACGGGCCGCACCGCGAGATGGCCGTCGACGTCCCAGACACCTTCATCGCGCGCAGCAAGACCCCGCCCCGCTACCCCCCGCCCCGGACACAGGTCAGGCTCTCCTTCGTGTCACTGGGTGGCGAACCACCGTCCACAACCGACATCCCAGCACCAAGTTAATACACGCGTTTCAACCTGCAACGTGCACAACTAGTAACTCACTTGGCTTGCCGTTCACATAGCCACCTCTGACTATGTTATTTCAAGTTTTTAACGCCGGTCAACGTCATTAAAAAAAACTGCTGTCTTCAAGATCGCCAACTTATGGTTGCAAAAATTCCTGTGCGAGCAAAATTTATTTCCTATTCGTCTGCTCTGTTCTGATCGGCCAGACATGTTTTTTTTTTTTTTTTTTTGCGTTAGTGTCAATTGTGGACGGGCGGTTTCGCTTGTAATGCTGTATAATTTGTGTTATTTAAGCCAAGTCGAGTGTGGGCGAGGCCTTGTCAACTTCCCATGTTTGTTACTAAGCTGCCTTCCCACTCTCTCTGTTTTGGCGAGCAAGGCGTCATAGCTGACGTCACAGTTGATGTGTGTGTGTGTGTGTGTGTGTGTGTTATAAAGCGGACTGTGAGAAACTCTTGCTATAATCCATTCACGGTTACTTCACACTTTTCTGAAGCCCTGCTAAAGTTCTACTTCCAGGATATTCATCCGCCTCGTGCAAACTAAGTTTTACTAAGTCTAGAAAATTACACCAAATGACAACGCACCGAATTCGTGCGCACTAAGTTGTAATAATATTTTGCATGAGAACTATTTCTTACTCGGCGCTACCATAACACGTGTTTTCTCACTGTTTTCTTTCATATTTATTATAAATGAAATATTATAAATTATAAAGAAAATACAGTTTAACTACAGTTTTAATGAAAAATATGATACTGTTATGTAAACAGAGGTACAAAACACTTGTGATAAATGACATGTTTAGGAAATAACTAAACACGGCAGACATGGGGTAGTTTTTTAATGGTTTGATTCAAAAAGTGTGAAGAAACCGTGAATAGACTATATCAGACATGTCGTGGGCGATCTGTCTTGATGGGAAAATTTATTTGTAAGTAAAGTTGAGCCAATCTGCCGTTTTTTTTCTCGTTCGAGTGCCAGAAAATAAGTTTTAAATATGTGTGGGTTTTATTTTGTGAAATGAATAAAGCACTGTACTTAAAATTAATGACACATATGTCGGGACTTGGTTGGGGGATGGTTCCTTGCATATCAATTGGCAACACTCGCGTCAAAAACTGGAAAAAAGACAGGATTGCCGAAAACCCGATCTACAATGAATTGGCAGGTCGTAACAGTCTTGGACGTCGCAGTGATATCCGCAGTGGATTACGAAAAGCTGTCTAAAAAAATACTTCCTGCAACATTGTGACACTACTTAATCAAATAAATCTCATAGAACCTCTTTGGAGTATTGTCATATATTTAATTCTTTCTTAATTTCATATTGTATGTAACACTCACACTTTCTGGCACTTCTAACTACTTATATGACTTGTATAGAGGCACTAACTAATAACTATGATAATTATATACTTCTAACATTCATTCCTTCAATTCTGATATACTGCGGAGAGGAAGGCATTTGAACCCCCATTCCACTTCATTTCCTTCTTTATGGTCCTGAACCTTGTTTTATGGGACGTGTTCCTTGTTTTTTGCCTTAATATCCATCGTCCAATCAGAGTAGACAAGTACACAGAGATGAAAGGACGTGGTGGTTACTTCCATGCAGGCGTACCCAGTCTCTGACAGGCTGCACGAGGCATTGGGAATGGTCCTTGTATCTGATTGGCTACTGCATGCTGCGAAAGGTTCCCTATTAGCTGGGCTGCCGCATGGCGCTGATTGGCTAGCAGCGTTGCTCCGTACTGCTAGCCAGTAACGTGTGCCTGTAGTTAGCGCAATAAGCCTTTATTTCGCCTCTGTAATCTCAAGTAAGCTCACTCGCTCCGCACTCTTCACCAGCAAGCTGTGGTTCCGTTCTCCACGTCACTGTATACTCCAGTATCGTTTGGTGTAGTTGTCTGCTCAAATACTCCGGAAGTCGTTCTGCCGGCGACGTTTAACAACTTGTCCGTTGTGATAAGAGATGCCCTGTGGCATGTTGCGCAGTCAGTGACCCAGTTATCGAGATATTGCCACTTAATTCCATTGTGAGGTTGCATGAAGTCTCTCTATTGTTTCCGTTCTGCGATTCTCTAGTTAGCGCATTTTCGAAATGAAATAATTCCATTCGCAACTATTTCACTGACTGCCAGCTCGACGAGATGATATCTCGCAACCCTTTTTGCCACTCAAATGTTTTATTGTTGGCAGAAATACGTATAAACTATATTATTGTTGTAAATGTATTAGAGACTTTGGAAAATAAAACAAGTAACAGGAAAATACTATGCTCAATATGCCCTACATTGAAAAAAAAAATGTGCGCTATGAGTTTTTAGCTGATTCATAAGTGGGCAACAAGGAAATCTGCACTTTTCTTAGAAAATATTGAGTTATCACAGGTTATGGTTTATCGCGGAAAAAGTTGACTGTTTGCTAGGATTCAACGTACACTACTTATTTCCGACAGTTTTCTTGCCTTATTGGAGGTCATGCATGTATGAAGCTACTATCCCATTTAACTGTGCCAATGATGATTCAGATACTCTAAAGCAGGAACGTTCATGATTGACCGGCAAAGAACTTGGCCGATTCAAAACCTTGGTCATCCAATCATAAAAATATAAACAAACTATAGTGTTATCCAAGATGTGTTTACTAAAAAAAAATTCGCAATTTTCTATCATCCCTATGAATTATTTTCCGTAATAGATAATTTTTCTCTCTCATGTTCATTTTAGTATTTTGTTGTATTTCCACTTTAGATGTGTGATGACTAACTTAAAACAAGGAGTTATAAAAACAATAGGAGTAAACTGGCAGGAAACGAAAAGGGCTATGCACAACACAAAATTTGTGTAGGGGGGAATATAAAATTCCAACCTCCCTCTGTCCAAAAAAAAATTAACATCATACACACAAAGGTCTTCAATGAAAAGAAAACATTATTTTATTCTTTGGCCGTTGCCTTCAGAAGATCAGTTGTTGTCAAGATGTCGCTATCTGCCTTCTTCATGCGTTTGATTGTACCGCTCATTAGGGGAATTATGTTTTCCAACATTCCAAGAAGTGCAATGAACTCATGTTTGTAAAGTTGATTCGGATCATTGTAGTCATTTGCCTCGCTGTCATATCATGTTTCTTAAGAACTTTTATGATTCTTGGCAGGCCATTTCGAGAATGTGTACGGTAGCAAGCCCAATGAAAAGTTGCTTGTTGTAATCCATGTTAATTTTTTTAAATGTATTTTACGTATATATACATTTGTGTATATATATATATATATATATATACACACACACACACATACATACAGGATGTATCAGTAAAAGCGTGCCAAAATGGAATTGGAAACAGAGGCAGCTATTCGGAGCGTTTTTAAATATGGGGAACGTGTGGTCAGTGAAGGCTGCGATAGTAGATATGGGCATAGTAGATGACCCATCGTGTGATTGTAGTTCACGTATCGTCCGGAAGGTAGCTCTGTCGTCCCTAAATTTCCGCAGTACGAGCGTGTATCGACGGATGCAGGACGTTGTGTGACGTCAGGAGTAGGTGAGAGAACACACTCTCGGCGACACGACCTATAGGGCCTAAGTCTCTAATGCAGGGTAAGAATATACGAGAAAACAGGAGGCGGTACACTTAACCCTTCCAGACCGACGATGATATCAGGCAACATTGTACATATTGACCACATCGTATCTCTCAGAAAGATGGTCGCAGCGGCCAGGTCGCATCAGGAGCAGATTGTACAATATGTCGACAGTTGTTGTTGGCTGCCGGTTTTCTTAGCACCTTTGGCTCTTGGCTTTTATTTAAGGATCCCGCGTACCTGGAACAATTTTCCGCGTTTGAGGCCGAGAAGCGTGGGTGCGATAAGAGCGACTCTACCACGCGCATCAAGTGCACCATAGCCGTTATGCGCAAGGCAATGAACCAGCATGCAAGTGTCTTCGTTTTGCTGCGTGTGTCTACAATGCTATCTGTTTATTGGTGGAAAGTCTGTGGCAAGGGTCAATGAAGGCCTTTGAGTACTCGTGTATGTATCTGAAGCGTATATTTCGAGATACAACGCTTTGAAAAGCCGTGTTTAGCTGTGTTGGAGTGCTTCTAACGTCCGTCACGCCTTGAAAGCACGAAACAGGCCTCGCCTCAAGTTTATTTTATCCGTAGATCTGCTCATTATTGGACGCACATTCAATGAGTTTGTAGAAATACGTGTATTTCAAACACTTCAATGTAGTTCAAGCGCCGGGCAGGTAAGAGTCCTACCGCCTTTTCACTCATATTATTATTGACTGATGTCATGTGACAGTAAAAACTTGTGATAGAAGGCTTGTCTAAACATTTTACAGTTAAAAATAGTTTGAAATTTTTTGCAAGGAAAGTTATCATTGTTCAAATTTATGATTTAATAATTTGTGTCTGTACAATTTTGGTTTCCTGTCTTTAACTGTGGGTTCTGGAAAGGGTTAAAAAAAATTCCGTAATTTTACGGAAAGATGCTGATAAAAATGGACCAAAAATATCCGTAAAATTATGAACAATTTTTTTAAATAGCGTTCTCACAGTCGTGCTTTACACGAGGTGTCAGCCGATAACCCGCGAATACCAGTGCTCGTCAACAGTAACGGAACAATAGCCGACGTCACTAGAACTGTTGGCCAGTGCAGTCAGTGAGTATCTGAACGCGACAGCTGTGTAGTCGCAAGTCCCTACTTAGTGACAATAGTGATGTTTATTCAGTGTTGGGCGTATCAGATAATCATAGGCTGGAAGGGGGCAACCAATAAAAAAACTGGGTATATGATTAATTTATGTTTGTTTTCTTTTGTAAATATCTTCGGCTGCGGGCAATTTATAAATGTAATTTAAATTGAAAAAAAAAAGGATATTAAAAACCCTTGTATAACAGATACGCGTTTGAATAGGGGATATTCCGCTTAGTAAAATTTTTTTTGGAAGGTGAAGAGTTTCTTCCATCTTCCAGCCAGGAATGGTAAAAGAATATTCCTATTAAAATTTAATTTACAAATTAATAATATGTATTTTCTTTTTTTACACTGTTTGTACTACACCTCAATCACTGGATTTCATAAAGTACGCAGGGAGCCATGAATCCAGGAACTCTCCTTTGAATGTGACACTGGTTAGTGCCAACCTCTTTGCAGGATACTCCTTAAAAGAGTTTCGATTTCTTTATTTTTAACATTTAGTTAGGTGTATTCCCTAGCTGCGTCGTGTTCACTTTTATTGAAAGTGTTTCTCAAGCAGAGGAGTTATTATTTTCTTAGCTTGATTGTAATTTTGAGATATGTAATGCCGAGTTTTTTCATGTCTTTCCAAGGTTAATAGAATTCAATCAAAGAAACATATTAATGCCCATTTAATTACAGACAACTGTATTACGACTGTCAAAACTTTCATATTTTAGTAACAGAATAACAGGATTCAATGTGCGTTGTGGCGGGGACAAAATTCTATTATATTCATGTTTATCTACAATTCAACATGAGTTATAATATTATGGCATTATCTACAGAAAATATTCATTTGTGTTTGTCTCGTTTAAACGAACGACTCTTCTTTTTTTTCGTTTCCTAACAATGCATACCAATCGTTATTTGTTTAAATGTGTGCTTTTCAACAAGTCTGCGCGATTCAATGGAAGTTTATGAGCACTGTATTTATAGAAGTCTGGCGCAAAGGGTTAGGAGCAAGGCACCGGCCGGCCTCAATGTTGTGACGTCACCCTACCGCCATCTGGAACTGGCTGACCTTGATCTTAACCTTGACCCTGTGTCCGTGACATTGAATGACCCTGAAAAAATCAATTTTTTTTATTTATAAAATTCCAAAAAAATTATAAAAAAGTATTCAATTATTTTTTAAAATATTTAAAGATGTAAAAGAAGAAGGTCCGGGGTTCGATGACAGGTGGATCGACTAAGCTCCCGACACGACCGGCCCTCGCCAGGTCGGCCAGTGACCATCTCGTCAGCCATGTTAGATATTCATGACCTTGACCTTGGATGACCTTGAAGCCAAAACACACACTTACCATTCCAAAATTGAAAAATTGAAAGGAGTTTTAAAATTTGGAAAAAACCTACATCGAAATCTCCGATCACCATGTTGGATGCCAGTAAACATGACCTCAATGACTTTGAAAACAAACACTTGAGAAGAAATGTTAAAAAATGTAATACATTCACAAAAGTCGGCAAGCATGTTATGCTACTGACTATAGACCCCTTATTGGATATAGGTGACATTGACCTTGACCTTGACTTTATGCCCATAACCTTGGATGACCTTGAATCCAAAAAAAATCGCAACATTGTTTTACAAATTTCCCCAAAATGATAACACCTGCTAAAAATTAATTTCAAAAAAATTATTTTAAAAATGTATTTGAACATTTTATAACAAATTAAAATATCGAATGTTTTAGCTTAGACGGGATGGGGGAATGGAACCTACCAGCCAACATGTTCTGATTTCACCCAACCATTATATTAAATCCAAGTGACATTAACCTTGATCTATGACCTTGACCCTATGTTTATTACCTTTAACGACCATACACCCCAAAACATTAAAAATTATTTTAAAAAATTATAAAAATCATTTGAAAACATAAAAAAATTATAAAAATGGTTATTTTCTGGGGTTTCCTCATCACCGTGCCCAGCAGACGACCGGCCCTCACCAATGTTTCTCATCGGTTGATTACTTGTTTTGGCTTCGCCACACAACAGTTTTTCTTATTCGTTGATGACTCGCGCTCGTTCGACCCGCTACAAATGTTTCTCATTATATTAACATTCCCCTCCCCCTCAAAAATTCTCATTCTGTAGAATGCACTCTACCCACCATATAAATTTTTTCGTTTGTCATTTGTTTGTGTTTTCCACACCTAGGTGGCACTGATGACTCCGAAAACATGTTATATCTGGGTGACCTTCAACTTGACATCACATCTGCGACCTTGAACACATGCTCATGGCCATGGGTAACCTTAAACCCAAAAATAAATTCGGAAAACTCTTATAAATTGAATAAAAAACTACAAAAATACTTATAAAATAAAATAAACTAATTAAAGAATTTTTTTATCAATATTTCAATTAATCTCGCAATCTTCCCATCAATTAGCACCATAATTAGTGCCGCAATAAGAAATTCACACCAATCCATTCCAATCCTCGCACCAATGCACACCAAACCACACCAATCCGCACAAGAGTTCACACGACAATTCTAACATGAATCCACACGCCAATCCGCACTAATCCGTACCAGTCCACACGAATTCTTCGCAATCCACTCCAAAATCGCTACATAATACGCTCCACATGCTCTACAATAGCTCCACATGCTCTACAATAGCTCCACATGCTCTACAATAGCTCCACATGCTATGCAATAGCTCCACATGCTCTACAATAGCTCCACATGCTCTACAATAGCTCCACATGCTCCACAGTGACCCATGTCAATCCCTCGATCAATATAAATCTTTGGATCAATCCCAATGCTTAGCAATACTCCTCTGCAATTCACAGCAATCAATGTAAGTCCTTCGATCAATCCAAATACTTCGATCAATCCCAATCATTCGATCAATCTCAATCATTCGATCAATCTCAATCCTGCCATCAATCCCAATCCTTCGATCAATGCTTCGGTATTTCCCCCACCCATATGTATAAAAATTACATTCGTTCTCCAACTGTCTCCAAATTTGTACAAGTCGACAGAATTAATGTTTTGTATGCAGTCAACTATGCATTCATTTTAAACTGAAGTTTTTATTAACATTCTATGTGCAGATCTTTCCAAAAAAAAGTTGAGTGCTCATAGCACCACTTTAAATATGTGAGGGAAACAAGGTTACCACACACAAAAATAAAGGAAAACCAAATATTCTATAATAATAATTTATTATTATTTTGTAACCACAATTTCAGAACAAAGCAGTTCATCACATCATGCGATATATCCCCGATCCTTCAGTTTACTTATGATTAAAGATATCTCGTAATGTGCGTGAGATCCCCGGGTTTTTGAAGGTCAATCAAATATCTCAGTCCATCAACAAGTTCATTCGGCTTTTTGGGAAATAGGTAGCCAGCATTCTCGTCGTTTTCTGCCTTCTTCATGTCGCTTGTGTGTCAGTGCATCGAGAAAATCGCCATCATCGTCTTCAACACTATCACTTTCTTCATGTTCATTTTCGTCAATGCTCTCTTCGTGGTCATCTTCACCTCCTGTTTCGTATTCTATGTATAATTTGTTTTTCTTTGTAGCAGGGGTTGTATGCTCATCAGTATTGAAAGCCGACGACCGTTTATTTCGAAGTTCGTCGACTTCACGCGATTTTCTTGCAAGTGTACATTCCACACAAACCGACTCTACTTTACTAAGTTCGTCTTTAGCATTAACTGTCTCATCATAATCGCCTGTTGAATCGGTTATAGAGCTCTCTGAGAAAACCCACATACTCGTTCAGCTCATAAGAAAACACGCAGATACTTACATAACAATATGAAATTTAAATACGCTAGTAGGCATATGTATATGTATGATTATAAGAATTTTAAAATGATTTTATATTCCCATATTTATATATACATAATTAAGCATAATATAATTTAAAAATGACTTTATTTACATATTTATATGCCTATACATAATTATGTATAAAATACATTTAAAAAAAATTTATATTTCTATATTTATGTATACATAATTATCTGCGTGTTGTCTTCTGAGGCGAACAAGTATGTGGGTTTTCTCATAGTGCTCCCATATATTTTACGTATAAATTATATGGTGGAAGTCCTTTTGTGGGCACAAGCTAGGCTCTTTACTGTAAAAATAACCGCAATTATATAGAAGAAAATGACAGTTAACGATCTGACATCGAGAGGTGAACATCTATTTGGCAGCGCTCTCTCGTCATAACACGAAGATGAATTGTGAATACGAAAGCATGTCTTTGACTTTAACGATCATAGAGCTGCGACCTGCATCATCGTTAACTGGTTGTCGCAAGTGCCTATTCTGTGTTCAAGTTTTCACCGATGGTCGAAATGCTCGTCGGCATGAGAGAACGGTCCTTACGAAGAGTCCTTTCTGCGCGATGAAGCATTATGACATTGGTCCCATGCAAGGATTCGTCTACTGGAAGTCATCAAGTATTGATGGCAATACCCCTCGCTGCATCGATGGGTACCTTTCAACAGGCGATTATGATGAGACAGTTAATGCTAAAGACGGAATGGGTAAAGTAGAGTCGGTTTGTATGAAATGTACACTTGCAAAAAAATTGCGCGAAGTCAACGAACTTTAAATAAACGGTGGTCGGCTCTAAATACTAATGAGCATATAACTCCTGCTACAAAGAAAAGCAAATTTAATATATAATGCAAAACAGGAGATGGAGATGACCATGAAGACAGTGATAGTGCTGAAGACGATGATGGCGATTTTCTCGATGCACTGACACACCTCCAACACATTTACTACAACAAGCGACATGAAGAAGGCAGAATATGCCGAGAATACTGGCTGCCTATTTCCCGAAAACCCGAATGAACTTGTTGATAGACTCAGATAATTTATTGACCTTCAAAAACGCGGGAATCTCACTCACATTAACGAGATATCTTCAAGCATTAGTAAACTGAAGGATCGGAGATATATCGCATGATGTGATGAACTGCTTTCTGCTCAAATGCTATTTACATAATAATAATAAATAATAATAATTATTATAAAATAATTGGTTTTCCTTTATTTGTGTGTGTCGTATCCTTTTTTCCCTCGCATCTTAAAAGTGGTGCTACGAGCACTAAAATATTTTTGGAAAAATCTGCATATAGAATAATAGCAAAGACTTTAGTATAAAATGCATGGATAGTTGACTGCATACAAAACATTACATCTGTCGACGTGTAAAAATTTGGAGACAGTTAGCGAACGAACGTAATATATGGGTGGGGGACAAACCGCAGGATTGATCGAAGTATTGGGATTGATCGAAAGGTTGACATGGATTGCTGTGGATTGTGGAGGAGAATTTCTGAGGATTGGGATTGATACAAGGATTGGGATTGATTGAAGGATTTACATGGGTCGCTGTGGAGCATGTGGAGGTATTGTGGAGCGATTGTGGTGTGAATTGCGAAGGATTGGTATGGATGGACGTGGATTGGTGTGGATTGGTGTGTAGATTGGTTCGGATTGGTGTGGATTGACGTGTGGATTGGTTTGTGGATTGATTTGTGGATTGACGTGTGCATTCATGTGTGGATTGGCGTGTGTATTTATGTGCGGATTAGTGTGGTTTGGTGTATATTGGTGTGTGGATTAAAATGAATAGGTGTGGATTTCTGATTGCGGTACTGACTCTGGTGCTGATTGTGGTGCTTATTGCGGTGCTGATTGATGGAAAAATTGCGATATTGATTGAATGATTGATAAAATACATGTCTTTAATAACTTTTTTAATTTTTCAAATATTTTTGGAATTTTTTTTTATTTTATAAGATTTTTTAGAATTTCTTTTGGGGTTCAAGGTTATCCAAGGTCATGGGCATGGGGTTAAGGTTATTTTGTCGGACTATTACTGTCCAAGAAAGTGGTTGACATATATATATATTGTAAATCCTGTATAATATGTGGTAGGTACTTATACGTACGTACTTATAAAAGTTCAAACACTGCATATACATACAGCCATGCATATTCACACTTAACGTAAGTATTAAAAGCAAGGCTCAGTAGCTAATTTTTCAACTTCTACGTAAAAGAGTACGTGCGGCTGAACTTTACATCAATCAAAATTGCGATTTAGAAATGTATTTATTTATTTTAACCAAAACTGAAAAGGTAAAGTCATAAATACCCGAAATTCTGTTTTCTTTGGCCAATTTTTTTTAAAACTCTACAAAGTTTCACATTTAGCCACAAAAAAATCGTTTTTTCTGAAAGTTGCGTTTTGGTGTGAATGCCAACCAACTTCGCACATAAGTACGGTACGAAGAGGCTGTGAATCCGCCTAAATACTCTGCAGAGGTCGGTAACTTGGTAAGCGTGGGCTTGAGTGTAGAAGGCGGTTGCATCTTGAAGATATGCGTTGTTAGGATGCGGGGAGTCTGGTTCTCTCGTCAGCCTCGTCTGCGAGAACGTAGCGAGGTTCCTGGTTATTGTTCCAGGCGGCTAGGCGTGGAGCTGCCAGCCCTCCTCTTCCTTGTGCCAAGGCCAAGCAAATGCAGGCATGTATACAACATGCCCGCATCTCAAGCGCTTCAGATATAATTTCACGGTAAATACGTAGGCTGAAGTTGACACGGGCTTTGAGACCAGTATATGCTGTTATGTTTGGTCGGCGCTGAGTAGAGACGTCTTTAAGGCCGGTGAGGATGATGTGAGGTGAGGATGGAGTGTAACAGCGGCATGTAAGAGCGGGGGAAGCTGAAGTGTCCCGAGAAAACCCGCTGGCCAACGTAACGTCCGTCAATACTCCCGAATTACCGATTTAACTTACGAGTCTACGTTTCTCTACCTACGTATGCAAGTAATTAAGGGGCATGATATTCCTGTTAGATTGTATGGTAATTGTTAGAGTAGTCGATGTGATATGATTTATATCAATAATATTTTTATTATGTTACATCCAAACACGTTGAACAACACAAGTTTTTGCTCAGTGTATTAATAAATACAGTAGGTACTTCAGTACCCAAATTTTGTTTTAAATCTGTTTGATGGTACCAAAAATACGGCATACAACACTAAAATAATACGACCACAATTTTAAAACAAGAGGTCACTGTGTAATACTGTCACATGACATTCCGTAGTACCTGTCAGATGTGTTAAGACTCGGTTAAGAAGTTACTGGGTTATCAATGTATGCTACATTTTTCAGATGATACTATCTTTGAAATATGTTTACACTGATTGTATATAGAGAACAAAAGACGAGCTGCCAGCATACAGCTTGAGTTGAAACAGGCCAGATGGTTCCAGGAAGGTAACCTGAAACAAAAAGTGTAACAAGGGACTGGCCAGCATATCAAGTTTGATTGCAATAGGTTTAATGGCTGTGTAAATGTATCTTCAAGCTGGCAAAATGAGGAAAATTTGTGTTTTAAATGCAATGCTGAAAATGTTGTAACAAGTTGGCTAGAGCGCATACATGTTCATGAGGACGGAGGTTTTCATAAGATATAAGAACTAAATTGCATTTCGTAACATATTTACAATTTTATACAGATAAATTGCGATATTATTTGCAAAATGCAACTGCCCTTCTTTACTAGTAATACTTAACATTTTTCTCAGTGATCGCAATTTTTATGTAAATCTCGATTACAATTAGTTTTAATAACTGTATACCTATAATTAATTCTTTTTTTCTCATTACTACAAATATACCCTGAAAATGTACGCCAGGCAAGTTACTAACGTAACAACTATCTTACAGTCCAGGTGGTCAGCCCCAGTGTTTGCTCTCCTGATAAAATGGCTGGCTCCTGCTATTCACTGCTCCGTCGCCAGTTATATCTCCTTACATCGTGCGCAATCCGCACTCAACCACGATCGTTCCAGAGTGCCGACACAGAGGCACCCCGCGGCTTACACAGCAGAGGTGACCTGCCACAGGAGCTTCTTCAAACCTCGAGTAGTGCCGGTGGAGGTGATAAATAGAACATTTGTAAAATGTCTCCCAAGTATTTCCCTCTTCCGGAGACGGCAGTGACTCCAACCTGGTAGAGTTATAGCGGCACGTGCTATAGTTCCCCCTCCCCTCCCCCTGGATACAGAGGACGTCCTGGTGGATTTCCGCCGGGGGAAAGGATGTCACGGAGGTGAAGCAGCCGCACATAACTGCGTCAATTGTCAGCATACCAATTTTGGTTCAAACAGTTCGAATGGTCCCTGAGATATGGCACTGCATTCAAAAGTTTTAATGACCACCATTTTAAATTAAATACCTGGAAACGCAGAAAGCTATAAATGTTGGGTAATTGTACTATTAATATGGCGTAAGGGTTCGAAAATGTTTTTCTTCCAAAAAATATATCCATCTTAATTCTTTTTATTGTACATGTATTTTGAAAAGTGCTACACTCAGATCGACAAGAAACTTTATCTTATAAATTAATTTTACCTTCGGTGTGTATGCTTAGAAACAAATGAGGGTAATGTTATGTTACACTTTTAGCCTATTTTTGTGAGCAAATATTTTGTCTTAGATATGAATTTCGGTCTAATCATTTCTTACGCTCTAAATGTGGCTTAGCGTGTTAGACCTGCTGACACAAACGCATGTGTAACAATTCTATTCCTCAACATTGTTCCTGAAGTATCCTTTAAGTGTTTCATGTGTTACATGCGATAGAACATGTCGAGCTGCCATATTAGAACAGTCCTTTTTCATCCCGGATGTATCTATCTTTTCCCTTTACATATGTATCGGATGAATTATTATAGAACCACGGCCGATAGGGCACAGAACATAAAGTAAAAGTTTATACACTGCCGAATTCGACCTTAGTGTCGAATACGTAGACGTATTACGAAAATTGGCCAATACTTGTATGCTGGACTGGAAAATTTCAGAGTGTATTTGAAGTCAAACTAGACATCAAACACGTGTACATTTTCCATTGCATCACAGCTATTTACACACGCCATGGAAAACTATTCTGAGCTAATAAGACTGCGAGAAAACAAGGAGGGGACGCCGTGCTGAGTTATAACTGGCTACTAACTGGAGCAGCAGCCAATCAGCAACTAGCTGATGCTAGATTACACACGCGACTGTGGAGTTTAGCCTACGTATTATAATCCCTCCCTACCAGGTTTATAGATGGCTAAAAACCTCGTGCATTTTTTTATTGCATCCTCTGAAAAATGTGCGTGCGTACGCCCTTGTGTGTAGCAGCATCGCCTCGGCATTGAGACCGACATGCGTGGAGTGTCGTTAGTTACTGCATTATAGGCTTTTCAAGGTAAATTGAGCACTTTTGAAAGCCCTCCCATTTCGAATAATAGTCAATAAATAAGTTTTTGACGTGAATACGTCTTTAAATTTGCAACCATAGTGGGTAATCCATAAAATCTAATGATAACCAAATCGGGGGATACAGTTTGGCATTGCAGCTCCGAATCTATCGCATACATCTAAAATTCAATTACACCACTCGAATGTCAAAGGATCAAAGAATTCGATACGTTGAGTGAGGACTGCGAAGCGTCGCGCATAGTC
>NQII01000353.1:1087896-1145305 GCA_002778355.1 Clitarchus hookeri
CCGCGTCTCATAATTTTCGCGTAGTATAACTTTTGACGCGGAGTAGCTACGACGCTCGTTTAAGTTTTAATCAACAGTTCTCGTCAAGGTCAATCGAGTGAGCGTATAAAACATTTGTGTAGAGTGGTTATGGTGAAATTGTATGAGTTTAAAGTAAAGAAAATTGAATACTTAACAGAATGTCGCCCTTAACTCGTCAAAAAGCCAAGTCGAAACACAAAAATAGTATACGGTTGGAAAGAGCATCTCCAAGGCAATTCAGTGATACACATGAAATCCCATATGGTTGAGTGAAGCGGTGCCGGGAACGTAAAAATGTAGACGAATTCACGCAGAACAAACGGCCGTGTCCCCTCACAACCACATTCCGTGTTTTATTATTATTTGTTTAGCCTTAGACGTTAAATACCGAGTGCAGTGTAATAAACATACTGTGTTTATTACTTTATTGGCAATATTTATTTAAAAAGATGGTTAAAGGATAAAAAATGGCTGAAAGGATAAAAGCAACTAGGGCCTACAAAGTGCTCATTTGACCGTGGATAGCGTATACCAAAACTGAGGTGCAGCTGTGTTGGAGACAGGCTGTGGGTTTTACGCAAACACGTCTGCACATGCTAGTCATGTCTTCTTTACGATATACGTATGTAACAAGATGAATACAGATCTAGACAAGGTTTCGACGAAGCTCACAGAAGACAAAGAAAGTTTACATCGAGAAAAATAAGAAAGTGATAAAAAGAAGAAATAATGTCTCAAAGGAGAACTAGGCATTGGCGACGTTGCAATATTAAGTTGATTAAAAACAATACAAATAATACGTTAGTTTCGCAGTCCCCTAGGCCGTGTGCAGAAGTGACCAGCCAAGTAGAGAGACGTGTCCAAGGAGGTTGTCGGAGCAGATACGAGGCGCCAGTCTGTTCCTTCCTTCCCCCATACCACTCTGACAAATCCCTTTGTCTCTGGGTGTGGAATGCGGGCGGAGAACTCCACTGTCTGGCTTCCTCGTCTACCTGCCTGTTCGCGCACTTCTCCCAGACAGGTGTCACTTTTGCAACGCAGAGCTGGTTCATATTTGCCGAGTCCTGTTTGACTAAGTCTGGATTTTGTACTGTTCACTTCTGTCACTCCCCTAGCCACACATCGATGATGACTGTTCACGGTTTGTTGAGCACTTTGGGAAGTCCTTCTTCAGATCTACTTTCTTCTTGTTTACTATCCTTCCGCCACACGTCATACTTACATTGCCACGAGCCTAGTTACTTTACTCTTGTGTCATTCAAGTGAAAACGTCTAGTTGTTGGGAAGCTAAATATGTTACTAATATGCCAATTATTACTCCAATGTACATAAATCAAAAAACAACACTCACTCTAGTTGCTATAAATGTAAACATTTCACTTGCAATGCGCCACGACTTGCGACTATTTTATTTAATTTGTTGCCAACGTAACTGGGAGCCTTCGTGGCAATGTATACAGTTAACGGGCAGTGCATTTTTTCAAATGTTGAATTTTTGCTGCGTCTCGTACCAAAATTACACATCATACATCTTGTCTCCTGCTGATAAATCCCTCTTCGCAACTGTTAACATCTCAACGAAAAACGAAGTCATCACAGAATCAGGCAGGAGAAATAGTCCCACGTCACGTTCTACTAAAGGTGTATTGATGTCCACATATGTTAGTTCCCATTTGTCTTACTAAAGGTGTATTGATGTCCACATATGTTAGTTCCCATTTGTCTTACTAAAGGTGTATTGATGTCCACATATGTTAGTTCCCATTTGTCTTACTAAAGGTGTATTGATGTCCACATATGTTAGTTCCCATTTGTCTTACTAAAGGTGTATTGATGTCCACATATGTTAGTTCCCATTTGTCTTACTAAAGGTGTATTGATGTCCACATATGTTAGTTCCCATTTGTCTTACTAAAGGTGTATTGATGTCCACATATGTTAGTTCCCATTTGTCTTACTAAAGGTGTATTGATGTCCACATATGTTAGTTCCCATTTGTCTTACTAAAGGTGTATTGATGTCCACATATGTTAGTTCCCATTTGTCTTACTAAAGGTGTATTGATGTCCACATATGTTAGTTCCCATTTGTCTTACTAAAGGTGTATTGATGTCCACATATGTTAGTTCCCATTTGTCTTACTAAAGGTGTATTGATGTCCACATATGTTAGTTCCCATTTGTCTTACTAAAGGTGTATTGATGTCCACATATGTTAGTTCCCATTTGTCTTACTAAAGGTGTATTGATGTCCACATATGTTAGTTCCCATTTGTCTTACTAAAGGTGTATTGATGTCCACATATGTTAGTTCCCATTTGTCTTACTAAAGGTGTATTGATGTCCACATATGTTAGTTCCCATTTGTCTTACTAAAGGTGTATTGATGTCCACATATGTTAGTTCCCATTTGTCTTACTAAAGGTGTATTGATGTCCACATATGTTAGTTCCCATTTGTCTTACTAAAGGTGTATTGATGTCCACATATGTTAGTTCCCATTTGTCTTACTAAAGGTGTATTGATGTCCACATATGTTAGTTCCCATTTGTCTTACTAAAGGTGTATTGATGTCCACATATGTTAGTTCCCATTTGTTTCTACACATGCCAATACGAACTGGCGTAAAACCAACAGGGCGATATTTCTAAAAGTTCCACAGTTTCACTTAATTGACGCGCGTGTACACTTTTAACAGCTCCACGTGTTTTTCGCGAAACTTGACACTTAGGCTAAACATGAGTATTATACGTTCATATTTGCAGCTCTTCTTTGATCACTAGCCGGGTGTACGCGTGGCGGGACATTTTCTTACCTGAGCGAGTCAGCCGGAACTCAATTACACCGACACAGAATGTCAGTGAATTCCGGGCAGACGCTTAAGACGTGGAACAATTTAAATTATTCAATAATGCAAGAGAATCTGAATTAATGTGCTTTGGTGTACAACTAACCATGCACGTTTTTTTCGTTTACAAACAGCTGCCGCAAACTATTACAAAAATTTCTATGGAATCATGGAAAATTGGACTGGTTGGAAAGGACTTATAAACATCCTCCGTTATTATGCCCGAATGCTTATTAGGGGACGGCTTACAAACTGACTTATAACCCAACTTAAAGTAACATTCATGCCTTACCTAGGATTCGAACCCAGAACCTTCAGCACCCCAGACCGGCGGTGCACCAACCTACTGCGCCACGGGAGGTCGGCGGAATCATGTAAAAGAACTGGTAAAATGGTTTCCAGAAATGTTAGTAAAATTTCTGACACAATGTTTTCTTAGTTACATGCTAGCCACTTACCGGATATGGAGCAGCCGGCGGAATGCTAGGTCGGGGGAAACTGGAGATCCCTGAGAAAACCCGAAGGCCAGCAGAAACGTCTGCTACATCTCCCACGTGTGAAAATCCGCGCAACCCTGCCGGGAATCGAACCCGGATCGCCCTGGTTGGAGGCGAGCGTTCTAGTCGCTACGCCGATCGCGGTCACAGTGTACAACAGGGCAGTTGTTGTTCATGTTGGTTGGAGGCTTGCGTTCTAGTCGCTACGCCGATCGCGGTCACAGTGTACAACAGGGCAGTTGTTGTTCATGTTGGTTGGAGGCGAGCGTTCTAGTCGCTACGCCGATCGCGGTCACAGTGTACAACAGGGCAGTTGTTGTACGTGTTTACGGCGCATACGTACACGAACTACACTTTGAGACACAAAACTAGGAACATTATCGCAGATAAACTTTTTCGAATGTGTGGCTGTTTTCGGTAAGGAAATAAAACCGGCAATTTGCTTTTGCGTATGAAAGAAGGATGCGTATAATTATAATATTGCATAGTATTTTCCTACCTTTTACTAATTTAAATATTTTATATCCGATTCATAAGAACTTATTTTTAATCAAAATTTAAGCTCATTTCCATTCTCAATGCTTCAGAAAACACACATTGTAAAATAAAAAGTTTTTTATAACTGAAGACCATTATATAATTGCTATGATTGTCTTGTAAGAAATTAGTAATATAGTTTTAAAACAATTTTATTTAGTTATCTATTGTATGCAAATCCATTAGAGTCCACAGAAGAGATTATTTTGATAACTTAAATAAACGTTAACAAAATAAATTATTTTATATTATATTTTAACGTTATTACCATTAAATAAAACGACAGTGGTTGTTATGGTTACATTACTTAACAAAAATTTCTTGCAAATTGTGGAATTTTTGAAGCATTCAACATGGAAGTACACTTAAATTTTGATTCAAAATTTACTATAGTCAATTACTTTTTTAAAACACGTAAATAACTATATTCTAGCTAATATTTGCAATGAAATTCAACTTCTCGAATCAGTGCAAATGGCTCCACTTCGTATCCGTGAGAAACCACTCATTGAATAAGTGATGGTCAACTGCGTGTGATGAATTTAATATTTTTTATTGAATTTAACCATATCAATACTAGTAAAAAAATGTATTTTCTAAAGTTACTATATATATATTGCACAATTTTCCGTAATTTAAAAAAGGTAGTAAAAATTGTGGGTGGCTTGAATTGAACCTACGCCATTCCAACCCCAGTGATAGATAGTTACCTCACTAACTGTGTTATCAAGCCAATGATAAGTACGCAGGAGAAAATGTATGCAATACATTTCATTATCGAAAGTGCTGAGTTTTAAAGGGTATGCCCTTCGTTTCGTTTTTAATTTAATTGGTAACGTTAGGATTGTTAAAACAAATAGTTCGTACGAGTGCACTCATTTCACCACATTTAATGTAGTTTAGACCTTCAAACCGAGTGCTATGATGATAACGTGTAAACGAAGTGCAAGACTGAATGTTCAGGTTACCGCGTAAAATGGTATTATGAAAGGCGAAACTTACATTTCAGAATGCATGTTTTATTGATTTTATTAGTTAATGCGTTGTTATTTAATTTTATACACTTTGTTTAACTGCTATTTGATACACATTTAAAAGATCCATCAGTCGAAAGAACATATCACTGAAAAGCAGTGAATAAAACGGTTGATGAATCAGTGAAAATCTCATTGAATCAAAAATTGAAGGGAAACTGGCATTTTTTCAGTCAAATCCACTGAAGTGACTGTTACTTGATTGGAACAATGAAATTCTCACTGACTCAGGTGTAGAGTGTAGTCAGGTGTAGAGTTGTGTTGAGTCACTCTACTTCTAACATAAATAGATATTGTGATCTTCACAACTATCATGGAAAAAATTCTTCAAGTGTCATCACTTTATATTCAGAAATTATGTGATACAAATTTAACAACAAATAATGTATGTTGCCCGCTTTAGATACTGTTAGATTGCAGATTCTTTTGCGCTGTATTTTTGGTAGAAGTATACCGGACAAAAAAACTCAGTATTCTAGTTGATCATGGGAAGAATAGCTTAGGTCTGTCACTAATAAACCGGTATGGTCCGTAATTAAGTCTATCCCTATGCTGCGATAAATCGGTATAACATAATCTTCTGAAACAGAGACCACCGAATTCGTCAGTTATGTGGCCCATAGCTCGGTAATTGTCACAGAAGATTTGTTATATTGGTATCGTGAAATCTAAATGAGAAAATAACGCGCAGAAGTCCAAAACGGGTCAGGCGAGTCGGAAGAGTTCTTCTCCGCTGCACACAAAGGAGTGACGTAGTGACGGCGGCTGAGTGCGGTTGGGCGAGAGCTGCTCCACGTGTGCATGTTACCTGACGAAAAAACCTAAGACAAGCAGCACGGTATTAAACAGCAGTCTGGTGTATATATCCCAGCAGTGTCACGTGGTATCCCACCCTCCAGTGGCAAGTGTTCAAGAGAGCCCTCCCCTACTTTCCCTCCCTCAAAGTTGCGCCAAGGTTATTTTCTCATTTGAACTTTACTCTGGCATGAGAAATTAACTATCAAACTGTATTTCCAGATTTTTCCGGTTTTAAGTTTCTATTTTCAATTCAACTTCTTCCATTATGGAATAGAACTGTGAGACTGTTGTTCGGATGTTACATCACAACGTTGAACGGCGAGTATAAGTTGGTATTTGAATAGTTATTTTCCAGATATTTCTTCCCAGATTGATTAGTAAACATCCGGCGTACTATTTTATAGCTATCCAATCCCCCCCCCCCCCNCTACATATGTGCAATTATCACGTTTCCTAAAAGTAAGTATTTTTTAATGCCAGCTGATGTAGAAGGCACAGAGCTGTAGTGTTTAGTGCACACAGTCAAATTCTATACATCCTATTGTTAGGAGCACCAGTTTTTCGCCAAAATTTTCCGTTGCTGGTTGTACTCCGAAACACTTTAGTCCGGTCCAGTTTCGCGATTGGAACATTTTAACTATCACAAGCATAAGATGTCTGTCCACAGTTCACGGGCGTTTTGTGTCAGAGTAACTTATCTCTGATCGGCCCAGTCGAGAATGGAAATACCTTCTCACATAGACACTTGGCAAATACTAACTAAAGTAAGTTGCAAGTACCCACGTTGGATACCGCGGGTAGATCAGGCGACTATGCTCACGCCGTGCAACTGACGTGTCATCTCGTTGGCATGAAGCATACGAGTGCCGCCTTCGCAGCACAGGGGAGTAAGCACTCTGGAAGGCAGAGATAATCCACAGTGACGGACTGCCAGCTGCTGTCGAGATAAGAGCCGCCGACTAATGCGAGAACAATGGACAATACAGCTGAGGCGGATAGCAGAGCAGTAGACAGTGGATGTCGGTAGCTATGGCAGGTGGCGCCGAGTGAACATAGCGGCAGTACAGCTCAACTACCAGGACAGTGGGGCTGGAACAGTGGCAGTTACCTTGTGCTACAGGGATTTGAGTTTATACTTATCCGGGAATTCCTGAATTTTATTACAAGGAGGAGCCAATGCGTGGGAAGGAAGGGGGAGGTTTATATATGGAGGTTGAACCCCCTCACCGTTCCACTAGTTTGCCACTAGGGTTGTCGTTAATTATCATCAAAGTTATTTATGGGTCTTAAACTGTGATAAAACATGCTATTGTCTTAAAATATTATTCATTTTGTTATATTGAATGGTAATTTTCCTCCTAGTATTTGTCGTAATAGCACTTGCGTCAGCAAAGCACACGTCGGTGATCCCACTCTGACTTCCTGTCAGCCAGTGTGAACCCCCCCTTGAGAGATTCATAGTTACGCCACTGTATTTAATTCGTCTCTGAAGTAGATTGATTTTGAAATAAAATCCAACTTCAGCCATAATGGACGAACAGCTAGTTCATGCGATGTTTACTTCATTCGCAGATGTTTGTCTGTGCTTGTAAAATATTGAAATATCTGGCAAAATTTCTTCCAACACATAATGCTGTATATTGGACTAACATTTTAAATAAAAGTTTTTGTAAAAAAAACTACTTGATATCACGGTGCTAAGGAAGCTAAATCTATTCCAGAAAAACAACGACTTGAGTCTGGTGGCATTCATTTCACAGTGACACCTTCGCATTGGGAAGTTCCGGATTCGAGTCCCGGCTTAGGCCATGCATATGTGAGAATTTGTTTCAGATGTGAGTTAATATATGGCGTGTTATTCGCAGGCCCTGCTACAATGAGCCAGTGACTGCTGTTGCTTTTCTGAAATCTGATTGGCCCACGTGACCATGACGTCACTTCTGTTGTGTCGTGCCGTTGCTTGCCTATGCAGTTATAATGCTCTCTTTAACAAATCCTCGGCAGCCGAAGAGGAGTGAGCTTGTGATATGTCGCGTTAACTGCGTCACTGACACCGTAAGCCAATTAGGCGTGTGCTTGAAACTGCGCAGGCGCATTGTAGTTTCAGAAGCATCGGTTTTTTTTTTTTCCACTCCACGCGCATTTAACTAGGAGGTGCAACTAATTACACAAACGTAATGTAAGTTATACAGAAAACTACGTTCTCCAAATGCCCGGAGTAATAAACGTGGAAGAAAGTTGTTAGCAATCCAATACAAAATCGTTACTGCAGAAATCGTTACCGATTGTTGCCCAAACGTACACAAACAGAAATAGTAGAATATAATACATCTGAAATTTTTTAAAATTATATTTCATTAATTTTGTACATGCTATGTACATATGTGAACAACAGATTTTTTTTAAAGTTAAAGGGTAAATGCGCGCGCAAATCCGATGACAATAAGCAAGGAAACAAAAGTGGCGATCGCTGCGCCGTCTGTTGAGGGCAAAAAGAACTAACATGAATGGCAGTGCAACAGCAGTCATTGTAGCACGCAGTCAACGGCACTGCACCGGCAACGGCACTGCACTGGTTCATTGTGGCAGAGCCCTTAAGCCAAGTCCACAATAGCTAGTAGCGACCCATTACGATAACGACGCCCGGAGCTATGGTTTCCGACAATGAAACTAGAGTGAAATAAATTCGACGACGTCGGAAGCTAAGCTTTCAGTAACTGGCATTATAGTGCTCTAAATTCAGCGCATCAACCAATCTTATGCGATTACTCATAAATATTCATATTTGTGGCTTATTTGGTTGTTTAATTTGAATTATGTGGATACTATTGATTTTGGTTTAATTAAACTTTATTCGGTGTGATTTCCGTTCTGTTAGCGGTCTCAGTTCACACACATATACTAGCGATACTGTTAGTTAATTACTACATTCTATATTGCTTAAATGTGTTATTATGCGCCGGCTAGCTCGTTATACACTTGAACAGTCAATAAATGATGAGATATTATTTGTCTCGTATTGCTTCGTAATAGCGAAACGACGCAGCTAAATCGGGTTTGCTTGTTTTCTAGAATCATAAGTAAGTATTTGCTAATACCCACGGTGGCGGCCCAAGGGAACTACTTACTGATGTCTGTGCAGCAGTACTCTCTATCGGCACGACGAACGTGTACTTGTCTCGACGGCAGTAGTCACCTCTTCTCCATCGCTTCTCGGCAATGCGTGTCTATCACCGTGGTTCCTTGTGCTCAACAGAAACCTCTGACCGCAACTTTGGAGTTGCAAGATCGCTCCAGGGAGACGCAATGATGCGCTTCATGTGTCACCTACCTGCTTCTTGCCCCGGGATTGTTGCTTAGGCTCGTTAGTACTCAATGCACATTTATTGCCGTCCAATGACATCTACAATAAAATGGTCCTGGAATACATTGAACAATACTGGTTATGTAAATTAACATAATGCAATTGCGGTTAATTATTCGGAGATGTATATTGTAAAATCCCCCCCTCAGCATCAAATGGCGGGGGGGTTAAGGCAGTGGAGGGGTGGAGAGGTGAAGCTTCGTCAGCTGCCTGGATACCACGAGTGCCGGAAGTTGTTAGAGCAGTTCCCTTCGGAGATACAAGTTGTTCGAGAGGTAACAAGAATCTTATTATTAAAGCCATCGATACTACGTTAAAAATAATGCTATGTTCTGTTAGCTTACGAGATGATGGTGAAAATGATCAAACAACTGAACCGGTAGTTTTCTTACATAGTAATATAAGAACGCTATCAGTTAATTTGCCTGACATACATTAAACATTGGCCTATCGATCAAAATGTAGAACCATCGCTTTGGTTTTTGCATTTATGTTAGAGCCTGTGAATTTTTGAGTTTTCATTTATTGAAATTTGGTTTTCGTGCCTGTGCGATTGACGATTGTAAATTTGTATATGTAGCGTTTTTAATTTTTCAATCCTCATGTCTCGATAGTAATATAATTTTTTTTTTGGACGAAAGTTGAAGTTGGAGATTGATCGCAGAAATGCTATTGTGGACTAGGCTTTGGTCTCGCGGCTTAAATTGAGGTCACTAAGAACACTATTTTTGAAGTGAATGCTTCTTTAAAATTAGACCGGCAAATAAGATACTTCGATGTAAACTGCAATGTAACGTCTTCGCTGTGATCCATTACGAAAAGTAACGAAACGCTCGTTCGATCGGATATACGATTACAATGCGAGCACGACATGACCTTAAGTTGTCCCACGTGCTAAAGACGCGGGTGGGGGCCCGCAGCGACTGGCAGTTTTCGCGACTCCGACGTCCTAGCGCACTGGTGTTGGTGTCAAACGAGAGATCTCGCCTAGATCTGCCGAGTCAAGCCGTAAAAGCCAAGTGTCTAATTTGTTGTTTTCATTTCATTCTCATATCTCAAAGAAAGTATTACCCCATAATGCAGATATATTGACGTAAATTACACGGCGGTTTCCTCGACAGCAGACACACTGCTACATGCCACACCGTGTTTTGTAATCTACTTTTCCAAGTAAAGAAAGGCTTATGACAGTACTTTCCTGTCTGTTTGTGTGTCTGTGCGGGTATGTTCCTTTAAGAACTTTTGAGTGCGTTAACCGAATTTCACCAAACGCAATACACATATAGTACTTACATGTACAGTTTTCAATTACACAGTGCACTTACTTTTAAAATGGCGGTCATAAAAAAATTTTGATGTCACATCTCGGGAAACATTGTACCGATTTAAACAAAATTTTGCATGTTAGCAGTGCATCATGTAGGAAACATTGACTTTAGAGAGGAATATGTTGATCCAATATTTTGGAAGATGGCACTACATGAAAAATAAGCTTACTCTTATACAAGACCGCATACAAAGAATATCAGACACAATACGAAAATGACAAAATACCTGCCATTTTTCCACCTCCAAGGCGTCTGCAAATTAAGTATTCACGATACATGACGAGGGGAACTAACACTCTGCCACTACACAACGCAACGCACAGTCAACGTTCGGCCAGCACTGAGCAACACATGTGGGCATCGTTTCTCTGACCCTATGACAGTCAACTGAATTAGGTCGTCTCCTTATGACGTGACCTGGAGTTATGAGGTTGAAAAATGTATTCTGTTATGAAATTAACTGGTCAGGTGATAGAACCACGGGGGTCGTGTTTGTGTATATTTGACACTGATAGGAGTTTTGTAGCATTTCCGCACAAGGCTACATATTTTTAATCTACTACAAAACCGCGGTTGCACATCGTTTCGGACTGATTACAGTTGCATTTATTTTCGCATAATGTTACAACTTTTTCCAGGCTCTCACGTTTAAACGACTAATTTCGCTTGTTCTCGGGACTATTTCGTTTAAATTACTTACGCTAATTTTCTTTGTGCTATAGTGTCGCCATTGTGTGGCTAATCTCGTTGCAGATCATTCCAAAACGCATGTCAACGACACACAAATAATTGGCTGAAAACTTTAAATTTTCAGTCGGAAACATGTACGAACTATCGCTCTAAAGTCGATAATGTAATTCACTCGATTGTGGCCATCTCTCCTAAGAAGCGACTAAACGAAATCCTGTCCCGTGGGCAGAGAAGAAGCAGACAGGCTTATTCTCTGCCCACGGGACAGATGTACTAGAGTACATGTACTGCACTATACTGTACTATAGTAAACGTACTGTACGGCCATTAAAAAAAATTTTGATTATGTCATATTTCAGGAAACATTGAACCGATTTAAACCAAATGTTGCATGGTAGCAGTGCATCATGTAGGAAGCATTGACTTTAGAGATGAATATGTTGATCTATCATTTTGAAAAATGGCACCACACGAAAAATAACCTTACTCTTCTACAAGACCGCATACAAAAAATAACAGACACAATACGCAAAAAAACTATAGTACATGCACTGTACTATAGTACAGTACATGAGCTAGAACTGTACTACGCCTGTCCTCCCACCTGTTTAGTAAGGGCTGTTCATGGTTAGTTCAGCACTTTTGAAATCAACCTATGGAAAAAGTCACTTCCCCACTTGCATGTGTTTTAACGCGCACACAGACCGGCGTCCGCCCAGTAAAGTTGTTAACGACGGACGGTAATTAGTTCAATCACTTAATGGATAATTAATATGATTGGGTAAACTTTTGTGAATACTGATATTATTTATTTTGATTTATGTTTATTTTTATGCGTGAAATGTAAAAATGAGCACATTTTAAAAATAAATTTACTTTCCTAATAATTTTACAGTTTCTCATGGCCGATGTATTAATTAATTAAAGAGACCCATCCATGACAATATTAATTGTATATATGGTGGAAGAATACTCAAAGTTAGCATAAGCAAATCTTAAGTAAGGATTTCCAAAGTGCTGTTTTTGCAGTGAACACGCTGGCCTTCCATCTGCACAGGTTGTTTTCCAAGGAAACGGACAGCATACACGTGGCACGTAGGGTCCCACGATGTGGATCAGGGGTGTGGAACCCGCGGTCCGCAGGCCACATGCGGCAAGCAAGTGTGCCACCCACGATCAGTGTTCGTCAATGAAACGTGACAGTGAGACGTGACCTATCTATTTTCAGGTTATACTTGTACAACAGGAAACGGATGTCAGTCAGACCGATGAGTTTTTAAAAATTATGTTTGTCGACAGTTTTTCTTTGAACTGAAGTTTGACAAATCTAAACTAACAAGTCAACTCATGTGATAATTTTTTTGAACGGTTTTACTTCATCCTAAATTTAAAAACTCTAACTGACAAGCCACCTCACAGTCAAACATTTAGAAAGTATAGCAAGAGTTGTTTCAAGCCAAGACATTCCACCACATTCTAAAATTTTAGTAGACAAGAAGAGATGCCAGAGTTCCTGTAGTAGACTACTTTAGGCTTTCCTAATTCCGCTTCTACTTAGTGCTTCATATTGCATTTTTTTTATATTGCACGTACAATGTTTGTAACACATAATGTTGTCTAAGTTTAGCATAGAATGATAATCTATGTTATTTGAACACTATAAATCTCCCACATCAGTTTGGTTTTGACACCCCTGATGTAGATGTTAATTTTAACCGCGCCATTTATATATTTCCGTCGTGCAAGGCAAACGGAGCACACTGGCTACTTTCAAATGCGACAATATCAACTGCAATAAGCCAACTGCAACTCGTACTCTCTGGGGATGTGATCGCGCCACCCTTCGGTTGTGTATGTACCAGCCTCGGCGATGTTTGTCGACGGCACGGATGAAAGCGTTGTGCCGCGGGCAGGTCGCCACTCGCTGTCCGGCGGTTGTAGAGGACTCGCGGTTATCGACCCACCAGCCAGGCGTGTCTCCTGCGAGGCAGGCAGGCGCGCTCTACGGCCAGTTCGCTGGCACACCAGTGCTAGCTCTGCCTGCGCGTTTCAAGTCGTTGCTTCATTAATTAGCTGGATGAACATGGTGCATTCCACGTCGTCACTAGCTGCTCAAACTCAGCTTGGTGTTGGACCTCAATCAAACTATGTGTGGGTGCAGGAGGCGGTGCAAGGAGGTGCAATGCTTATGTGTTTTTTTCCCCTCAATTTTTAATATATAACTTAATTTTTTAAATTTCAATATGAAGTAATAGTCTGAAAGAAAAGTATGATAATGCAGGAAAATGACTCAAAAACTAATAAAAATTGTTGTACGAATTCTATATTTACGTCCTGTTTTTTTTTTCGTACAAAAACTCAAACTCAAACAAAGTTAATACGTTATTCAAGAATTATTTCTTATAAATTTGCTATGCAGTTTACTTGTACAGTATTTAAATTTTAACATTTGAGGTATAATTAACAGTAGAAATAATTAGAAGTTAAACCATTCCCGTATGTGGAGGGGGAAAAAAACTAATGTTACTTTAAAATTATTTAAGTAAATCAGACGTCGTGTTTAAATAACTTTTTTATATCTGTATGAAATAACATTGAAATTTAAAATCACCATATTTACTCTAAAATAATACGATAAATAAATTTTTTTCAAATTAATTGGTTTTTTTTTTTTTATTTTATCGTCAGTTTCGTGTCACAAACCCATCAAATTGTAGTTCAGATCTCTAAAAAAAAGTGTTGGCTTTTAAACAGCCGTAAAAAAATTGATTGACAAACGTGCCTTCGGCAGCATAGGTGACACTAGCGTGAATTGTAGCAAAGCATTATTTATTTGTGCACATTACATGAGATATCACTGTCAACAAATTAAAATAAGCCAGTTTCCGTAACTTCTCGTAATCACGTTCAAAACTGCCGATTTCGGTCTATACTTTTTTGATAGGCAAAATAATCCAAGCAAATTACAAGACGTTGTGAAAAAACTTGTGTGTATTTCTTTAATGGCTGATGCCTGTTATCTCTTTTTCATTAGGCGATTAAGACATAAGGTTGTACAGTAATGCTGACAGTATTTACATAATCCCGTCAAGTAGCTAAACAACCATCAATTAAAAACATTGTATTCTTCACAAACGACTGTGAAAAGTCGTACAGAAATATTACATTGAAAGATTACAACCTCTTTACCAAATCGTAAGAAGATACTGTTTTAGCGGCAGTAAAATATCAAACATTCTCACATCATCACGAACCCGTTGGACTGAAACTACGCAGAGTTCTTGAGCGTCCATGAGAAGTTAAGTTGAAACATTACGCATGTCTGATTAGTGTCGGTCCGTGTGAATTTTTCGGCACGAATTTTAATACCCTTGATTATTAATGAATTCCCTCGTACAATTTTAACTGTTTCTCATGTAAATATGCATTTCTAAATTTTTGTCTGGAATAAATTATTTTCAATATATATGTCTGTGTTTCACAAAAACATTTTCAAGAAGCAAAAAAAAAAATACACAGTGCATCTGTATTTAATCCGTAAAATTGGGGTTAATAAACCAACGTATCTACACATCACCGATACTTTAGTTATATATATTTACACTTACAATATTTGACTATCTAAACTATTGTAATTATTGCTGAACGTATAATCAGGTCTATCGGTTTGCAGCTCACAAGCATTCATAAATAATTTCTGGGAGGTACCGTGCTCTGTGTAAACAATTAGGCCTCTTGTGGTTCGCGGGCAGGTACTATGTTTTTCAGCAGGATTTATGTCGTGTGAGGTAGTTGGCGAGGTTTAGTGGCGTTGGCTACTTAGATGGTGCATGTAGCCGGTCGGTGCCATCCTGTGGTTGGACGGCGAATGGAGGCGTCTGACGGACCAAATGCAAGGTATTGCCAACTTGTGTGCTGCTCGTGGGGGCGTGCTCTCTATCTTGTGACGATGCTGGGCCGGTGTTTACGGAGGACTGCGGGAGTAATTGTTCTGTGATCTTCTTGTGTTGGCAGATAGGTAGATAGTACTTCTCGTCTCGTCGACAGCCAGGTCATTATAGACTGAGCAAGTTGCTGAGAGATGCAGGAGTCGGGAAGGAGTCGGTCAAGCCCAGTAGTAAGGCATCTTAGCATTCCCCTAGAGTGATTTCGGAAAACCTTGGAAAACCGACGTCAGGTGGTAATTGAACCCGTCTTCTTCCGAATGTGAGTGCAGTGTTCACCACAACGACACTTCGCCTGGTATCATCTGGTTGGGTTGGTGAGGCGCTAACTGGTTACAGATGATAGTTGAGACCAAGTTGTGGTCGCGGTTGTTGTGGTTATTAGAGAACTGGAAGACTTGCCAGGTTTCAATTGTCTGTTGTCTCGACGTGATAGTGGACTATGCTAGAACAGGGATGTTGTTAGTATTGTCGTCGCTACACACAAAAAAGATCCTTTGTGGCTGCTACAAAATCTTTTGTTAGTTTACACATAGCCAAATTATTTTGTGGCGAACACAAAATTTCTTAGCTGTCACCACAAAACTGTGCGGCCTCTAGAAATTAATTTTTTGGTGGCTACAAAATAATTTGTGCTCACCACAAAATTATTTGGCTGTGTGTATACCAAAAATCATTTTGTAGCACCCACAAAGTATATATATATATTTTTTTTTCAGTTTAACAGTAAAATTGTTGCTGGCGATGTGTTTGAATTTAAGTTCTTCTTTGAGCGAAGGATCGCTCACATAGTTGGTTTGAACTGGTGGGATGTGTCCATTCGCGATCGCTGCTATCCGTCGTTGTGATGTTATTGATAAGTGAGTGGTGAGATTTGGGCGGCTCTTAACATCGAGATCTTGAAAACCCACGAGGGTGAAGCGATGTAGCAGCGCTGGAATGCAAGGACGGGGGAAACGGCAGATCTCCGAAAAAACCCGCCGACCAGCGGCATCGTCCGGCACGATTCCCATATGCGAATGAGCGACTAAGAATGGAACTTGGTTCGCCAATGTGGGAAGCGAATAGTCTAGCCTCTACGCCGCCGCGACCGCGTCGTTATTGATGTTAGACATGATATAAGTGGTGTGGTTTTGGACTGGAGAAGTGGCAATATCGTCTGCTTACTGGCCATGAAAAGTGGCGCAAGGAATGAAGTTATCACCACTGAGCGGGTGAAAATCGTATGTCACTGAACGGTGACTGATTTTGAACGTGTTGCCCAAGAGAAGATCTGAGTGTGATCGCAGTGATATTTGCTGAACATTGGGTTGGGTTAGAACTTGAGAGTATGATGCATCGTCAGCTCGGGTAGATAGATGTGTTTGGAGGTGGACAGGTTCGTGTTAGGATTTTGAAATTCGAGGGTAGCATGCCTTAGAATTAGAAGCAAGCACCATACTTGTAGACCTCCTACCTCCTGTCCCACTCCTATAATTCTAAATACACAAACTGGAAAAGTCACTTTCTGCTATGTCAGGGGACTCCAAAAGAGTGTTTCTATCTAATATGCATGATGTATTAAGGGTACCATTTCTTGATCTTTTCCATTGCGCGTTTGTTTCGTATATTTAAAACAATGGGGAAAACGATTATTAGTGTTGCTTTAGAAAAATGCAGATATTAAAAAGTACAACGCAGTAGGTAGGCCGACGCCTTAACTCATTCTGCCAGAGATGAAATTACTATTTGAAGCGGCGAAATGAACAATTTTTTTATAGCTGTACTTGTAGCATTATAATGCTTTGCCATTCGTCAAGACCAATAAAACTATATTGGAGTGTGACATTATTGGAAGGAGATGTTTATGAGATTTCTGAGTACATCTTCAACAACGAATTATCTCTCTTACACGTAAAGTAAGTATCTTATTTGAAGCTATTTCCTGCCACGTACAGTGTAAATTATTAAGGCAACTTCCTTGCAAAGTCATGTATGTATGACATTGTGACTGAAACAGTTAATCATTACAAAATTCAAGACGCAAACGACAAAACAAAACAAACTGGGACACGGTGTCAGTGTACAACATAGTCAATTAATAGCCTCTGGTTAGCGGTGCCCGCTTTTCACGAAAATATTCCAACAACTATTTTTACTCCAAATCGCATTAGTTCAGATGCACTTTATTAGTTGGGTGATTTTAATTGTCGAGCGTCTTAGGTTTCTGCCCGCGAGCAAATCACGGACGTTCAGAGTCGAAGTAACCTAATTCCGATTGACCCAGTCAGGAAACAAACTGTCGTCTCACAAAGTCACGTGGCCAGTTGCCTAAGGAATGTTGCAAGTCTGCACAGAGTCTATTGAAGGCTGACCTGCGCGCAAATATTTTAGCGGAGAGCAGGTGGCAGTAGCTCTGGCTTGCATGACTTCTTGACGTTGCACCATCTCTGTTTTAGAATGGCTCACATCAATGCCATTCAGCACCATTAACGTAGTTCCAAGCCGCCGTAACTTACAAGAACATTGTCATTATAAGCTCAGTCGTGCTACGACAGCTGGGGCCATGAGTCGTGTTGTGCGTGTAAGGGCGAAGCATAGTTATAAGGCACGTGTTGGGTGGCATGAAGGCTCCGTGTTGGCGGCCATGTGGGAGAGCGGCCAGGTAAGAGCAGCAGCAAGGAATGCCAAAGGAGAGAGCTGATAAGGAAGTCCTTCATTGCCCGCTTCCTGTGCAGGTAGGGTCTGCATGTGAAGGGTTGCTCTCGCACAATGTGCTTCTTTCAGTACTCGCCTTCTCCGGCTGTGTGCGTGGTCCTCTAGCCCACTGATCGTCCCGCGCATACTAGCGCCTGTATGCATGGTAAACGAGTACTTCCTATCTGTTGATGTTCCAATGTTTTACTCGTAAGCCATTCCCCGTCACACGTCGAATACCTGGGACGTTGCACAGCAAGTGTATTAGGAGAATATCACTGTCCGATGACAGCATATATGCTGCCGTACCCGCTGGCGTTCAGGCTCCCGGTTATGTTAGCAGCCAATCAAATAAAACAGTTCTTAGTCTTGGCATATTGGGAAAGTGAAGTTTACATTTACAGCAAGTACAGTTGGTCGATTTTTGCATTTTTCAAATTAGATAACAAATTAGCATATTAGTAACACTTATTTACATTCTTAACTATTTCAGGTTTTCACTTGACGGGCGCATAAATAAAGGCACTAGGCCCACGGCTACGTGAATCTTACATATGGCGGAACGATACAAAGTTAGGAGAAAAGTAGATCCTCAGCACGACTTTCAGAAGCGCTGACTTTATTATGAAAAGTTTCTACTTTGGGTAAAACGATTCTTACACCTATTCCACAATGACAAGAAAACCTGTTTCAGCTCCTGAAACTATACATGTATCAGTAATGAAATGGTTAAAAAAAAACTGTTATTTTTATACTAGATGCATTGGAAGTACGTAAATTTGATTATCTACACTAGTCTTGTTCCGGAAATATATTATGTGTTATGTTTAAGAATATTAGATCACATTAGGTTCTATAGTTTACGAAGTTGAGGATCTTAAACTTTTAATAATACCGTGCATATTTTACACTACTCAATTAAAACAAATCTGTGTAAATAATTAAAATAAATTATATTTATTAATTATGCAAACTATATTTAAAATATATATATTTGCGGTGTGACTATTTTGGAGACACGACAGTCGGTTTATCGTGAATACGTGTAATATTTTCTGTGAGACATGGAAATTTAATTAAGGTAAAGAAGTGGATACTTTGCTTTGATGGCATAAATCAACAAAAAATAGGTGAGGCATTTCGTTTGGCACCAGAACCAGCGCACTAGCAGATCGGTCTCGAGAGATGCATTGCCAGGAAACTTTCTCCCTCTCCTAAAAACTGCCGCAAGTCGCCACGGGCCCCCACCCGTGCCTTGCGCATGAGCGTCACCAGCTCAAGGTCACACTGTGATCGTAGTCATTTACACGAACTAACGAGACCACTTTTACTTTAATCGGGTTATTGGTCAGCAAGTTATAGTGTGGGAATTGATGACCCTGCGAACGTCACATCGCCGTGTCCGTCCTGGCAGCGCACCTAAATTCACTCAAACTTGACCCACCTGGCGGGTGTCCACCTGCACAGTCGTGTTTGTTCTTCCATCCAGCCATCGGGATGTCATACAAGCACCTCGCAGAGAAACGTAGGAAATTGACGTTCGTGTACAGCCTATTGCATGTCCAGTCTCTCCATTTGCCGCATCATCTAATGCACTATTAGATACCGCTCATTAGTGTTCCAACGGAGTCACGCAATACACACAGTTGTGAAATACTTAAAACAGTGCGAGTGTTCGGTTTTTGGTGTTTCAATTTTGCAAAATGACATGCCTCTATTTTTACAAGGGCCATATTTACAATAATTAAATTTATTTATAATTAGCTCAAAGATCAAATATATTGATAGTCATTCCATTATCTTCATTATATACGTGGACTACAAGAGTTACGCATGCAAGCATTGAGTAACAAAACTTTAAAATTTCCCTTCAGTTTGGAAACTGCGCTAAAAATGAAATGTTTTCACATTTTGACCTGTGATTGGCCATTTTATGTGTACTAATTTAATATAGTATCGCATGAAAAAGAATTTTGTGATAATTCACATAAATTTTTGTGATACAAAGTACACGGTAGGTTAGAAATAAACGCAGTTTACTCTCACCAATACGAAACACGTGAATCATCAAAGCATAACTCTTACCACATTAGTTCATAAAATTTAATGTCCTACGAATTGTTATATAAGTAGAGTACAATTTGTGGTTTCTATTTGAAATTGTGTTGCTGTAATAATATATTGTGTTCAGTATAGCAAAAAGTATTACAACAGCATTAAGTCTCCCATTACTGTTTCTCAGAGAAGAAAGAAAAATAATTTACTTCATAATGTTTATCATACTGAAATATAATTTTAAGTCATAATTGGTCTAGGTTTTCTCTTTAAAATATTAAATTTAAAAGTTTCTTTATTGCTTATTTAATGTCCAGAAATTAAGGATGTTTGAAATAACAAATCTGTTAAAGATTTAAATAAAAGACAAAATTAAGTGGTGCTCAGTTTACTCGATAACAATTCAGCTCTTTCTCAGGCTCGTGTATATTTCGCACAAGTTCACAAATACGACACTAAATTGAAATCATGTTTGTAGAATTTCACGTAAATGGAATGACCTTGTCATTGAAAATACGTTGTTTCTTGCCGGAATGCTGGGAAGATAAAATTACGCTTATTTTTCGGTTCAAATACAATAATAATCACGCCGTTTTGCAAACGTTGGAATTTCAAACTTGGTGGCACCATTTCCCACACCACTCGAGACATTCTTCAATCGTGTTTAACTCAGTTTGTAAGTGAAATCTTTCGACAAATTCCGAGCCACACAGCTGGCGTCTTCATTCGTTACACTTGTGAGAACATTCCGCCTGAGTGGCACTCGTACACAGCGTCCTTACAAACGCCACCTCGCACATGTATGTCTACCATAAATCATAAGTATTCTCAATTTAATATAATTTAAAATAAATCACATTAAAACCAGTTTTACTCACACACAATCAGTGTTGTAACTACAAACCAAAGACCCGGATCTAATCATTGACATCAGGAGACATATTCAAAATATGATAGCGGTCAGCTCGGCTATAAATATAAACATGAGTAAGTAACACTTGTTAACTTTTATCTTCTTCCTCGACTTCGCGGAAGCAAAGCCACCTTCTCGAAGGCCAAGCATGAAGAACATCCATAAACAATTCGACGTGTCCATATCATTATACGTCGCGATGTAATTATTTATCGGAAAATTAGGAAGCCACCAAAATGTATAATTGTTTTGCGAATAAAAGTTGTTGTCTGCGAGAATACTATGTGAAATGTACGACATGTTTTGAAGGTATGTGTGATTTGAACATTTGTAACGTCTCAACAAGATGCTGAAGACCAGCAAGTACAACTCATAAAATAAAGATGAAATAAAACTGGCGTGTGGAGTACAAGCCGGTTGATATGAGTGCCTTAGCTACAAGTACTTTAAACTTCACGTATTTCAGTAGAGACATTTTATTGAAACATGGACGGGTATAGGTAATTCACGGTTAAATGAGCACTTTTGAAAGCCCTCTCATTTGGAATAATATCCAATAAATATAGTTTATGGTAGCCTTAGACGCTAACTTCAGAGTGCAGTGGAATATACACACTGTGTTTATTTTTTACATGATGATATGAGGTGGTTAGAGGATAAAAAATGGCTGAAAGGAAAAAAGTAACTAGGGCCTTAAAGTGTTCACTTTACCGCGAACAGCCCATAACACATTTTTTCCACTGCACAAATGAAGGACCATTCTTGCTCACTGTTTTAGCGCTGGGGTTATGAACTTGATCAGCATGCCATTTTATCCCTTAGCTCTGTCTGACTCCTGCTTCAAAAATACAATCCAGCTCAGATTTGCAGGACTGCTAAATATCATAGATTTATTTATTGGTACGAAAGTCACAATTCTGCTGTTCAAATGCATCTGTACCATTTAAAATTCACTTTTATAATTTCCACATAAGAAACATGAGACATTGGTAAGTTGTCACGCAATAAAAAATGAAACAAACATATCACATAAGACAACAATTATATTAATCGTTGTTTATATAATATATGCACAGTTATTTCAAGTCCGTAATAACTGAAAGCGCTGTAGACAACGTTACAAATAAACCCTGCAGGTATATATTTTTACAAGATCTATTGAAAATAAACACTTTATAGCGTTGCTTTCATTTTGTTTGTAGCCTCGCACGCGGCAGCGAATAACAAATCATGGCATATCTGATGCCATTCCAAAACACAGAGAAAATACGTTCAGAAATACGTTCCGTGAGTTAATAACTGGCCATTACTTTTCAATAGCCCGAGATGGCAGAACATATGTTATGCTAAACTGAATATTTTGGAATACCAGCCGAAATGTTAAAATTATGATTTAACTGTAGTTATAATACCCTTATAATTACTAATTTGCTCGCAGCATCAAACACAGCTAACGTTAGTAAAGTCATTGGCATGCTATACCATTATCGGAAGGTGGTATTTGAGCGCGCGTAGAGATAGAGAGAGAGATAGATAGATAATACGAATGACCCACAAATTTCACAAATTCCTTTTCTGCCAGGCTAAATTTCAAACACGCGTACACAGTTAGTTCGCAGCGCCCAGGGAACTCGCGTAGTGATGAACAGATTGAACCGTAGTCATCAAACAGTACAAAGTCAGATCAAAGATGAAACAGATATTGTAACGTCTTGAAATGTAAACAGGGTTGGTAAGCATTATTTATTTTATTATAGTAGTGCCACACGTTTACTAAAGCAAATAAATTCTTAAGTCTACTTCAAGTTCTGTATTATACTATGAAAATTCTTTGATCTTGTGTATAAAAAAAGTAGTTGGTTTATTGTGATGACCACGAAAAAAATTATAAGCAATCTAATATAACAATTTTATTTGAAAACAAGGATTAAATATAAAAGAGTATGAAGGATTCTGCAGTTATTGACAGATACTCTAAGTGATGCTATTTTAAGGGTTGTGTTTTCACGACGCATATTTGTATTTTTTTTTTTGTTTACAAAAAAGACCCAGACGACATTAAAAGCTAGTCTGGGTTGAATTTACATATTCCGATTTCCTTAATAAATTCACAAAAAAGTTATTTCAAATGTGTAATATTCTTCTTACGCCTCAATCCATATAAAAAAATATATATAGTAGAAGATGTGTGTGTCGCAGCAGCCGAGGAACGTGCGTAGATCGCCCCGTTACAGATGGACTTGGCGTTGTAATACTACAACAAGCTAGACTGCACAGTCCTGTGAGTAGGCAGGCGCCACGCGCTCCTCTGGTGTCGACTGCTGTAACTAACTGCTGGACGGTAGAACAGGGCCTGCGCCCCGCCAGCTGTCAAGAGACAACGATCAGCAACAAGGATGGCTCTAAGGAGCGGAAATGTGCGCGCGCAAGTTGCCATGTTGTTGAGCACAGTAATACTTCACGGGAACACAACATCCAATGTAGTTTATCCATATAGAGCACGGAAAACTGAAGAGAAACGACGCAAGTCCCGAAGGTACACAGACAGAAGTAAATCGCCCTACTCTACCTATCAAAGTACCTATCGTACGCTAACTTAGAAAATACATACAAGACACACTGCTTTTTACTTTACTGTCAAGTAACAAATATGGCTATTTATAAATAGGCCTGTTATATGAAATATTGTTAACATGTGTATGTATATCAAGTCTAACTGTTAGGTTACCTAGTTCTTTACTGATATCCAATGAAAAAAAATATTGAAAGTGATATGTAAATAATAAATATTGACTGGAATTTACTCATCTGAGTAATTAGTGAACAGTTTGTTTTCAGTGCTGGCATTTTACCTTGGGAATCAACACTCGTATCATGAATAGGCAGTGTTGTGGGAATAAAAAATATTCGTCTCCGAAAAAGATTTCGTTGTTGTTACTCCGGCATATCTGCATGATATCACATGAACAGCTGAAGACGCGGAAACTACCTACAGTGTTGCCAGAGTTCGAAGTCAAGTGGAGAAGTTAATACACCGAATTAAATCATGTAACATTTGAGACAAACTCTCTATTGAACCGCTCCTATATGTTAATGATATTGTTCATATTGGTTGGGATTTCATAAATATTCAGTCTTCCGTTATTCAGAATGTGAAATGAAGACCATTTTTACAGTTATAGCACAGTAAAATAATTTATAGAGGTGTTATACACATATTAATGTTAAGCATACTAAATGTTACAATAATATAATAGCAAAAAATGGCTACATCGTAACTGACAAATCCTGTGAACATTCAAAATATATGACAAATAAACTTTGTTGTAACAATGGCTATTACTTTCATTCTTTAGCACGGGCTGAAAGAAGTTTTGGTAAATAGCGGGGGGAAAAAAGTCTATATTTTATAAATAGAAGTCTGAACATACTTTCAGTTCTTTTGTAAAGTTATGTATACCTGTTGTTTTCTGCTATTAACACACAAGTCACATAAGTTCATAACTTTTATGTAAACTACATTAGTATCTCTCACTGGATGTAATACATGTGACTTGTCTTTAATTCAGAACATTTTCCTTGCATCTAAAAAACCAATATGTCATGTTTACATTGCCTTTTAAATCCACTTTTACATCACATTAAATTCGACACTTTACTTTTAAAATCCTTCCAGTTCTCCCATCAATGCCATCTGGGCTTTCACAAAGCCATGGCGGTAATTTATGAACTATAAAACCACAGAGTGCCATTTTAGTATCACCAGGAGCGTATACAAGGGGGAGGGAGGTCTTGAGGGTCATGGCCCCCCCCCCCCACAAAAAAACCTTAGACTTTTTTTTTAGTCACAGAAAAATATTTCTGAATTTGCCATAAAGTTGATCGCATTTTAACGTTTATTTAACAGTTATTAGTAATGCAGCACAAAATATATTTATTTGAGAGCACTCTAGTAATATTTTATCGCTTTTGTTTATTAGCATGACAGCAGAGAATGTCACCAGCACATGGCGGAAGAATAAACAACTACGCCACGCGACACAATATTGATACTATTAATAGAATACTCTTTGTCCGTTCCCGCGCATGCGTGATGAATGCAGTGACTCACCCTTGCCAGTAACTCGCACATTCGCACGGCACATCCGAGTGAAGTCGCAACCCACATTTGCATTCGGATAGTTCAGTTAAAATGTTACTGAGGTTAAGGGTCAACGCGGGAAATTATCCATGCACATGTCGGTAACACTGCGGACAGGCGCCAGTAAGCTGATTATATGTTTAGGATGAATAGGCATATAGTTGATGAGTTTTTCAAGCAAAAAAACAATGAAAACAAGTGGTGACGATAGTGCGAGTGTCAACTCCTTTTCTGCAGGTGTCAGTAAGCATCTCCAGAACGCAAATCAAGTAAGATAACTTTTGCAGCACTCCCAAAGTCAGAGTCACTTGTCTAGTGACGTAGGATTTTACATTGAGATGACAAGTGTAAGCAATTACTCCAAAGTAATGTTATTTGAGAAGCCATGGACACCTCCTGCAAATTACCAATTCCCCTATAATGAAGTGATTTTAAATGGGAATGCTTACTAAAAATATATCCAGTGCACTTAGAAAAATTTCGCTAACTTGTTCTTTCAGATAAAGACAAAAGACAAATGGCTATACTGTAAATATTGTGTACATTTTACAACTGGTTCAGGATGTGGTTTAAGAACCATAGAGAAGGTTTGACAACCTTTTATGGGAAAAGGGCGATTTAATTGTACATGAGAAAAACCAATACCATATCAATGCTGTTGATGCTGGGAAAACATTTCTCTTGACATACCACAATCCTGCCTTAGAAATAGCAAATCAAATTCATTTGCAGCGCATGGCACAAATAGAGGAAAATAAGGAGCGCTTGATTCCTACTGTAAAAAAAATTATTTTATGTGGTACCCAAAACATTCCTTTAAGAGGTCTCAAGGATGATAAGATCATTGCCAATCTTCTTAATGGAGACGAAAAAAACATATAGTAAACAATGACGGAAATTTCAGAGAGTTGCTTCGGTTTAGGATGGATGCTGGTGACAATAATCTGCGCACACACTTGGGGAGTGCTCCGTCCAATGCTACATATATATGCAAGCACATTCAAAATGAACTTATCAATTGTTGTAAGGAAGCGATTCACAGTACTATCTTAAGAAGAGTTGAATGAGCACAGTTGTTCTATGTAATGTTCGACGAGACGACAGACATTTCTAGTATTTGTCAATACAGTATATATATGCAATACCTTCATGATCGTGTCCTGAGAAAAGATTTCATTGCATTCGTTAATGCCTACGATATGATTCGAGAGGAAGATATTAAATCAAATGCAGGAGAACGTTGCATGACTGGAGTTGCTTTAGGCCATATCGTCGAGGATATCGCCAAGAACTTTGATTTAGACTTGAGGTCTTACGTAGGTTTTGGGGTCGAAAGTTGCTCAGTACTGGCATCTGAAACAAAAGGTGCTGTTCAAGAACTAAAGAAAATATCCCCACACGCTCAGAGCGGTTCGTGCAATAGCCACATTTTGAATCATTCGTTGGCAAACTCCTCAAAAATTGATTCATGCAGAAACGCTTCTAGAACTATGAATAAAATAGCATATTTTGCTAACGTCTCTGCAAAGAGACATGATGTTTTTAGGAAGGAAGTGTGTGCTTTTTTTCAAGATATTTGCAAAACCCGTTGGGTCGAGAGGCACGAGAGACACCTTAAGTTCCAAGGGGAATCGATTATTAAGATTAACAACGCTCTAGCAGAAATTTCTACGTGGCAGGACAGAAAGACGTCATTTGATGCGTTTTCTCTTATGCAATATATCCAAAGCCAATAATGTTTCCTCTCAGTTGTGTGTCTTAATGATATTTTAGGAGTAGTTATGACACTTTGTCGCCTCCTTCAAACACCAACACTTGATTTAAAAGAGGGCACTGATGCAGTAGAAGAAACTAAAAGTGTATTTGAAAAAAAATCCAAGAAAAGGCCGAATCCATCTTTATTGGCCTCTGTTATGAAGTACGGGAAATAGCTGAAAAGTTAGATACTTATTTAAAGATACCACGACTTGTCTCCCTCCAAACCAGCTTTCAAAACCACCTTGCTGACTCGTGTGAGGAATGCTTCCGAAGATCTGTTTGCATGCCACTTTTGGACAACGTCATCACATACTTAAAAGACAGACTTTCAACGGAAGTTATGAATTTAATCTTCGAGCCATCTTGCCCTAAACTGAAATAAAATTAGAAGATGAAGCTGCTATAAGGGAAGTTGTAAATACTTACCAGGATCTTATTGGACAGCCTACTAGTTTTATAACTATAAAGCAAGAGTTATTATTGTGGGTTCAAAAGTGGAAGCGGGTCAGGAAGAACAAAGAAAAACTTCCTGATTCCGTTTTGTAATCATTGGAAAGCTGCGACATTGACATGTACCCCATCCACAAACTTGTGCGGATTCTGGCTGCACCTCCAGTCAGTGCGGCGACCGCGGAGCGCAGGGTTTCTACCCTGCGTCGGCTCAAGACTTGGCTTCGGACTAACATCGGTGAAGAAACACTCACTGGGCTTGCTCTCATGTAGATCCATGGTAGCAAATTACCTGGGCCCAGAAGCCACTATTCTTAGATTCGCTAAGACAAAGACACTCCAAGAACTTTTATTGTAAATATTTATCCTTACTGAGTCTATTATGTTTGCTTTCTTAAATACAGATAAGTACATTGACTACTAAAGGAGAGAGAAAAGGGATAAATGTGTTTTCGCATTCTCCTTAATAGCTCACTAACCCGATAACATGCCGTTGTGCACTTAGCCTTAAAAGGTCCCTTACATAACACTAATTTTAATATTTTTTAAAGTTCAAACCCTAAAATTATGAAAATTGGAAAAATTCAGTAAACGACGACTCGAATTTGTCCTGTATCTGTATTTTATATTACAACTGAATTGTACCACAGGGTTTATTTTTTTTTTTTTACATTTTCTGCATAATTAGTTCGAAAAAATGACATCTCAGAACATATTGGCGCTGTGAACTTCTTCAATGCTTCTACTTGGAAGAATAGATCGGCGCCAGCTGGGGCCTTAACTACCACCGAGGCAGCCAGGTCCTTAAATACCACCGGGGCAGCCAGGGCCTTAACTGCCACCGGGACAGCCGGGGTCATAACTACCACCGCGACAGCTGGGGTCTTAACTACCACCGGGACAGCCAGGTCCTTAACTACCACCGGGGCAGCCAGGAACTTAACTACCACCTGGGTAGCCAGGTCCTTAACTACCACAGGGGCAGCCAGGTCCTTAACTACCACCGGGACAGCCGGGGACTTAACTACCACCGAGGCAGCCAGGTCCTTAACTACCACAGGGGCAGCCAGGCCTTTAACTGCCACTGCGCCAGCCAGGGCCTTAACTACCACCGGGGCAGCCAGGACTTTAACTACCACCGCGCAGCCGGGGCCTTAACTGCCACTGCGCCAGCTAGGACTTTAACTGCCACTGCGCCAGCCAGGCCTTTAACTGCCACTGCGCCAGCCAGGGCCTTAACTACCACCGGGGCAGCCAGGACTTTAACTACCACCGCGCAGCCGGGGCCTTAACTGCCACTGCGCCAGCTAGGACTTTAACTGCCACTGCGCCAGCCAGGCCTTTAACTGCCACTGNAGGGCCTTAACTACCACTGCGCTAGCCAGGGCCTTAACTACCACCGTGCAGCCAGGGCCTTAACTGCCACTGTGCAGCTAGGACTTTAACTGCCACTGCGCCAGCCAGGCCTTTAACTACCTCTGCGCCAGCAAGGGCCTTAACTACCACTGCGCTAGCCAGGGCCTTAACTACCACCGTGCAGCCAGGGCCTTAACTACCACTGTGCAGCTAGGACTTTAACTGCCACTGCGCCAGCCAGGCCTTTAACTACCTCTGCGCCAGCAAGGGCCTTAACTACCACTGCGCTAGCCAGGGCCTTAACTACCACCGTGCAGCCAGGGCCTTAACTACCACTGCGCTAGCCAGGGCCTTAACTACCACCGTGCAGCCAGGGCCTTAACTGCCACTGCGCCAGCCAGGCCTTTAACTACCTCTGCGCCAGTCAGGGCCTTAACTGCCACTGCGCTAGCCAGGGCCTTAACTACCACCGTGCAGCCAGGGCCTTAACTGCCACTGTGCCAGCTAGGACTTTAACTGCCACTGCGCCAGCCAGGCCTATAACTACCTCTGAGCCAGCCAGGGCCTTAACTACCACTGCGCTAGCCAGGGCCTTAACTACCACCGTGCAGCCAGGGCCTTAACTGCCACTGCGCCAGCCAGGCCTTTAACTACCTCTGCGCCAGTCAGGGCCTTAACTGCCACTGCGCTAGCCAGGGCCTTAACTACCACCGTGCAGCCAGGGCCTTAACTGCCACTGTGCCAGCTAGGACTTTAACTGCCACTGCGCCAGCCAGGCCTATAACTACCTCTGAGCCAGCCAGGGCCTTAACTACCACTGCGCTAGCCAGGACCTTAACTACCACCGTGCAGCCAGGGCCTTAACTGCCACTGTGCCAGCTAGGACTTTAACTGCCACTGCGCCAGCCAGGCCTATAACTACCTCTGAGCCAGCCAGGGCCTTAACTACCACTGCGCTAGCCAGGACCTTAACTAACACCGTGCAGCCAGGGCCTTAACTGCCACTGTGCCAGCTAGGACTTTAACTGCCACTGCGCCAGCCAGGCCTTTAACTGCCTCTGCGCCAGTCAGGGCCTTAACTACCACTGCGCCATCCAGGGCCTTAACTACCACCGCGCAGCCAGGGCCTTAACTACCACCGGGGCAGCCGGGGCCGTAACTACCACCGGGCAAGGCCCCGAACGAGGAAGGGTACAAGGTTCCGGGTTTGGTAATGGTAATTTTGTAAATCTGTTCACTGAAACAAATTATATCTTTAAAAATATTACAATTTTTGTAAGCTATATATTTGATGTTTGGTTTCAAAAACTGCTTAAATAGCACCATTTTGCACCTTCAAAAAAAATTTTCCCGAGAGAGGGCCTCTGGATCCCCACTTCAGTAACGGCCCTGGCGTCAGCACAATTATGTTGTGGATCTTTCCCCTTTCCCCCAACGTCCAAAAAAAAAAGTTTAGATCCACCGCTGAGTATCACATGTTCTTTGATAGTTTTCTATGACTTCAGATTACATGTCCTTTGCAAGTTTTACATTTCTTACGGCAACACCTCTGAGGTTTCAGTTGGAATCTATTACAAAATAACTCGTCTGTGTGTCAAATTATTTTTTTATTATTTTGATTTGATATGAGCCTTGCTGCCAGCAGGAATGCGGAGATAACTTGACTAAACTATTCTGGATATTCTGCTTGCTTGCGTGTTGATATAGAAATCTCAAGTGGCATCACATCACATTGTTTTCGTAATATGACTATCCTTCCTCATTCAGTGGTAAGAAAACTGACTTCACTGCCAATCAATCACTCTGATTTTGTAGGAATTCTTATAGTTAAGTTTTAACACTTCTCTAGTACCACGGAACTTTGCAATGATTCTATCAATTAATTAATTACACTTTTACAGTCACGTTCCTCTTCGCGTGTGTTTCCTACTTTTGAACATATTAAGTGAAATACATGAGATATCAATTTCGCTTTAATTTTAAAGGAGAAGCTGGCACTGAGAAACTTAGTTCTAATTTACAGAATAGTCATAATTTTTTTTTTTCCTATTCAATACTTTTTTTTTTTTGCAGCCCTAACAGAATTTGGTTATCCCCAGGTTTGTGGCATGTCAGGCATCAGTTGTGTTGGTAATACTTAGTAAGAAACAGTTGTTATGCTAAATATTATTACACTTAGTGCGCTTGAATGTGATGCGGTGTCCCTTTGGTGTTATTTTCTAGACACGGCTGAGCTTTGTTTGCACGAGATGGGTCCTGAAAGTAGACTTTTCGCTGGGCTTCAGAATAGTATGAAGTAATCGTGAATCGACTATATACTTAGCTGCAGCTGCCCGCGATTTGTTAGTGGCCTGTGTGTTCCGGCTTACACGGGTGTCGCAATGGTGGACTGACCACTTCTTTTAAAGGAGCGTTCTTATAGGTAATTCAGACCTCCTGTCACTGACCAGATAACTACACAAAGACGCAATGGCTCGGCGAGTTCTTTGATGTGATCACACCCATTTTCTGATTGGCTGCGAGAGGCTGTGAAACGGGGCTTGCATCTGATTGGCTACTGGCTGTGCTGTCGGCTGGCGAGTAGCTTACCAAGCTGTGATTGGCGAACAGCGTTCGAACATCTTTCTGGCCACTGCGTAGGTTCAGTGTGAGATCTTGGGTTCGTGTGTACCATGTATGAGATATCAACTGTTCATCAGCTGATAGCTTGCACAAGTAGAGGTAGTGACTGGAACTATATGTCTGTGTGTCTATTGTAGACTCACACACAGTCCCTGAGTAGTAGCAGTAGGTAGTGAGTAAGACAACTGCACAAGTCTTACAAACTATAACTTTTTGACGGTTAACTTGTCCCGAAAATAATCAATTATCACATCTTCATCGGCCACGCCGTAGCCTTCATTGTATTCGAATTCCGATACACATCGCTGGAAGGAAGTTCATTTATGAAGAAAAGTTCAGAACGGATAAGTTAATTTGAACCAGATGTCGTCGTACAAATTTATTCCAACAGACGGTATTTGTTCCAGACAACCATAAAAATTTCTTGTATCTGGCTTCTGAAATAATTTCGTATTTTCCTTAAAGCATTAACCAGTTTTTAAGAAATAAAAAAGTGCTATTTTCTTCCAGAATTTCTAGCTGCCGTACAAACAACATACACACACACACACGAGATGTTAAAAAAATATATATCGAAATTCAAACCACGGCATATATGGGCTAGTATAAATAATAAATCCTAATAGCAAAATGTTCGGGACATTCTTCTAGTAATTTTAAATTTTAATTGAAGTCAGCAAATCAGAGCCGGGGGTCCAGAACGACTCACCTGCAAGTAGCACGAGTTGCACGTCACGAAGGCGAATGGAACTGGTGCCTCATGCGACGACCACCTGTGTAAGTCCATTATGAAGACACGTGCAGAACCTTCATCGCCAATACTGCTTGCTGTTTGTGTATTAATCTCCCATTATTCACGTAGTTTGACACGTACACTAACGAGCAACCACTAAGGGCGCCCATGTACCTCGAGGTTTGCATTAGTATTGAATTCGGCTTAAAGAAAAAGAAAAGCAACAAAAAAATTATCGCGTGTAGTTATGTAAAAGTAATGCAACTGAAATGTTTTATACTTCCTGGAAGTGACGTCGCATGTGATGTATGTCAGTTGAACATCATAATACAAAAATAATACATATAAAAATGTCTTGATACTGAGAACCCTAAGGATGTTCCAACGGGCTTAAATTATTGTTTACATTTTAGCATATTACATTGTTTTTCAATGAGACATAAGAAAATAACCTGAAAGGTGTGAAAAAGGAGCAAATCTTAAAAAGAGTATGAAAAGAGTTACAGGTATTTTTAAAGTATATATTTTTTTCTTACGGATCTCAAAACATGAAACAAAATCAATACGTTAAGCTAAAGCTCAAAATAATTGTTCATGCTATTTGAACATCGCGAATAATATTTCTAGTATTGTTCGCCCGTATTTTAAGTTTACATTTTGAGATAAAATTTAAAGGTAGCCTAATGAAACAAAAACATGAATGCTCACCGCAATGGTACCAACTGTGAGATTTCAAACAAACTGCAACATGCAGCCCTTGGAACTTCTCTGACATTTCTACTAAAACCAAAATTTATGTTAAAATAACTTTTTTTTGTCAAATAAAAATTTTAAGTTAAAATTGTTATACTTATATGTGCTTAGAAAAATTTGAAAAGTTCTTTTTCAAATGATTTCACATTTTATGAATGGATATTCGATGTCATGTTACGAAATAGTAAAATATCCTCAAAATCTAGAAAAAAAAATTTGGCTCTTAAACAGTTTTAAGGCTACTCGCAAGTAAAATGTTGAAACCTTACAAGCACACCTGCCAGTAGGAAGAAGCATGTGTTGACTTGAAAGGCTTCGACATGCTCTGTTTCTGAATTCCGTGTTAATCAGATCGTCAAAAGCGGAATATCATCATACACGATACAATACGATTGATCGAGGTACTGTTCCTTTGGGGGTTTTCCCTTCTTTCGTAATAATTTCGTACTTGTGTACATGTAACTGAAGAAGAGTAAACAGTGGCAACACTACGTGCGTTTTTATCCTTCCTAAGAGAAAACTCACCTTCCTAGTATATGGATTTACTGAGAAACGCTTGTAAGGATAAGAACGTATCTTCCAGAAACTGATTTACCATAAATTCCTTTAGTGAGCGTTGAGTAGCAGAACATTTACTTATTTAGAGTATGTTATATTTCAGTCGAGTACGCTTCACCTGATATATTGTGGCAGTTATAATTTGCAAAAAAATATTTTTAGGCAAGATACGTTTGACAACACAGCGTTATTATCCGCTCGCGATTGATTGCATGTATTTCAGAAGGAGTCGACGGTTGATGCGCAATCACAGACGTGATTGTAAATATGTCAAAATAATAGTCAACAAATTAACAAAATTATATTTTTACAAACTCTAATAAATTAAATTTTGATTATTGTAAAGTAAAAATGACATTTCCTTAAATTATATTTTCTATTAAGGAAACTAATGTCGGTTTTTGACCTGGGATTTATAGTGATTTTAGGCCCATCGTAACAAAGTTTTATACATTTTTCAACAGTTTTTTTTGCATGTCATGATTTGTGTTTTGTAGGCATTATTGTTCTTTATCTATAACATAAATGTGAGATGGTTTTGTTGATTCAATTATATAGTAAATAAAACAAAAACAACCAAGAAGTAGTAAGTACGTAGTTAATATCAGTTGTTGATGTAAGATTTGTGAAAATGCCGCCCAGAGGGTCAGCTGTCGAGGGCGAGGTGCGGTACTGCGGCAGAATATGTCGCAGTTGTTACAGCACATGCGACAAGGCCGCGGTAGATAAGGCATGCCGTGGCGAGGAAGGACAAACACACGCGGAGTTGCTGCGCTCTGGCGGAGCCTACGTAAACCACGCGCATACATTACACACGCCGGCCGGCCGGCGACTGCATTTGTCTCCCAGCTGATAACACAGCAAGCGCCGACACCCACTCTCTCTCCAGCACGGCGTCAAGGTAACCTGCACACTTTGAGGTCGGTAGCCATTTAACTGACAATTAACACGAGCTACAAGCGCGATATTCCCCACTGCACGGCCATCAGTAATGGCGGTGTCTTCTCTATCCTCACTCACAACCGTCCTATTGATTCACGCACCACAAGCTGCACTACTTCCAACATTACTGCCAGCTTCTCTGTCTATATAATGCCAGTGGAAAGTGTTTCTTCTTCTAGATGTAGTTTAACTATAAGTACATTAGGGAGGTTTTTCATGGCCAAACTCGGTCATGGGAAACCCAATCCCTCTTTGCCGCGATGCACGTCTCCTTGCATGTTTTTCCTTCCCTTGTAAGCGTAAGGGGTTAGCCCTGAGACGCAATAATCCCGTTCCTACCGTGGACTAATACATAACACTTAGTTTTAGAATAGGTTAGAAAACAAAAACTCCCAATCAAATGTTCTTTCCAATGTATAGTATATTTGTTGTTTCTTCACACTTTTTAAATCAAACCTTTGAAAAAATCATGCTTCTTATGACGTGCTTGGCTCTTCCTAAATATGTAATTTATCACAAGCATTTTATACTTGTAATAATATAAAAGTACTTTATTTTATGTTAAGTTGAACTTCCACTGATATTTCCTATAATATTTCATTTACAACTAACGTGAATAAAAACGGAGAGAAAATAGGTGTGTTTGTAATGCCCAGTAAGAAATAGTTCTTATGCTAAATATTATTAAATTGAGTGCGCATGAATGAGGTGCGTTGTCCCTTTGGTGTAATTCCCTAGACTTGGTTAAGCTGTCCATGGAAGAGGTGGAGGAATATCCCGAAAGTAGAACTTTAGCAGGGTTTCAAGCTTTTATTAATCGTGAATGGACTATATCTAGAATAATATACGATTCACAGGGTTCACTTGAGTAATTTACACTTTGAGTGTTACTGACGTAACATTATGTGGCAGAGGACCTTATGGGAACTGCTAGCGAAGTAATATTTCTTCGCCTGCGCCTTCAAAGAATACGGATGTCGTAATTATACGGCATATTCCATACAACTTAAACTAAATTCACGCGACTTAGTATTGCGTCGGCCGGCACAAGAAAGAACATATAAAGTTGGCTTCACTATCAAATACAGAAATTCTTCTTTTTTGTCATAATTTAAGTTACTGATAATTTCTCACTTATGGAAATTTGCTTCTGACATGCTGTTTAAATTTTTGTACTTAAATGTAATGTGTGTTATTTCGTGGTCGTAGCGATAATAAACTAGAAAATATTATTTTATGCTATTTGTAACTAAATTTTACATTAACAGTTCGGTTTCAATGTCTGTTTTGGAGAGTAAGGCCGACAACTAAAATACTATAACAACATTTTGTTAAAATGGTACTCGACAAAAACAAATGAGTGAACCCGGTTTGGTGAGTGACGCCGGGAGTTGACTTTCTCAAGACGACAAATTAAGTAAAAAGTAGTTACATAGATTATAAGTAAAATATTTTTTAAATTAATATTTATTTTAGAGCTGGCAACCCATAAAATTGAGGTTTTTAAAATTTATTTGTGGCATTAAAGAAAAGATATTAAAAAAATCAAATTGCATTGAAAACCAAATTACAAAATTATATTTAAACAACATACTAAAATAAGAGTGCAAAGGTAAGAAAACTGCCTTTTTAAAAAATATTTATATCTTAATGAGACGTCTTCCATATACAGGAAACGTGAAAAATAGAAAAATACATGTGGCCGTTTGTTACAGACTAGGAGTAAGAGGGGTTAGGGTTATTTTTCTGTATGTGGCCAAATGAAGGCACTGCAGTCAGGGTAGGTCGACGTTTACAATCAAAATATACAATACCATAGCTTCGTTTATTTATGTTTAAAGCCCACAAGGTACATGGCCACATACTGTTTGAGATTGCAGAGGTGAAACTGCCTCTTATATCGCGAAGTCTAGCCACACACGCCAGCAAAATGGCGTCACTGGCCAGCAATATTCTGGAACGAAGTTCACTGAATCTCAGCCTCGTAACCTACTTGTCAGCAGGCAGCCCAGCCAATAAGGAACCTTTCGTAGCTTGCAGTGGCCAATCAGGCACAAGGCTTGTCCCCAGAACCTCGCACAGCCTATTAGATAATGGGTACGTCTACATCAAAGTAACCGCCAAGCCACTCCGTAGTTGTGTACTTGCCTGCTCTGTGTCGTGGTGCAGGCTTTGTGCTGTAATAATACTCGCTGGAAGCTGGTCCGCGACTTCAACGCCACTGCTCAATAAAAACCACGTGCTAGATTTTGTAGTAACTTAATGTGTACAGGAAAGTAACTGTATGTCATAATAATTACATGAGCTTATTTTCACAGCTAGATTTAAAAATGTTCCTTTCTCCATAGTAGGTGACTACTAATGTAAGCCATCGGCTCTCAAGATCTCGCCGTTAAGAGCCGCCCAAATCTCTTCAGTCACTCCCTTACTACTGTAAACCAGTGTCATGTTGTAAATAATATCACTTATTTTATAGCCTAATGCAGGGTTTTACAAATTGAGGGGGGGCGCAGAGGGCTGGAAAAGGGGGCCCAGTATGTTGCCCTGGAGGAAAGAAAATCTAATTACCAGAAAATTGAAACGTATATAGGAAACTTTTGATGAGGTAATGTTGTTATTATCATGAAGCCTTTCGTAGCAGAACTCACAGTTTTACACGACTCTATAAACAATAACGACGTCACGACTGCATGCATTATTCTCGTGTCAGAAGCGTGATTGAAACACAGCTACAACAACTCTGAAAAACATTATACAAATTTTGACGAGAATTTGGCCACATCCAGCGCATTCTCCGAGGCTCGAAGGAGGTCGTCTTCTGGGCAAGAAGCTGGACACAGTCGACATTGAAACACGTGTCCNGATTGAAACACAGCTACAACAACTCTGAAAAACATTATACAAATTTTGACGAGAATTTGGCCACATCCAGCGCATTCTCCGAGGCTCGAAGGAGGTCGTCTTCTGGGCAAGAAGCTGGACACAGTCGACAATCTTGTCTTCTTTCTTCTTCCAGAAACATCATTATAATGACTGCTAATATCATATTAGCCAGAACGCGATGGAGATACTGATACCTTTCGCAACTATTTATTTATGTGAGAGTGGCTTCTCTGCATTGGCAGCTATGAAGTCTAAGTATCGTTCTGGGTTGCAAGTTGCTGAAGAATTTAGGGTGGCTGTTTCTCATACTGCACCACAATGATAAACTTTGTCCCCAAAAGCAGGGCCACATATCACACTGAACGTTTAGAAGTCTCATTGTCTTTAAAATTTATTTCACTTGAAAAGTACTTAAATATTGTTTTATTCGTGTGTATATCAATAGTATGGTCAATCGTAAGATTTAAATATGTCGATTTTTTTTAACATTTCAATTGTGAGATTCAATGTCTCAGTTTGCTACACACCATGTTTTATACCTATTGTATAGTTAGTATAAGTGTTAAAAATAATTTTAAGTTAGAAAGTACTAAGTAGTGTCTACAAGAACATAAAATGAATAAAATGTTTTATTTACCATACTTTTTGTTTGTCAAATGTAGATAGGTTGTGGGGGGAAGGGGGGCGAGATTATTTACAATTGTCAAGGTAGGCACGGCCATAACATCGTCATGGAAGCGTGCACCACTCGCCTATGTAGTGGTTCAGGCGCTAAGTTTGATATCTGGAGGAAACTTGCAGATTGTCTGGTTCGTAGGACGTGCCATGTGCGTGGCGTGTGCATGACGAGCTGACTTAACATTCATGCTAACACAAGAACACAAGTGATGTCTCCTACCACATGTAGGGCTTCCCTTGTTGTCTTCTTCTGTGTACAACATTAAATTCACTTGATATGCATCGTCCACCATGCCGAAAGAGGTTAAAGCAGTGCAGTTATGGTGATCATGGTTTTGAGTGAACTGTCACGCGCATTTTTGATTCGAGGAGCATACAGTTGCCCACTTATCTTTTTTTAGTCGGATATACGGTAAAGCAAAGAAACTAAGAAGGAAATATCTGGAAAGCTAGTTCAAGTTTTTGGAGAACAAGCGCTTTTTTTTCTACATTTTGACGACATTGTATGACTTTGTGACAAGATATCAATAAAAACTTCATAAATTTACGAAATATTTTGAAAAATAATATTTATGGTGGTTTTATGATCATAATAGTGAAGATTTTGACTAACAACCTCGATTCGTACAAATTTTCAAAAGTTAGTTTAACACAAAGTTTGGTTTCAACTAAAGTGTTTACTTAAGTCACAAGAATGGCATTTTGCAGTTTCTTTGAAATACGAAACTTGGTGGAACTTCGGTAACCACATATCATCTGGCAATTTTGGTTTAAATTTTATCTTAAAAGTTAAAAATGAAGTACGGGCGTATTGTAAAGCAACTATCCAAGAAATATTTTTCATGATAACTTGATAATATGAGTGTTGTGCTGTAGCCTAATGTAATAATTTTGTTTCAATATAAGATTTGTACGAAGAATCTATATAAATTTAAAATACTTTTAACATTTAAAAAAATTTTTTTTAAGAAATAATTTTCTGCCATTGTGATACCATTTTTCATACTTTCTCTTCATATAGCAACGAAAAGGAATGTTATATGCTAAGAATGCAGCAAATAAATGTTTTTTCCTCAATGCCTTTAAGGCGATGCCACGTATCGTGTGACGGAACATCATCTACCTAAGACAGTAAGCCTTTAGGCTTCCCTCGTAAGACGTTTTAGCTTCTCTTATAAATTTCATTACGTTCCAATCAAAACCTAAATACATGCTCCATATACGAGAGGAAAAGCTCGAACCCAGATGTGCAGATGTATATAATATAATGCGTAATAAAAATGCATTAGAAATTGTATTTATTACACCAACGTATCTTGACGAAGAAACACATTTTGGATACCAATTTACTAGCATTCTGGAGTAGGAGCAGACCTTGACTGAGAAGGGGGGAGGGGGCGATTTACCATTATACGTGCTCTCATATCATAAAAAAGGGGGGAGGGCACTCTCTCATCATAATTTCAGGAAACAATATTACATTAATTAGACAAAAACAGTATTTCCAACAATTCTGCTATTATTTCACTTCAGTTTTAAAACATCTGCATGACAGTTTCATGTCAGTGTTAGGATTATGCTACTGAATGCGCTCCTGTTCTGGCACCATTAAATATAGGGAGGGGCAACGCATATCTTCCCCCCCCCCTACTTTTATCAAAGTGGTTAGGCCACTTCGCGTATCCGTGCGAGACAGTTGTTTTTTTCTCCCGGGAAGTGAGTCTGCTTGCTTGTAGGCGCGTCACACCGGGTATGCGTGCGCGGAGGCAGTAATACCAGTTAACGTCCGGTGCGTCCCTTCTTTGGGGGAATTCTCGGGGTGCTCCCAAGATAACGATTATCACCGCAGCTAGTCCTCGTGTGGGTTTTGTTTTTCACACGCAGGATGACCTATAAGAGGACAAATTGTTGTAGCGTGCCAGTACACAAATAAAAATGTCCTTATATTCACGGATATGTTTACTGAAGTTAACAGAAAATACAGGGAAACGCGCTCCGTAACGGCATAAAACAGAGCTGAGCTCAGTAAATACAAAGTAATGAACGTCTCCATATTTCCAACAGCCTGAGGTTTCGGAAACAAAGAATTCCGATGATGCACGAAGCCTTCCTCGCCGCTGTGATACGACCGTTGTCGTTCCTGCGGCTGTTGGAACATCCTCGCCACTCAAACACTTTTTTCAAACATGAAATAGCAGTACGTGCCACCTGCAACTGTTACCAACACTTCAAACATCCAAACACTGATAAAAAAAAAAAACATTGTTGGTTCTCTACTTTAAATTAAAACTTAGAATTGATGTGATGTCGTGATAGCCTAGTGGACGGTGTCACGGACACAGAAATGCTATTTGACGCGGGTTGAGATCCTACTTTGGTACGAAGTACTTTTAAGTTATTTTTCATTTTCTGTTTTGTTCACAGCTAAATGCTTACATCATGGAAATTAAACATACTTATTTCATACATCAGCCACAAAACCCTCGTAGAAAAATTTACAAAGAGCTCCCGTGAATTCACGTAAAGTTGAGTAAGGCTTAGGGAATGTCCACTATTGAAAAAATTAAGTTTCCGTAATATAACGAATATTTAAGGACCAATTTTGTTTGCCAATACCTACTTTTCCGTAATTTCACGGTAATTTTTCCTATCCACGTAGATGTTTGGTTTATTTACATATATTATTTAATTATATTTCGTTCTATACTTGCAACACTACCTATCTACATTGGCTACACGAAGTCCTTTGGTTAAAATTAATTGTCTTAGTNCACACACATTTCATGAAAGCATTGCTACGGCGGCTGACTTACAGAATTTGTAATCTATTGTTTATTATCAAGCTGGTGTTCTTATTCTCCTGGTGCCATATACTGTATATCTGGTATCATCAAACCAATTTACTTCAAACGTGGGGTTTTAGTGTACTTCGGTGCTGTATGTACTGAATACATTTACTTATAGCTCCAGTCTTCTCCAATTATTAGGTAGACACCACATTTTTTAGCCATTGTACTGTATCATATATCAGTACGGAGTACTATTAAATCTGGTGGTAAATGCCTACCCTGCTAAGTGTATATATATATATATATATACACACACATACTCGCGAGTTGCTGTTGTCTGTGCCTTTGAAGATTACTTGCGAATGAGTGTAAAAGAAAGTAAGAAAATAAGTTATATGACTACTTCTTGTTTTTAATCAACTCCATCCACCGTTGTTCAAACAGGCACACTACATGCGTGCGGGTAAATATGTACATTTATTTGGCGACCAGCTGAACTTCAAATACCTCTACAGTTGCTCTGCATGAGCTGATCAACCAGAAGAGCACACACTTCTGACTACGCCTATAGATTGTTTCCAAGACATCGGGCACATTACAAACACAATCTCGGAGTCATTTAATGTTGCTAAGAACGGCTTTTCCAAAGCGCTGCATCTAGAAATAAACGCGTCAGAAAAAAAAAGAAGAAGTCGAGAGTATTGCAATGCACCTTGCTCCATACTTCCCATAGGTACACGCAGCACTACGAGAACACCGCACGCCTTGTACTTATTCCAGAGGAGTGGCATGTCGAACCTCAACCAGAGGAACATACGAGTGAAGGACATGGTGTGCAAACATCTAACGTTAGTCCACTCCGACGTCACAGTAGAGATTTACGTAGATGTCCCATCCTGTAGATAAAAAAAAAATTACAACTGAGTAGTAAATGTGCGAATTTTTAAACTTCTCCATTCTTATTTTTTATATACCGTTTGCCTTGGTTTTGCTGTGTGTAAAATTCATTTTGGAAAACTTATGTTTTATTTTACGGACAGTTTCGTATGTTAAACAGCATACTACTAAGTTAGGCTAAGTTGAAGTCAGTTGATAAATTTATTACTCGAAATAATGGGTTGTTGTGCTTTATTTTAAACACGGGTATGTTAAAATCCTGCTTTTTGTCGTTAGTCCTAATCATTTTGGTTTCGGATCGTCAGTGCCCTTGTGTTTGTGTACTTTTTTCACGCGCTTTATGGCTGGATTAGTATTCTCCTTCTATACAACTCATCAAGGGACAATATTATAAAAGTTAGCCATAGCTACAAGACAATGGCGCATGGGACATCAAGTGACGTCACAAGGTCATCTGAACCAATCAGCGTGCAGTGTTCAGTGGACAGGCTTGGGACAAGTCACTTCTAGCAAAGCCGTAAATGTCTTCGTATGTTCTGTCGGGCTGATACGGTACAGTTTGTTACTCTTCAAGTCAGCCGTTACAAAGGCAGTAAGTTGTACCTAAGAACAATGAACAATGTGTCCATTAAATCAACATGTTTACATCGTGGTAAGCTATTTCTCCTCCTTGGTCGTAGTAAGAGTGGAATGGATTTACTTGCTATGCCTCGGAAACTGTGATCTACACCGGAACACCATATGATTAGTAAAATTTGCTCTTAAAGTCAACGTTACTTTATTCCCAAATATTATGAACGACTGTTGATACGAGAAATATACCAGTTCCTTCTGGCTAAAAAAAACTGTTCATAATGTCATCTGTCGGAAATATTGACGCCTATCCTACGATCTAAGCTAGTCAAAATGACAAGGCAATATTATTTACTGTTAGACGTAAAACTAACTAAAATGCCTATTTATTTTTGTGCGTGTGCCTATCGGTAATTATCTAGTATGCTGGCTTGTAACATGGTCACGTATTTATAGTGAACGTTAGTGCTCACAAACGTTTTAAAACTAAACCGCCTACACGAAATGATTACTTTTCATTTCAATTGTGTGTAGTAATTACAATACGAAGTCCTATGTGTTATGCTTCCGAAATATTTTCCATCACAAAGTGAATAGTAGCGTGTTGTTACAAAAAAAAAAAAAGCCTTAAAATCTAAATATTGTTACAACTACTCGACCGTAGTGAGGTCGTAAAAAGATGGTCTTGAAAGGTTTCCTTGCTCAGAGCACAGGAAATGATGCGACTGTGAAACACCTGACAAAAGATGGACTCACGAACTTGGTTCTTGAATTCAAGCTCGTGGTTTGAGAGATATTTAAGAGACAATGTCCAGGGGTTTCTCGAAAGAGAAGATCATCCCCGACGTGTTAGAAATTGTTTAACAATGCGTCAACCACGAGACATCCCTCCCTCAGAGTACTCGAACCCATACTGCACTCGGGAGGGCTCGGGTTCGAATCCCCGAACGGCCACCCTGATTTCTGTTTTCCAGATATTTGTTTACTACAGGCCATGGCGATTCTCTCCCTGTTCCTGCTTCTCTGAGCAACCTTCTCCGTCTCTGATCACGTCTCTGACGAGATGTTACGCCCCCTCCCACACTCCCATAACTACGGTTTATTCGTGTCATTGCTGTGAATTAGGACAGCGAAAGTGTGTCACAACCTTGATGCAACTTTAGGGCACGAAGTCATGTAAGGGCTTTGGCTTGTGAATTCGAACTCAGCTATAATATAACAAATCCTAGTCTGCTCACCGAATTGTTATGCGAAATAATAGTGTTTTTAATTGGCAGATGCCACATAACGACACATTTCATAAACAGTATATAAGGTAATAAATAGTAAGTAAGGGCTATGGAATCACCAATAAACAAAATTTGTAACCAAAAACATGAAAAGTTAATGTGTAATTGCTAAGATTTTTTGTAATATGAAATGCTTTAAAATAATGCGAAGGTGAAGGCTCACAGACTGTGTCGTCATGTGATCGTAATTTGATAACTGGAGCAGCGCAATCACTGATGGCGCTGATGGCGAGTGCATAGCCGCCAAGTAAGGCGTAGCTGGCCCACAGACCGCTTACTAGTCTTCTGCACGTGTGCCCACTATTGACCTACCCCAAAGGAACACAACTGTCAAAGTCGTAAGGTCAACACTGATGAACATGTATTTTTATATCTCGATTTTTAAAAGACATGCACTATTGTGCTAATGAAATACTTTTACCAATTTGAATTTAATCAAACTGCATTAAAAATTCGTAAGATGAAGTATAGAATCATCTGAGAGTACTTGTTGACTAAACAGTGTTCTAACCTCAAATCCAATCCACGCCGTTTTTGCTAGCCGTATTGACGGGTGAGCAGCTCAATGTTGGGACACGGAGATTGGTTGTGCGCAGCCAGTGAATTCGGTCTACCTTCATCTTTAGTCAATGAGCGGGCATGATTGCATCACGAGATATAGCGACTTCAAAGCCAAAACACAGTTACACAATAAGGCAAAAACAACACTCTAGCAGCCATGCGCAAAGTGTCATGTTTCGAGTCTGCTCGCCAGATAGCAGCTGATGTGCCTGCCTCTAATTATAGAAGCACAAACATAGGCTAAATGTTCTAATGCGTGTCGAGTTAAGATGTCAATCATTATGGCAGTTTTGTTTTAGCGTTCTTTCCTAGGCATACTTCAATGTTTTTAAAAAATGTTATTACTCGATTTATTCTTACATATAACTAACGTTTTTGTTAAGAAAGCTTTTTTATAACTTCCCCTTATCCTGCAAAAGTGTGTGTACAAAAGCATGAGATTGATGAATGTCAGAAGGGCTATTATAATAATTTTCCCCTTGTCTTTAAATGAGCTTTCACAGTATTCTTACCAGATGTGTATGCCGGTTTTGGTACCATTTTCATCACCAAAGCAGTGCTCAGACACACAGATAAATGTGTTCATTGTAACAAATAAATACCTGATATTGTAGTTGCTTAGAAGTGTCAAAAATACCTCAGAATTTAACCTCAGCTGCGGTGTTCCCAATTGTAGATTGTCTGCTACTTGTGAATGGTTTTCTTGTTTTTTACACTTGCAATTGGTTCACGAAAAAGTAAACATTCTAGAAACAACTATGAAAAAGATTCACTGCCCGTAACCGCGTATCTTAAGTAAGGCGTCCGTCTACCCGGAACTTTTTCCCACGTTTAGGCCGAGAAGCGCGGGAGCGATAAGGGCGACACTGCCACGCGCATCAAGTACGCCATCGCCGCTAAGCGCAAGGCCTGAACTGGCGTGCAGTGTTCTCGTGGTGCTGCGTGTACCTATGGGACTTTCAGCGGTGACCATATTATTTTATTAGTGGGAAGTCTTTAGAAAGGTTCAGTGCAGGCCCCTATAGTAGTTTTGTATGTATCTGATGCGTGCATTTTGAGCTACAGCGCTTTGGAAAGGCCGTTTTTAGCGGTTTTGGAGTACTCTGGATTGATGTTTCTAACGTACGTGATATTTTGAAAGTACTTAACAGCTCTCGTCTGAATTGTGTGTTCCTTTCGTAGATCAGCACGTTGGACGCACGCTTAATATTTTCGTTGAAAAACGTGTATTTGGAACACTCTGCAACGCAGTTCAAGCGCCAGGTAGACGGGCGCCTTAAGTAAAGCAGTCACCACAATACTCATAGTTAAGTTGGCAGTGAGCTACGAGATGTAGTTCCACGTTTTAACGTCTTACTAGTCGTAAAGATAACAAGTTTTGTCACCTGCAGTTCAGTTTCTTTCTTTTTTTGTATGTATATACCTGCCAACCTTGCCGGAAAAAATTGCCTCATATTGTTTTCCTGAAATATGTACATTCTTCCAATTTTTAGTTTGTTGATTAAGTAAAATTTTTTATTTTTTATGCTATAATTTTACGTTGAAATACGGAAATCGTAGTGTTGTGACGATATAGATCGATACTGTTTTTGCCTGCACCCAAGAGATCACGTTACGAGAGGGCGACAATCGATTTTCGCATATCTATTGTTTGTTGGAGTTGCATTTTTTCGTCTGTGGAGTTTTTGATAGCTACCGGATTTGTTTGTGAATACGAATACGTGTGGACATTGATTTTACCGTGAACTTTTTTCAATTTGAAGTCTAGTTGAAACAGGTGTTAAACGATTTTAATACCGTGTGCGATAAAAGCTGTATGTAACTACGCATGCACTGTGATTACAATGTGGTGTGTATTATGTCTCTTGCTGGCCATGTTTTTGTGATGTCTTGGTAGGTTACTTATTGCCGACTCTGCAAAGTTTAAAACTAAAGATGAGTAGAGAAAAAGCAGTATTACTACCCGATATTCCGGGAATTATACAGTGTAGAGTTTCCATGTATAATAAAATCAGACAAGGGCGATAGGTTTGGCTTTTGTAGTATATGCTGATGCGACATTAACATTGCACATAGTGGGGAAACAGATATAAGTAGCGGTGGGCATTGAATGAACACTAGTTAAATCAATAGTCTACGTTAAATCAACGCTTCGACGGTTTACCGTCGATTGAGGGACTGGTCGAATTTGTAGACGGCAAAATTCGAGAGTCCAGGCGTTCGTCTCGACGCGCAACGAGACTACGACGCGTAAACAAAGTAGCTTAGTAAAAAGTTCGTTCGTTCGTCGATTGTCGTCCGTTGAAATAACATCGCAGACGGCTCGACGGTGGTAAAAAATCTTGAACTCTAACATACACGCTAGTGAGTTAATTTTTGAATGCGCGTGCCAGGGTAAAAGAGGCTTATTATTATCGTGTTAAATGTAGATAAAGGATGCCGATTAGATAACTTCGCGAGAGCGAAAGAGAATGCACTAAGTGCATATGACTAGCTGAACGTTACGAGACAAACCGGTTGATTCTTGTTTACTGTTTTAGTGATTTGTTTAGATTTTTTTTCCATAATATGACAGTTTCTGACGAGTTACGCGCAAGGCTTGTTATTTTGCTTGTTTGTGAATAACCATTACAATAGTGGGTATATGAAAGTTTATCTATAAAAGTGTTAGCGTAAATTGGTTTTGTAAATATTAGTGTACTTAAATGTAAATTTGTGTAAAAATTAAGACAATGAAAATTTTTACAACAATGCCGGGGTGAAATACGAGTGAGCTCTGGTATCATTTTGAAAAAGACGTTAATAGTGTTAAAGCTGCGTGTAACATATGCAAAGAAAAACTGGCTTACAAGTTGACCACTGCAAGTTTAAAACGCCATTTAAAAAAGCGTCCTAAGCCTGTAAAAGTATGATGGGAAGATGGGTTAGCTAAAGATCTTTATTTATATACTCGTATCATAAGAGAAACAATGTCTCACTAATTTAATAATATATATAAAATACATTGGTTTTTTTCAGTTGGCACTATAAATAAAGTCTGTGAGTATGATAAAGCAATGCTAATTAATAATTATGCATCGTAGATTAAAAGTTTTTTTCACAAACATACATTATATTTTATTTTAACTATGTGTACTGAACCATCTCTTATATACTTATAATTTTTGGAAGCTTGTCGTAATATTGAACTCCTTCGTAGTGAATGCTCTTCTGTACATAATTCATTCTTGGTTCACTTAATGATAAACTTTTTTTGCAAACACATAAAAAAACGTGTAAAATAAAGTAACATAATTTTATCTCGATAGGCATATTTCTTCGAAATGTACTAATGGTAACACAGTGGGACTAGCCTAGTCTACCGTCGACGTCGAGGCGTATGTACCGTCGTACGTAGGCCGTTCGTGTAAAGAAGTCGACACATTACCCAGTCAAGGAATTCAACTAGCCGATCGACTAGCCGACGGGTGACAATAAACGGTCTAGTTTCGTTAACGAGAAATGTGTCGACGACACATCGCTAGATAGTACACGTTAAAAGCTCAAAGCATGTCGCCAACATAAAGTGCCAAGAAGAAAATCAGAAGATTTCTAAGTTCTTTGCAAAACTTGGAATTGCCGATTCGGATTGCCAATTTCTTCTTTCTTTGTAGAGAACAACATTCCCCTAACTACCGCAGATCATGCAGGTTTGCTACAAAAAAATGTTCCCGGACTCGTAAATTGCAAAGAAGTATTGATGTGGTCGTACAAAAACCTCAGCAATTGTAAAGGAAATGGCTTATATGCAAAATCTAGTGTAGTAGAATGTTTTTGTTTGCAGAATGCACCGTTTTCTGTTTTAACTGATGGAAGCAATGACACCAATTTAAAGTTGTATCCCATTGTAGTGACGTTTAACGATGATACACAGGAGAAAATTGTGAACTCTGTTCTTTCTACCCCTACCTTGGAAGGAGATTCTACTGGGCGGAATATAGGTAATTTAGTGCGTCCACAGCTTAAACACTGCGTGGCTTTTTGTGCAGATAATGCAGCTGTAATGGTTGGCCATAAAGATGGTGTTGCAGCAGTGTTTAAAGAGAAACACCCTGGGCTTATTGTGATTGGTTGCATTTGTCACCTGATAAATTTATCTGCAGAAGAGACTGTATCTGCTTTGCCAGTAAAAGTTAAAATTCTTGTGAACATTTTTTATTATTTGGGAAAAAAAAGTTTAAAGAGAAAATAAAGGTTACAAAAATTTCAAGAGCTCCATGATACAGAAGCAAGAAAATAGTCAAGCATGTCTGTTCAAGATGTCTTTCTCTTGGCAGAAGTTTGTTGAGGGTTTTTGAACAGTGGGAACCATTGCTTAGTTTCTTTAAGAGAGAGGTTGTAAATGAGAAACCGTTATCTTCGAGCCTCACCTCTTATAAAATTCTCAAACTACAATCATCATCCTGTTCAACCTGTGATATGATATGTCAGAAAAACAAATGAGAAGAGGAATTATTTGTTTTCTACTACTGATTCCAGCAAAAAGAGAATTGCTTTGACATCAGCAAACAGTGATGCTTCTATTCTGAAGAATACAAGTCCTTTTGTAAATCGGGAAGAAAAACATTTCATGTTCCTTTCTTCTGACCTAAATAAAGAATTTGGTGCATTTCTTCTAGGCGTCCTCTCAACATTTGAAAATAGAATGTAGTTCTCCTGTCAGCATCTCTACACATTCGTATTTTGAGAGAACTTGACGCAGCTCGCGTAAGTATATTTCTGTTATACTGGGCCTCATGATAGGCGGTCAATTGAACTTGAGGTATATTACTGCAGGCTTATCTAGGCCTCACGTTGGGTAGTAAATTAACTCAACGCAGGTACCGCCACTGTAGAAGACATGGTGGCTTATATGGTCAGAGTTAATGTCCTCCAGGCACCGACTAAAAAAGTGCTTGGAGGTTGCAGGTATTATAATGAGGTAGACTATCACTGTTGTATTTTGAAGTACGAATATATTGTCTCGTATATATTCACAAATACACATCAAAACTTTCGAGGTGCGGTACTGTCATAGTTTGTTTACTCGTATTCACGGGGCGAATTCGTGGTTGAGTGGGGCTTCTTTGGACGACGAATTCTATACTTAACTCACAAATTCTATACTTAACTCAGCGGTGAGTGTGGGTAGGCTGTCATCTGGGAATGAGTTCAAGCGAAGTGGTAGGCCTTGGAAGCAGGCCCGCCGGTGCTGCGTCTCCCTGGACTGCTGTTCGGACTCGTANTTCAAGCGAAGTGGTAGGCCTTGGAAGCAGGCCCGCCGGTGCTGCGTCTCCCTGGACTGCTGTTCGGACTCGTACACACGCAACTCTCCCCGCAGCCCGGTGATGATCAACTGTTTTTATATGACTGACCCCTTAATGATGTGGCTGACGGACGTGGCCGGGTTCCGATATCCCGGCCTTAGTAACTGTTGTACTGACTTACTCTCTGCTCGAACTGACGTCTCTCGGCGGTGAAGATGAACTAACAACTGCCCCGATATGACTGCCTGACGTACCCGATATTACTGACCCCCTCCTATTCTTGGAAAGGGGTTTTTATACACGCCAGCCGCTGCCCTGAATCGGCGGCACGTGGCGCATTTTAGGGGAGGGAAGGGGGTAAGAGGGGTGAAGTGGAAGAACGCCTAACAAGCCGTCCAACACACGTGTCCTCGTTTCTGAAGGTTTGGAGGGGCGGGGCGGGGGTAATACCTCGGCACTAATACATCTCGTCAGGTATTTCTGCCGGGGTGCGTATTTACTGCGTTCAGGCGAACTACACGGGATTATTTGCTGATGACTCAAGAAAGCCCTGCACTCTCAACAGATCTCCCGGCGGCTAGAGACGTATGACGATGAAGGGGGTGTGGGGGGAGGCCTTCGCTTCAGCTCCACGTGTTCCGAAATTTTCCACCTGCCTGTGGTCCCACGTGCCGTCTCGTAGGCGCCAGCGAAGTGCGCTAGGCGGGGGGGTGNGGGCTGAGGGGGGATGGTTGTGAGCTAACGTTGTTCTATAATCCATAAACCTGCACGCGACAAACTGTTGCTTGATTTTCTAGAAGCATTGCTATCAAATTTTGTGAAAGCAAAAGCTGTGAAAAGTTGCTCATTATTTGAAGTGAACTATCACTCTATTCAGAATCAGAAAGACGACACCGAATTAGTAATATAAAGTAAAGCATCAAACATTGTGAAAACATTTGAAGAAAAGGAAAAAATAGTTTTCTTTGCATCGGTCAGGCTTTATTTTGTCAGATCATGTGACTACATTGTTCACATATTCCCCATAAAAAATGAAGTCTTGAAAAATGCAGCTGTGACAAGAGTGAATAATCTCGACAATGCCAACTTTTCTTCTGTTCGCTACTTTGTGGAATTGCTTCCCTTAATTTTGCCTGTACAAGAAGGGAAACTAGGCATGCAGCTATGGACGAAACTGAAAAACAATTCTCAACTCTTCAGATATATGACATTTCAGCCCTTAGTGCTACAGGAGATAGTTGTTATGATGTTAAGTGGGCCAAGTTATTCAGGATTCGTGGTGTTGATGACATTTTAAAATACAATAGAATATGTAGAATAATGTTGTCCATCCTGTCCATTCCACACAGTAATGCAGAATGCGAGCGTGTTTTCAGTTTGGTGAAGAAAAAAAAACAGGACACAGTACAGATCCTCAATGTCTAATGACACTATAGAATCAATTTCAGTTTTTTAATGTAGGAAATCAGTTTTTATGTTTAGAACAAAATTTTAGTGCAGAATTCCTAAAGAAAGTCAAGAAAACCACAGCTGCTTCTTTAAAACCACAGTGTTTCAATTCAACATAAACAGCAGAATACAACACAACATAGCAAAAGTAGATAAAAGTTGTATGACTCCATAGTGCTCTAACTTAAGTAGCAAGATAGTTTTAGTTCATTATTTCAGTGCAGATTTAAACAATTAAGCTAACAACGAAATGCATATGTCTTGGGGAAAGTTACGGGTGCTAGTTACTTCTTTAAAATCGCTGTGCTCTGATGCTTCGTCTCACATTCCACTGTAAGTGGAAAGGTAATAAAATATTTACACATTATGTTTTGTAGTTATTTTATTAGTGTAGTAAAGCGTAATGGGCCTTTTTCATGTAAAGCGGCTGTATGTATGATAAGCCTGCATTGTTTAGTGTAATTTTTATTCAAAAATTTCATAATTTTATTGTGTTTACAAAATATTCCTAATTATGATTTCCTTAAGTTGGCAGGTATGAAATAAGAATAACATTTGGTGTGATTATAACCCATACGTTTCTAACTCTTTCATATCATCACCTGGCTGAGGCAACATAAGTTAGCTGGTTCATTGTTTTGATTTTTTCCCCCGTGTCGGCGCTTGTGTGTCAACAAAAGAGCAGTATACGACCAACGTGATCTTAAATGTCGGTCTGTAACTCCTGAAGTAAATTATTCATTATGGAAACAAATAAAACATATCTGTACATGTTCTGAGTGAAATGGCATTGCTTGTCATTACTTTGTGCTATCTCCACGTTGTTTATTGTCCCAGAAAGTCATGAAATTTCACATAATATGCCAACCTGGAAAATCTTCAAGCAATTTAAGTTTGTGTAAATTTTTAACTCTAATAAACTTGAAGAAACTTCGGAAGTGTGTATAGTTTGCTATATGGGCTGCAAATATGTGTGTGTGTGTGTGTGTGCGCGCGCGCGTGTGTGTTACTTAGTATTTACGCCATTCCCAGTTTACCTCGACACGTATGTCACTTGTTTTAAACAATAACGCCATGAAAATCTTTCATGCTGCACGTTAAACATTCCTTGAGATTTATGAATTCGTCAAAGCTGTATTGAAACGTCTGTCTGAACGGTTTAATTTGTACGAACCAATATATCAAACAGAATAACATTCCAGGAAAGTAATTTGGGGAAAAATTAGATCCTGCATTAAATGTGTGATGCAGTTTCATGAAATACACTATCATCAGCTAGGTATTGTGTGTTTTCGTATTCTGGTGAAGTTACATTCATATCAGTGAAGGCAATTAAATGTTATAAGAAAAAAGTGATTTTTTTTGTAAGCAAAGCAGTAGGTTCTAGCAAATTACTATGAAAACTGTGTGGCTGGACGAAATTCCACGAAACTTTCATCGAGAGACAAATATTGCTGTGGATGTATGCTGTAAAAATTTGAATTAATTCCTTTAAGCCATTGAGATTCCTAGTAATTGATTTCGTTACTCGCAATTAAATAACAACGCACGCCATTTGCTTGTGCATTGTTTTGTATGAAATATTAATTTGTGAGATATTTCGTATTTTTGCATTGTATTTCTACTCATAAATCTTATTAAACATAATTCTTATGCCATTCAAGGCAAAATGTCTTCTGTATGAGGGAGTAAATGTCTGAAATGCTTTTCTTGTGAGTATGACGCATACATATAAGGGGTGAGCGTTTCAGCTTTTCTCGCTATTTAAAGGTGAACATTTGATACATCTTGGCGTTGTTTTTACAACGGATAAAAAAATAATACTTAACACTTGTGATGTTGTGTTGTCAACCTAAACAAAACATATTCTCCTATTACCTCGGATGTGTTGACCACAGTTAAAATATTATTTTATATCCAAACAGAAAAAGAATCGAGAAAATCAATAAATATTTACAAACCAAAATTATTTACTGAAACTAGGTGTTTATAGTGCTGAATGCAATACTTATTATTTTTCCATGTTTATGTAGTGACTATGCTGTGGATATATAAGACAGTTGATGTAAACACCAGCTGAAAGTCACATGGCAGTGTTTGTTTTGACAGGTACACTGAAAGATACGCAGCCAACGGGCTGAAAGTTGAAAGTAAGCAGGGCTTTTAAAAGGGCTCACTTTACCGTGAACAGCCATTACTTGTTATCAATTAAAGTAAAGTGTGTGATAGCAATTATTAAGCATTCTGTTGTACCCACGGGTATAGTAGAAGGTAACAAATGTTCATTAATTATCGTGTATGGCTTTATGGTGCCGGGGAGGATGCCAAAAAAAAAAAAAGCTTTAAGGAATTTACATCTTCAGCAATAATTACATTTGAGTATCCATTTACTTTACTAAAATGCAATGTACTTGTAAAGGACAGCCTTACACTTTAATCACAACTTAATCGTACAAAAAAAGTGTTTGCGATTACATTTCTTCATGCATCATCAATTAATCTGCTGAACATGGCTGAAATAAGGCTTTAAGTTAACAAGCTAAAATCCTTTAGGTATGTGGAGCGACGTAAATGAACATTGTACTTGGCATAACAAATGAAATGAAGAAAATTTTGAAAGTAATTTGCGAGGCAAAATATAAAAATACTGATATTGTGTCAGATAAGATGCTAGTATAAAGGCTTCAAACAGGACTCAAAAACAGGACTCAAGAAAAAAGGCTTGGCGAATTAAAATGTAACAATATCCCTTCTTTCCAGTTGTCAGTTCTCACCTTAAAATTAAAAGGACCACTTTATTTATTGTTAATCAATTAAAGGGTAAAATATTTTAAGCTGATATTTTGTACTGATATAGTGCTAGAAGCTATTATTTTTTAAGTAGGTGCTATTTATAGTTTTCGGCAAGTTTAATGCCTATCGGAACACAACGAAGGATTTTAATGTTAATGTTTTCAGTTAAATATACCATGCCAGTTCCACATCACCTGTGCAAAAACAGACGCTACTCGCAAACGGTGAATGACTGTTTGCCATGAAGTCAACTTCAACAAATATAATATAATGGAAAACGTATATATACACACACACACACACACACACACACTATTTTGGCTTACTTTTGCAGTTGTATAATTCAATAAACATAATGCGTTGTTTGTCACGGTTTCGCAATTTATTAACGTTTCCTTACAATGAAAATAAAAATGTGGTGTAATCATTTAGTATTATACAAGTAATTAAAATTCCTTAATTTATTTCATGAAATAACATTAGTTTGTAAAAAGAATATGTGCATGGATAATACAGTAGTCTTACGAGTTTTCACGTATCACTGAGTTGTAAGTATTGACAACATCGATATTTTTATTAGCCAAGCTGTTTCTAAAAAAAAAAAATATATTGCAAGAATTTTTTTTTTATGTTACACAGCTGAGTCGTGCTTTGATAAATTCCATTACCATAGTTGTGATAATGGGCCATCAGATTATATTCTGACGTGACAGATAACGAAATCGATGTCCAGTTAGAAGACACGTACTGATAACATCGCTCAACAACCGAAAAGCCTACATACTGAAAAATGTTCATGCTTCGAGCAAAAAAAATTTTTTTATCTGTTAAAAAGCTATTACTTAACAAAGATAAATGTCCTTTCAGTATATATTGCACATTAAAAAATATGCGATGCAATGGTAACGTGGTTTGAAGAGTTTGAAGTATGTAACCATGATAAATTTCCCTCGCGTTCGATGGTGGGCTGTAACGTATACTTTCCACCGAAACAGATAATGCTATGTACCTACAAGTAAGCGATTATAAACAGAAATGATCAAACAAAAACTTCCGAAATAAAAAAAGTAATAATATTCTTACACTGTGCACGTTGTTTACGAATGCATTTAACCTTCTGTACGTTTGGTATAAAAAAAAAGCTTTTTTTTACAGCGTGCAGTGTTGCATTATTAAAATGTTTAACATTTATTATCAAGACCATAATTCCATGAATTTGAAAACAGGGTAGTGTTTAATGCATTTCTTTTTTACTGTTATTACAAAATTGTAATATTTGACTAACTTTCAGATGCTTTGTTAGTCTCATGATTAATTGACGAATTACATATTCCTTTTCAAAATTAACAGTTGCACGACGATACTGTAGCCCTCATAATGTAAATTTAAATCTGTACGAAATTTAATATTATTGTAACGATATGGAGCGAAAAAAATTGATGTAGACAAATCATTTGTAAAATAATAGTTAATTCCAGTCACTTACTAGGTAGTTCCCGCTATTTTTAATTTACAGAACGTCATAAATATTTTAGTTCTCAACACGATAAAGACAAGGGCGTTGTTCTATCAGTTCTAGAGAAAATTCCATGAAGTCTTCTGGCAAAACTGATACGTCTATAAATCGTAAATATTCAGTATTCCCGTGCTGCAGCCGCAGTTGAAACTCTCGTGACTGCATTGCAAAATAACGCACGTCTTTCCGGGTTAATAAGCCAGGTTTAGAAGCAAGTGCGTTTGTTTGTTGAGAACAGAGAGTAACAGCAGCGTGTAACAAACTGGCTTTCCCAAGGACGGAGAGACTAGTACCATTAGCGTGGTCGGCTTTCTGGTAAAAGCGGGTCCCATTGACAGTCCTCAGGTGGACGTCATGTGGTCAAGTTGTGCTTTGCTGTATCGCAGAATGTTTTTCTTGCAGCATCCCTGATCCAAGACGAAACTTCTCCATGCACCACATCACAACGTCTACGTTTGCATTTTACTTCTTAACAAATACGTACATTTCGGTATTTCTATTATCAGTAGCGCCCAAACGACATTTGTAGGACTTTGAAATTTTCCGAGGAAGTCTGGAGGGCAAGAGGCTGGAGGCTTGATAAGGGGGGTGGAAGGTCATTCCTTTGTTCGAAAAACGTAGAGGGTAATTAGGTGTAATAACACGGAATTGTGTAATGAATAAGTGCACGCACCGAGAGTAAGAACCGAGACTAAGTACATGTGCCGAGAGAGTAATTACACCCTAAGTACATCTCCTACCCCGTACACTGCTCACTCAAACTGAGCTGCGAAACGCTAATTTATTTGCGATATACGTCCGCCATCTTGGATCTTGTCGATTCCTGCCATTTGTACGTGAAACATAATTACATTTATACTGGTCTACTACCTGATTCGGATCCCATCGAGGGTAAACAAAAATAAATGTAGTTATACTCACTGAAACCTTGCTTCGATTCCCGTCGAGGGTAAGTAAATCGTAATAAAGTTATATACACACATACCGTAGAAGCAAAGCATAATTACAGAGGGTAATTACACATGAACTACTACTTGTAATTACACATCCAACCTATACAACAGGCAATGCCAAACTGAACCCCACCACGGAGTTATGACCCCAAAATAATATTANATTACACATCCAACCTATACAACAGGCAATGCCAAACTGAACCCCACCACGGAGTTATGACCCCAAAATAATATTACGAAGTGATTTCGTGTCTACAGTAAATAAACAAAGGCATATAGGGAGGAAGTACACAGCCGAACAGCTCGGAGCCTGGATGCAGACGGAATCTAAAACACTAATAACCTGTGTTTGAACCACCGCCATCTTGAAGGTCAAACAAGTGGGCAATATTTTAAAACGTAATGTAGTCTTTGTAAAACATTGCGTTAAAGATATACTATTTTAATTTAATATCGTGTAAATACAGGCCCACAACCACGCCGATATCGTGTCGGAATACTTTAACCCAGAATAAATCCCGAGGAACACCGAGTGCCTAGCCCTGCCGTCGGGCGGGAGTGTTGACAGTTTCCCCGCTAGGAGCGCTGTGCAGCGCAGAGACTCAGTCGACCAGCAGACGTGAGAGAAGCAACACCCAGCCGTTCCCTCAAGAAAGAAGGAAGGTCGAGAGAGGCGGGTGTAGTTCCATTGAATACCGACAGGCGCGCGGAGATCGTGGCGGGGCGGGGTGGCAACATTCCTCACCCAGCGGCCGATGCTAACACATCGAGACCCTCTCAGGAGAGACTGGCGAGGAAGATAGACGCAGCTCGAGGGACCATCTCCGCGTCTACCACACATCGCTTACCGCCTGTGAGCTGGCCCAGTATTATATACAACGCCGAGAAGCGTACACGAAATTCTCAGTGAAGCGAGACGTACTCCTACATTGATGTGGAATCCGTCCCCGAAACTTAAATTAATAATTGCAATGTTAATTTTTTACGCACACTGGTGTGTGTGTGTGTGTGTGGATGAGGGTGTTCGCACCAATCGTATTATGTATCCCTTCTTTGGGGAAGACCATCATGGTTGAAGCTTCGTAAACGATAACACAATATTACAAGTAAAATTCCTTACACATGCCTAATTGGAGTATATCAATAAAATCCTAAAAACAAATCATTTGCAAAAATAACTTTTTCTATGTTGTTACATTTTAAGATTAAAATAAATTAAAATCATTCAATTTCTCTAAATTAAATATTCACATAATACAGAACAATGACGAATACAAGACGTGGTTTCCCGATATGGTTGGGTTAGGAAGTTGCGACAACCACATGCTGATAACATGCCAAGAACCTTTCTATGTTAAAAGTAAATATTTTTTGAAACCATAGTTTATTATTTTTCCATATAGCAAGCAGGAATTCAATTCTGCAACCAAACAATTTTCGTTAAGTGTCACTGTTTTTAGGTGTTTAGAAATATAAAAATATGTGTATGCATTACGACATCCTACATCACAAACAATCCGCAAGGCGTATACATAATCATCTACATACACTTATACTTATTAATCTGCCATTGCTTAGATTGCTTTCTATCCCCATGTTCAGGAGTGAACTGGTTTTGCCGAATATATATGCGGCCACAGTCCGCCCGGAGGATTTTCTACTATGCCTTCTTGTGAGGAAATGTTGTTTGGGAATTGCGTGAGCTGTTGTCAGCGTGGTGGTT
>NQII01000353.1:1145824-1183155 GCA_002778355.1 Clitarchus hookeri
GTAATATTATTTTGGGGTCATAACTCCGTGGTGGGGTTCAGTTTGGCATTGCCTGTTGTATAGGTTGGATGTGTAATCACAAGTAGTAGCTCATGTGTAATTACCCTCTGTAATTATGCTTTGCTTCTACGGTATGTGTGCATATAACTTTATTACGATTTACTTACCCTCGACGGGAATCGAAGCAAGGTTTCAGTGAGTATAACTACATTTATTTTTGTTTACCCTTGNAGTATAACTACATTTATTTTTGTTTACCCTTGATGGGATCCGAATCAGGTAGTAGACCAGTATAAATGTAATTATGTTTCACGTACAAATGGCAGGAATCGACAAGATGCAAGATGGCGGACGTATATCGCAAATATATTAGCGTTTCGCAGCTCAGTTTGAGTGAGCAGTGTACGTGGTAGGAGATGTACTTAGGGTGTAATTACTCTCTCGGTACATGTACTTAGTCTCGGTTCTTACTCTCGGTACGTGCACTTATTCATGACACAATTACGTGTTATTGCACCTAATTACCCTCTACGGTTTTCGAACAAAGGACTGACCTTACAACCCCCTTTACCACGCCTCCAGCCATTCGCCCTCCAGACTTCCTTGGCAAATTTCCATCCACAACACAACCCTGTTAGGGGGGGGGGGTGGAGGGGTATGATCTGTTTCTCAGTTTAAAGGGTACTGGCATTTAGTGTCCCTCTCTCCGAAACCTCTTCCAATGTTAATCAAAGGCGCTTAAGCCATATCCTTGATCAATTAACCATATTAAAAATAATATAAAGTCATAAGTAATAAAGGTCCCATCGTGGCATTTGTCAGGCCATTTAATACCAAAATCAGAGAGACCGTATTGGGACTCAAACCGGGTTCCCTCATAAATTAATTTTACTGTTGTGCCACTGCACCTTTCGCTTGGTAATAGGGTAATTGTTCCTTTGAGAACTTTTTAGACTTCTATTCCCCTCTCTAAGTTTCACTGAGTTCTGGAAACACTAACACCTGCATAATGGGTTTTGCTGCACACACGGTCTGCCTCGCGTCGTTCATTGCACTGTCAAATCACTTTCTTTGCTGCAACACAATATTTGTTGCCGCAAAGAAAAATTTGTTTAAATATGAACCACTGGAAAGAATATTTGTCACAAACATAATTTGTGTTTGATCTATATATTTATGGCTATGGTAATAACCCTGCATTGTTTTTACAATAGTGCAGCAAACGTCTTTGTGGTAATGTCGGTTACACTGTAAAGAACATTTGTGCTCTGAGAAACAATCGTGATTAGTAAACAAGAAAGAAGCAACACATTTTTAAATATTATCTTCACTAGAAAAGAAAGTAAAGAGGGCAGCTCCGAGACTCTAATCGACACCTCCTTCATTACTGGCCTAATGTCCTTCATTACTGGCCTTATGTCCTTCATTACTGGCCTTATGTCCTTCATTACTGGCCTTATGTCCTTCATTACTGGCCTTATGTCCTTCATTACTGGCCTTATGTCCTTCATTACTGGCCTTATGTCCTTCATTACTGGCCTTATGTCCTTCATTACTGGCCTAATGTCCTTCATTACTGGCCTTATGTCCTTCATTACTGGCCTTATGTCCTTCATTACTGGCCTGATGTCCTTCATTACTGGCCTTATGTCCTTCATTACTGGCCTGATGTCCTTCATTACTGGCCTAATGTCCTTCATTACTTGCCTAATATCATTCACCACACGACCACGGTGTTTTGTGGTGCGCTAAAGAAAGGTAGTGTTGCCTTAAAAGTAAAACTTATAAAGAAAATGTTTATTTACAGAAAACATAAGTTTTTGTAACCTCTTTGAATTAAAGCAATGTTGTGGCATTGTAAACAAAACTTTGGAGTAAAGAAAATGTTGTAAGTATTTGTTGAGCGTAGTACTTATCACTTTCAACTTAGCGCCATTTCTAAATGTCATGCGCGATATCACATACTTATAAAGCGTTTAAATCAAAATATATATCTTTATGTGCTTAGCGAAAAATTCTATTTCAGTGATTACCTATTCAAAAAGTAAACTTAACACAACACACTATGACAAATATATTTCTGTGTAAGTCGTTTTATATTCAGGCATATTTATTTTTTATGTTTTCTGTAGTCGTGCTTCAACAATTGTGTTCTAAAGCTTAGTAAATGACTGCGATGAATTCATCACTCTTGTTCAACAAAATAGTAATGCGGGATTTTTTCGTATTGTTTTTTCACACGCTGGCCTTCAAATTATTTAAAATGCAATTACTTTTAGCGTTAATTTTATGTAGACACACTTTAAGATGCACGTTCTGTCATTTCCCTCGAATAATAAATCTAGGTCTCAGTTTATGCATAAACATAGGTGAAAGTTACGAGTTATAATAAGTACATTGCAACACACACGTAACATAAACCAGCTCACTAATTGCTATGAAATAATTCACATCGAACAAACTTCCCGAGCTACTTAAATTACCTATGCAATCGTGCAGATAAACGACATTTGTTGTCTTTAACTGTTGAATATAAGGAGAGCTTTGCAAATTTTTTGTTTGCAGCTGTCCCTGAACTACTTCATAAACTAATTTCTAAAAACCACAATTTAAAATGAATTTTTACGATGCTTTCCAGGAGGAAGAGTAGCGAACTTCTCTGCCTTCCACGAGAATAGGGTCGCAGTGTGTTTACAAATGTACGTTTTTAAAACAAACTATTCAACTCCTGCACGGTCTGCGTTTACACGGAAATAACTAAAACCTACTTTACACTAGGGTGAAATACAAATTTCAAAAAAACCCCCACTCTTGTTGAAACACAATTGTTAAACTCTTCCACGGGGCCAAAAACTAAATTTTTAGACTGTTGTGGCTGAGAATATTTTGGATGAATACCTGCAAAACTAGTGAACAGTGTTACATAGTTTCTACCAATAAAATTATAGGTTCACCCCTTAAAGTATTATGGTATATAGTGTACAACCGAAAAACCTACACGCCAGTTCGGAGCCTTGCGTGTAGGGGTTACGTAGCACTAGATACGCGTGCCAGTGTCGTCCTTATAGCTTCCTTGCTTATGTGCCTTGAGCGGCCTTTCCACTGCTTCGTGTTCGGCAAGCAGGACGTCACACATGACGTCGCAGTTTGTGTGTCTGTCAGACAGCGGGCTGTGGAAGACCCTTTGTTCGGTGTGCCAGGCATGCCCGGGGCGATCCTCCTCGGCCGTGCGCAGCAAATCAAAGAGGCCGACCCCGCAACCTGTGCTCGGACTAGCCACAGGCACATGCCGTCACGTTGCTTAGTGGAAAGGCGGCTTCACTGCAGGCAGACGGGCGACTGAAGGAGCGGCGTGCTGGTGTGTGTTGCAGAACCAGAGCCAGCCTCAGAATGTGAACGGATCTGCGGCGAGGCCCGTGCCGCCTCCCAGGGACCATCTGCGCATAGAGAGAGACGGGCGGCTGGTGAACAGGGCGCCGGCGCCCCAGGTTCCAGCCAGGACGGCGCCGCCCCCGCTGCCCGCCTACGCCAACCACGTGCCGCCCCCGGAGCCGGGCCGCGAGCCCACCAAGGAGCAGCTCGACAGCATCCGCAAGTTCCAGGTAACACCTCCCATCATGGCTCTGTACACGTGCCTGCTTACTACCACAACCGTCTCTGCATGTTGCTCACGTGCCAACTTGTGAGCTTGACCGTCATACTGCAGTTACAGAGCTCCCGGGGACCACTACTTGGAACTTTATTGATGTCGATGACAAAAATTATTCCCCCATCTTGAAAATATTTCCATAGCGTTGAAACTCAAACTACTTTTTAAAAATAGGACAAATCCAAATTAGTACCGATCATTTTCAGCAAACTCTGAAAAACTATTTTACCTGTCTACATTTAAGCTGTTAAATTATTTAACACTGTAGGCCTACCCGGTACTTTAGGCCACTGTTTCGGGAAACATGGTAAGTATATCTTTCTGCCATGTCAGCAGAAATATTTGTTTTCACCTCACACAAAACATTTGATTATATTCACGTAACATCCACGTGTAATCCATTTCTGTATTATGTGTTGTGACACGGCAGACTTGAAACATCGAGGCTTTCTTCTTCCATTAGATATGGCCTTAGAGTTGGGCCGCGCCTGGTAACCATCTTCCTGTATCGCATCCTCGACCTCCAGTTGGAGGGAGAATGTCCAACAAGCGCACAATCCAAATTCTATCCGTTACTTTACAATTATGGGGTTCTTCTTTAAGCCCAGCATTGTCACTCCATCATACCTCTAACAAATGTAACTATGGGACCAACGAATTTTGTCATTTGCGAGTTCGAGTAAAAAAAATATAAAAGACAAAATCCTCCATCAAACCTCCATCAGTATTTGACAGCACAGTAGCCATTGAATGGTTTCGTGTAGTCAAAGATTGTTCTTCCATAGATCTGAACAGCAACTTGGAAAAACCTTCTTCGGATCAAACTCAAGTCCTCTCCTTCAGTCACTTTCTTAACAAATCCAACAGTATATCTCTTTCTTATGACATACTGACCTGGGCGAACAACAGACTGTCAGCAATGTCCATCGCAGGAGAACATGTGGCTCTCCGTACATCCATCATGCTCAGAAATACTGCAATTGCAGCATTCTGGACACTAGTCTCGTCTATGCGTTATAAATTTTGAGTCCTTTCGAACTTCTTATAGAGAGTTGCAGGATCATATATTTCATTGCTTACCGGTAATGCGTGTGTGTGTACGCCTACAGCACATTTCTCATGCTTTAACCGCACAATAGTTATTCAATGGAGACAGGTGGCATGCTTCCGAAGAGAGAGACATTTCTATACACTTCTATCTCCCTAGGCGATGGTTACTCCACCAGTTGCACTTGTTTCTCACAACTGAGATTTCTTCTCGCCATATTATGCCCTACCCTTTACATTGTCTCTCTCTTTTATGCCTCCTTCTACGCAACCCAATGTACCGTACACAAACAGTGGGTGTCAAAGTGAATGCCAAGTCAGTGGCATTGCCATTATTTTTAGTAAACTCAGTCATCATTTGGCACATATCCATGCAGATAACTAGCTCTTCAAGCCTCTAATCAACCTGAGTACTAAAAGACAACACTCCTCATTCCTCAGAATCCCGGTAAGGTTCCAAAGTTCATGGCCAGGACATACTACCTTCCTGAAAATTTTTTGTGAGTCTTCCCACATTCTTAAAGAACCTGGAGTACCGTGTCCTCTACTCCGCAGACTTAAATTCAAACAATTTGAATTGATATTTAACTTCACCTGTGAGATATTGGACTGCGTAATAGTCCACTTCGGGTTGATACACCTAGAAAAATTGCATAATTTTTTCTTCCTTATGATGAACTACTCCAGCAATCCTGTCATTTCTCCACTATAGAAGATTGAACTTTTCCATTTTTCTGCCTCTATCTTATCTATAAGCTTTTGGGATAGCTCATAGTGCTCACCCCTCGTCATTACAACCATCGTTCCCTAGAGAGAACTTTCAGAGCGGCCTAGCCGATCGCCCATAATACTACTTCCTTTCTTTCCTTTGCACATATGGGTTTGTCAGAACAGATCACGCGGACGCATTATGACCAGCAGTCAAGACAAGTTGACTCAGCCTAATACAGATCCGCAAAGTCAAGGCTTCCCGTCCCGCACTAGCAGTCAACAGCATCCTCAACCAGGCATCCTCATGGCATGTCCACGACATAGAAGCTGTGGCGTAGCAGATGATTGCCTTGCCATTGCCACCGTGGTCAGGATACGTCCAGCCGGGTGTGATCATTACACCCAGTACAGGTCGGCTTTTCCAATGGTTTCCCGCCGGGCATTACATAAGTATGAACAAGGGCAAGTACGACAGTTACTCCTGCTGCGGTTAGTCTGAATATGAAGGCGGATCCCCAGGTTAGAGGTCACGCCGACCAAACAGAGAACCAAGTGGATTATCTAAGTTCCCACGAATCCAGGCTTTGTTGGTGAGCTTTCGTTCCATTTCGAATTGTCTGTGCCATATTTCCCTGCAAGATTTTCAACTTACTTTGTCCCCCTGCTTTTTTCCAGTGCATCCCTCAAAGATAGCCTTTCTCTAAAAACATCATAATTTTGGTTATATTGCACACCGCGTCAGAACTGTGGGTAATAACGAGCTTGCCTGTTGGTGAACTCTGTTCTGTCTGGCCGTCGAAAGCTGCAACCGCGTGTTATTGAAGAGCAGTTTGTAACTGACAAGCTAGAAAAAAGGCAAACCTTGTGGATTGAAGGTCTGGAAAATACTGTTGGTACATACTCTGTGAAGTTATGTTGATTTTTAAATTTCTCCTGTGCAACATTAATGTTTATCACAAGTTCGTGAACTATAGAAAGCAAAGCACTGAAAACTAACTATATTACAATGCGGCAGTAGTTAAACAACTATTTGGTGTAAAAACTTCATATTATTTTTAATAATGCATTCATGAAAACATTGGGTTGAGAGAAGCATTATTATAACTGCATATACTGAAAGCACAATTAACTCTATTAGAAATAAGTAAACCAAAATTGAAAGAAAATATGTGTGTTCAAAAAATGAAAATTAATTATGGTATCGCAAATACTAGGTTAGATCGTATTATTACACCAATTGTGCACTAATATTCTCCCCCATTTAATGTAATTTCATTGAAAGTTAGGAGTGAGGAGTCACGTGCAGATGCTCATCCTTGCATAGTTTCTTTCGTTGTACTGCATCGGAATATTTAAAGGGAAACAAAGTGCTTCTAAAAAACGAGGCAAAATCCTTCGTTGGCGTCGATACTCTCGAGGCAAGTAGAAATGTTTGGGCATTTAGAAAAGCTAATAACCGATAGAAATAACTTGTGAATAAACATTGGACAATAGCGTGAAAAAATAATGGAAAGGCACAACTATGAAAAATGCTATACTTATTTTTCTAACAATACAAGTAAAACACAGGAAACCTTACAACAGGTTACTGTGAAATATGAAAAATAAATGTAGACTTTTAACATGCAAGAACTTTAGATTTCAAGTTCGTAGTAAAAATAAAGATACATAAGCAATGTTGTTTAGTTCTCAAAACAATGTGCTGTAAAGGTACAACCTTTCACTTGTAGTGTGTGTGTGTGTGTGTGTGTGTGTGTGTGTGTGTGTGTGTGTGTGTGTGTGTGTGTACACTAACATGATTCACGCACGCGTGACTAACACAGAGCCAATGAACGAGTGTGTGAGTTGAGGAGAGGCATTTGCATGGGCGCCCAAGCGGCTTGATGGATCGTGTTATTGAAGGACGGAGGTGCCGCGCAGGACTTAGGGGCGTTATTGAAGTCCATGGCCAGGGGGGCTGTGGAGGGGGGAAGCCCCACGTGTGATTTGCCTCCCGACTGCGTCAAGGCTGTGCAGGCAGGCAACCTGACAGCACCGCAGTCTGGGGACATGTACTGTGTACTACCCAGGGATGGCAGCAAGAGCTCACGGCGCCAGGTGAGTGAGTGTCTGTCTCGCAGATGACAGCTCGTAGTGTTGGCACTATGTCATAACTTCGCAATGTTCATTCCGTGTGACGTGATGCCGGCGTGTGATATGCGACGGCAACGACGTGGGGAAGGGCTGCCCGTGTGATAATGTCCAATCAGCTATAGCTACCATTTGTAGTATGCGTCGATTGAAAATGCAATAAAATATTAATTAAATGTATACTGTTTTATGAGTGCAGTGAAGCATCCAAAATTTATGTCACACGTGTAAAATCAATTTCATATTGATGTGTTTTGGTTTTCGGTACTTTGCTTAAAGTATCTGCTACTTAAATTACTTCCTTGAAAATTCTTCTCACCAAACTTCAAATTGCAATGTTTGCAAGTGAGCTGAAGAGTAAAATACGAACGAGCTGTTTAGATGATCGCAAATTAAATTATGAACTTCAGTTAAATAGAATGGATTTACAACCGCTGCACTTTTTCTGTGTATTCTAGATTTGATTTTTAAAAAAATATTTGCAGTGTGATTGTGTGATTATGTTTGTACATGTAAAAATTTTATTTTCGTCTTTGCAACGAACAAATTTTCGTTCGGAGCTGTGATAGTATCGTCAAAACACCATGTGTTTGTGTTTGATGTTATTGACATGAGCTGTATATGTGACTGCGTAATATAGACTCAGCAACGTGTGAGCTTTCTTACCACGTGTAGGACTTCCGTTGTTGTATGTCGTTATCTCTTGCGTAAAGTGTGCTTCATTAAATCCACTTCCTATGTAACAGGATTTCCGGTAAGTAATGGACTACCCGTAAACCGTTTATAGGTTAGGTCATACCATACCAGAATATCGCAGTTTGACTTTAGTAAATGAGGCTTCGTCTTCTAGATATTGAAATGTTTTTGTAAATATCACAATCCTCTACCTGCATTCGGTGTTTTGTGCCCAGCAACTATAAATAGACAGATATTGTAATATTGTTGTTTGCAGCATATTACCGAATAGCTCTGCTTTCGAATTGGCATGACTCAGCGGAAGTGTTTAAGGTTTCATTAATAAGTAATGTCTCGTGTAAGTTACGTTTTATAGCTCTGCGTAGTTTTAACATCGTTTAGCGTAAACGACATAATGTACTAAACAACCTAGCATGAAACATGGCCATTTTGTAGAGAGTCTACAAAGGTACAATACCTCCCGTATGTTCATTTTAAAACCAAAATATTGGTATGACGTTGGCACACAGTCAAAATGTTACATACCAAATTACAATGCGACCAAAATGCGCTTATGTTCACATTTTGATCAATTAGAGTGTAGTAATTTTATTTTAACATACACGGCGTGTGCATCAAGAAAATATTGGAATTAAATAAAAGCACACTCTTTCCCATGTGTATATTAAACTTTCAGTGCGGCGCAAACGATTATTTACTAACAGTTACGACGAGCTTGAAGTGAGTAAGTAACCTATATTCACGACTGCAAGGCCATCAGTTCTGTAAGTCGCTGTAACTTATTCCATTATATAACCGTCCTGTTGGTTCGCAGGACTCAGCACATTTCCAAACACGTGCCAACATCTTGAAAACGAAGCCACTTTTACTTTGGTTAAATTGCAATATTCCGGTAGGGCATGACGTAACCTACAAGTGGTTCACGGATTAGCAAATTACTTACGGGACATCCTGTATATAGACCATTATAAGGGAAGGGGTTGTATTGAGAAGCGCACGTCAAGTGTATTATTTATTTCTTGTGCTCAGTCGGCATCGCGGTTGTGTAAGACAAAGATGTGCCTCGCGTCTTGTTTGATTATCTCTCCGGCAAACAGCTTGTAGATCTTTATCGCATTAAAGCAGCCTTCGCTTCCAGTTACGTGTTGGTCGACACTCGTGAGTTCTGATAGCGACGTCGCTTACAATCACGCTACGTCCGAGCGAGCACATCTCCCCTCACTCTGAACGTTTTCACTTTCATTTCATCTGACAGGATATGTCTGTCGATGATTCCTGTTATTCAGATAATACTACAGTTAAGGTATTTGTACATCTTATGAGTTCTTAAACGGGACCAATAATTGGAGTATCCCAAATGGTAGGAATTTAAAAGTCAATTGGAAGTTAAATATTTGAAGCAGTCAACCCTCGAAGGGAGAAAGATAGTTAAGGCGCCCGTCTACCTGGCGCTTGAACTGCGTTGCAGTGTTCCAAATACACGTTTTTCAACGAAACTATTAAGCGTGCGTCCAACGTGCTGATCTACGAAAAGAACACACACTTCAGACGAGAGCTGTTAAGTACTTTCAAAATATCACGTACGTTAGAAGCATCAATTTAGAGTACTCCAAAACCGCTATAAACGGCCTTTCCAAGGCGCTGTAGCTCAAAATGCACGCATCAGATACATACAAAACTACTATAGGGGCCTGCACTGAACCTTCCTAAAGACTTCCCACTAATAAAATGATATGGTCACCGCTGAAAGTCCCATAGGTACAGTGTACACGCAGCACCACGAGAACACTGCACGCCAGTTCAGAGCCTTTTACTTAGCGGCGATGGCGTACTTGATGCGCGTGGCAGTGTCGCCCTTATCGCTCCCGCGCTTCTAGGTCTAAACATGGGAAAAGGTTCCATTTAGACGGGGGCCTTAATGTACGGTACTTGTGAGGATGCTAGTCTCGCTAACGTAACGAGAAGTCGCAACTTCCAAGGACCGAGGCCACAACATTCCGTCAGTGCGTTTGTGTCGAAGCTGGACTTTATAAGGGGCTGATCGCCAAACATTTGTACGAAATATTTTGCACTATTTCCTCCCATAAAAATAATTTGAATACTTTTTTTGCACAATAGAATTTCGAAATCACAATTTGAATGTCAATTGAGCGTACAAATAATAAAAAATTTCTCACTGAAATGAGATAATTCACATTAAAAAAAAAGACACATGAGTTACTTCTAAAATATTTAAAATCACGATATGAAATATTTTTGCAACTTCATAAAAATTGCCTAAAGTAAGGTAATTTTTGCAATATTGTTTTATTTGTATCTGTCTATGACAGTAAAATTTGCTAAGCATACCTTAACATTAATTAAAACGTGACCTATCAGCCACCATTATTAAATTTTTCTGTGAATGTTTTCGTTTATTTTATTTGTACAACCGAAAATTTTAAAATGTTTTGATTTTGACGTGTTACAATGTAAAAAGTATGCGATCCATATTATTTTAATGCAAGGAAATAGTATTTACAACTTATCTCTAATGTTGAACGGTATTTCGTACAAATATAAAATAATGAATATTAAGGTGAGCAGCATACTTACATATCAACTTATTTTGCAACTGGGTCACAGTTCATCACACACGCCGCGGACGACTGTGAGCCAATAGAAACATAATACGCTGGGAGATAAGTAGGGAATGCCGTGATGTCACAGATTAGGTAACAATACAGAGGTGCAACAGCTGCTCATTGCGCCAACTCCAGCCGCACAATGACGTCACTAGCCGGCAACATGTACGCACCGCATTCTAGCGCCTGGTGGTTACTTGCCTACCTGCCAGCAGACCGGCCAATAGGGAGCCTGTCGCGGCGAGGCACAGGACTCGTTCCCAGAGCCTCGAGCAGCCAATCAGAGAATGTGTACTTGTGTAGTGTGTGTTATTGTGTGGTCTACGAACATTTTACGCAGTCAATAACTGAGGCCGTGTCCCAGTTTGCACTTTTTGTTAACAAAATGGTCACGTAACACTTTTTGTCTTTCAAATATATGACGAATTTTTGTATTTTGCGTTTTGTCAGCTTCGAAGCTGACACCCCCTCCCTTTTTCCCTTTTGAGAAATACATAGCTTTGCCACTTATTAATATTGTGCATATTTGACATGCATGTCGAGCTCTTTTCGAACCAAACCTAGTTGAATTTTAGTTACAGCTCGGAGATTTCCCTTCGATATACCGTGCGCCAGCTCGCAGAATGCTAGGGCCACTGGTTATTGAGCTTCGCAGTGTGCAGTACAGTGCTGGCCAAGTCTACCTACACGCGCGTTATGTACACAATTGTGTACACCAGGTCTGAATGGGTTAAGAATATGTTTCTCGGGCTCCCGTACATTTCTACACAACTTTAGTCATCTAATTTTAAGGGGGAAATGTTTTTTTCTGGTCCGTTAAAGTGTGGGTGAGGACCTGTCAGAATAACGTTACTACATTAAAGGCAATGTTTAATTTAATTAATGATTATCTGCTATCAGAAATAAAATATTTTATAATGGAAGATACCTAAATGTATTTGGCGTGGCATATTAATATACCAATATACATACACATATTCTGAACATTCTATGTTCGCATGTTTGCGCATATCTCAGCAAATAAACGAGCACACTTGCCACTTTCTTTAGATCACTGCTGGCGTGCCTTTGTGAGGAGACATTGTGTCACATGACTGGGTCAATCAGAGTTCACTTACACTCTGAGTCTGAACGTCCGTGATTCGCGGGCAGACACCTAGGAGGCGAAGCAATCGAAATCATTCGCTCAACTAAATTTACCTGAAATGAATCGTTTTTAAGTACAATCAATCGTGTAATCTTTCCTCTAAAAACACGTGGTCCTTGCTATAACCTGCACCTTATGCGCGGAATGTTTGTTGATGAGAGGGCAAGGGGGTGGTCGCCCCTCCACTTTCCAGCCAGCATTTAATTCGAAACTCTCTTATATAAATGTTTAGGACCTTGACCTACATAAAATAAGTGACAGGTGTTACATGCGTGCATAGCCGCACGCACGAACATACAACGCACAGCTTGGCATAGGGAAGTGTGAGGGAGAGCGCGTATGATTTATTTCGTGTTTCTAATATGTTAATTATTTCTGGTATAAATGATAATTTTTTATGAATTAGTATTAGATTATTAGGGGGTTTATTTTTTAGATTACTATATATACGTCAAAGTGATTTTTAAAATCATTAATTGCTTATTCTTGAGTTATTCACATAGGTTTAGTTTTAGGTGGTATTATAACTATAAATTGTTGAGGTGTTTTTGGTTCTATTATTATATTATTGCTCATGGTTTAGGTTCTTCTGGTTTATTTTGTTTTGAAAATATTGTTTATGAACGATTAAATTATTTATTATTAAGGGTTTAATTAATTTTATACCAACAATAAGATTATGATGATTTCTTTTATTGAATGGGCATGGGCTCTGTCCCAGGAAGTGTGAGACTGAGTTCCTCTGAGGAGCTACGGCCCACGTGGCTTCACACTTCTAGCCGCGATGCGAGCTGGTGCCTCGTGGACGGAGGCGACATCCCAGTCTCAGGCTGTGTAATACCGACGTCGCGTGTCCTTCGAGTGTGCCAGTGCGACGGCGAGCGACAAGTTATGCGTGGACACTACGCACTGCGGCGCTGCGTGGAATGCGTAATGGCGCTCGGCTGTTGCACAAGACGGCGGGGCAGCCTCTACAAGGCAACCCGTGCGTGAAGGCTCGCGCAAGCCGTATGCCATATATACTTATGTAGGCGTTCCATCACCATTTCTTTCTCTTCAGATATCAGTTTATGCCACCACATCGACTCCATACAAGTATTGCTTGTAATCCATTTACGGTCACTTACACTTTTTTTGAAGCCTTGATAAAGATCTACTTCCAGCATATTCCTCCGCCTCAATGCAAACAAAGTGAGTGAGTGAAGATATTTCTTAACAGCGAGGTCTTGAGAGCTGATGAGAATGAGGCTAGGTGAGTATAGAGCAGCGCCGTAACGGGGGAAGCGGGATAACCCCGAGAAAACCTCTCCGACCAGCAGCATCGTCCGACACGATTCCCGCACGCGAAAATCCGGGAGAGACCCGGCCGGGGATAGAACCCGGTTCGCCTTGGTGGGAGGCGAGCAGACTAACCACTCAGCAACCGCGGGCCCTGCAAACAAAGCTTAACCGAGTCTAGAAAATTACACCAAAGGGACAATGTACCACATTCGTCCGCACTCAGTGTAGTGATATTTTCTATAAAAAGTGTTTCTTACTAGTTAGGCTTACCAACACATCTATTTACTCTCTGTTTTATTCATAAAATTAAGTATTTTAACCTATAATAACAAAATATGCAAAAGTTCAATTTAACCCTTCAGATGTAAGGTACTTGTATGTTGACACGAGTAAGTATACAACGCTTGTGGTTCGCGACATATATAGGAAACGGCGAAGCACGTCACACAAAGGGCGATTTTTCAAAGGTTTGATTCAAAAAGTGGGAAGAAACCACGAACAGACGATAGGCCTACATACTGAGTACTCACTAAATTGCGACCTTCAACTGAGGTATAATGTGACCATACGAATATACACTTAAGAGCCAAAAAAAACTGATACACCTGCCTAATATCGTGTAGGCCCCCCGAGCACGCAGAAATGCCGCAAGACGACGTGGCATGGACTCGACTAATGTCTGAAGGTATGCAGGAGGCAATTCACACCATGAATCCTGCAGGGCAGTCCACAAATCCAATCTGCGCCAATTTGAGAAAGGGTTGCACGTCTGTCACGTTTAATGATTCTCGTCAGTCGTCGTTTGTCCCGTTATTTCACGATCTTTTTCCGGCCGCAGCGATGTCGAAGATGCGATGTTTTGCCGGATTCCTGATATTCACGGTACACTCGTGAAATGGTCGTACCTGAACATCCAAATGTTATCGCTGCCTCGGAGATGCTATGTCCCATCTCTCGTGCGCCGACTATAACACCACGTTCAAACTCACTTAAATCTTGATAACCTGCCATTGTAGGTTGAACATTTGAGTGCTGGACATATTTACTGCTGTTCAAGACACGCCAGAAGTGAGCAGCCTGTATCCAGCAGTGCAGGAACATCCTGTAGTTCTGTTTGTGTCTACATTCCCACATACCACGACTGTATCTTACAATGCTCCATAGTGGCTCATTATCAGGTTTTTTAAATTTATTTTGCCCCAATCAGATATTTCTAACTGTGTGACGGAATTTACATTTAATCTCGTCCTTTTGAATAGATTTAAAAAGGATATTTTTAGTCAGAAAAGTTACTTTTACACTGCTTAAGTGTTTTCTTGTAAGATCTCTTTAAAGACTTTAAAACGATGAATCATAATTCGTGTGTGTTTCGTCTTCAAGGACGAAGTAGAGTAGGTCGTGGTCCTGGAAGTTTGAGCAAAGTGCGTGATTGTGGACGCGTGAGCGCCGGCAACCCGAGCAGCCGGGTGTGTCCGGTCCAATTTAAGGAATGCGTACAGGAAACGGCAAGAAAATGGGGCATCTGCCACCAAGAGCATCCAAATGGAAGATTTCACCGAGTGAAGCCGCTCGTGAAATGTAACACTGCATCAGCGTCCTCAAGTTGTGGCATTTATACGATTATGAAGGCGCAACAACAACGTGCCATTCAGCGGTTCGAATATTCCTTCATTTGTAGTTAAAGAGACGTTACCGTTAGTTAATTCCTAATTTCATTTTCGTAAGTGTTCAAAACAATGTCCCTAACTTTCCAAAAAGTAAAAGTTCGAAGACATGAAATACGTCGAAAACATTTTAAACATAGCAATTGGCACGCCAGCAAACAGAGATAACTTTAACGTATGTTGTTAAAGTCTGTTCACGTTAAAGTGACCACTTTTGAGGCCCTAGTAACTTTTAAATTTTCAATCATTTTTTAATATTTTAATCAATTTTTTTAAAATATATTACCATTAATAAGTATTAAATACGGTTTGTATATCACACCGCACTCGGAAGTTAACGCGTATGGCTAAAATAAAATACATTTATTGACTATTATTCCAAATGAGAGGGCTTTCAAAAGTGCTCACTTTATGGCCTATACATCTTGTATATTTCCCAGGTACTTTACGGTCGTCAGTTGTAAGTACAGAACTGGAGACTAAAATGTCGCAGTTCAGTAACTGGTAGAGGTATTCACTTGAATACGTTAGTAGTGGAATGTACGAGCGGCTTATGTCAGAGGTGGTGCAGTAAAAGTCTCCAGTTGACGTCTAGTAACCGCGAGTCGCTCGTAAACCCTTAGTCTTGCTCGCCACTCGTGCGTCTGCTCTGAACAAGGCCAACGCCAAGGCTGTGGCCTCTACTTGGTACGGAGACGCACACGTCCTCTCACCACCACGGCCGCTGCTCAACTTGTTCACATTACTTACAAGTACTATTTCCTCGCGTAAAAGTAATTTAGACAGTTCAGTTGTTACACAGTGGCCTTTCAAAATCGCAATTTTAGTGTTATTGGGACGAGTAAATAATATAATCAGATTCACTTACCGAAATAGATAATTCACATTGAAATAACATACCATGAAAGTAGTAGATAGATAATGGGGATCAGGTGAAAGGCTTGGGAGCCCGGAGCCATATGGCATTTGGCATTGGACTAGTAGTGCATCTGGCAGTGGACCAGAGGTGAAATTGACGTTGATCTTTGACCTTTAACGCAAAATTGCCTGTTTTCCATGAAAAACATTCAAATTTCCTAGAATTTCCCTTAAAATTTCCCGATTTTCCCTACAAATCTGCAAAATTTCTTGCAAAATTTGTCCTTACCCAAAATTTTATCAGCCACCCAGTCTAAAAATAGCTTGACCTTGTTGCAAGAATTTTCCAGTTCATGCTCTGTCATTCCACCTCTACATCTTGTTTCTAGACATGACATGGTTGCCAGCACAGGTTTCAATTACATATACATAAAATATATATGGAAATTATTTTCCCAAATGTAATAGGCATAGGTATGTCTATTCGAGACGTATGTGTTCTTTAAGTTAACTCCTGCAGCAGACATGTTGACAAGGCACATAAAATAACTTATCATTGTTTTTTATCACTACAATAAGTGCTCTGCATTCTTTACTAATATAAATTGGAAACAGTATAGACATGGGTATTCGAGAAATAATGAAGTATATAATAAGTGTGAGACGACAACTCATGTCCGGAAGGTTGGTTCACTCATGAAATGGATCATATCAGTAATGAGATTTTTCATATGTATAACCATGCTAAGTACTCTTTCATTTTAGTTACTATAATCAATTACTTTATACTTGTATGCATAAATAATAGTAAGTAAATAAGTTTATTCTCTGTAGGATAGCAAATGATACAGCAGCAGAGTGCTTTCCGCTCATTAGAAGTGAATGCCTACTCCCTGTGGCAAGGAATACCATTAGCTTCCAGTATTTCGGTCTCAACAACACATTCCTATGACACTCTTACCACAGACCAGGAAGTCGGAGCAAGTGCTTGCCTACACACTGCAGTGATCAATCCTGACTTTATATATGTTTTTATAAACATACCAAATAATCTGATTTTTTTCAATGAGAAATATTATTTTCCAAGCATTTTTAGAAACGTTTTCTTATACTTGTACATTGTCTGCATACAAGTTATTTTACTTGTCTGTGTATGAAAAGAAAGGACACTATATATTAGAAATAAAACACACTAAGTAATTTTAAAAGTCAAGTCCCATGTTGTCTGTTGTCCTCACCTGTACTGTACGCATGCACTTGGTCCCTTGCACAAGGCCTACAGCAAAGCTCTTGCATGCAGTTCCCAGACATTGGAGCCAGGAATACGCAACTTACACTTGCAGAGACACTGTGGAGATTTATGTTTTCCTTTACACATCATTTTAAATAAATGTATTTGAAATATCAGAATTTTCAGTTTTTTTTTTTTTTTTACTGCTTGACTGCCTTGCAAGTGCATATTACGTAGGTGGTTTGTAATGTTGTTGACATGAAAACCACAACACCTAAAAAAAAAAATCAAAGCAGACAAAGGAATGCACAAAAAGATGATAGCCAAAGAAAAAGAGTAAAGTAGATAGATAGAGGAAAAAAAGAGAAGTTGGGGATAGCGCATAAATGAAGAAGAAATGCAAGTACTATACTACCACCGGTAACTGCAGTGCATATGTGACACTGACATGAATGCTATTTCACATTCACAACTCAGGATAAGTGTTGAAACCCCCCAGGATATAGCTATAAACCCCATGACAGAGGCTCAACATAGATGACAAATCCTTGTACATGAGAAAAATTGTGGAAGTGACACAGTAGTCACATCAGATAAAACTAAAACAATGATCAAGGATATATTGGTGACACACTTGACAAGATGATGCCATTCATGGGCTATAGAGTGCTGCTGGAAAAAATAATTTAAAATCAATTACATTCAACTATCAAAATGTAGATATTTCTTTTAATTGTGAGGAAAATATGGATGTGGGAATGACCTCTGCTTCAACATGACTGGGGAGAGGTATTTGCATTTCATGATGTTTTTCTGAATAAAAATAAATTAAATTGTTCTTTATAACCATAGGATAAAGTATGCATACAGTCATCCATTATTTGGCTTTTATCATCTATCCAGGACAATGATAGCTTATTACTGCACTCGGTATATACCTGATGGTGGTGTGATATGATAGTATTTACATGAACTCTTATGTATGTTGTTGCAATAATACATTCTTGTTATCATTAAATGTTAACTTATTTTTTATGGTAGATTTCTGGATGCCTTTAGCCTTTTTGACAGTTTTGCTGATACATTTGTAGCTATGCAATTTATCCCTCAGACCATTATATTTGCCAACCACTTTCTTGATCCTGAGAGACTAGTATGGGTGTTACTATTCTGGAGGAATTGTGTGAAGAAGGCTACATATGATGAATCGAAAATAAATCACTAGCGAACTGCACAAGCCTGCTAGATGGAATTATCCAATATGCAAAGTAATGGTGTTTGGTTTGCGTGATTTATACCAGGCAGATTTGGCCATAATGAATCTATATGTCCATGCGAATAAAGGATTAAACCATATGGTGACTGAGATCGATTTGTTATAGCAAGTTCGCCTTTTCTATTCCTGTCAAAACAAAACTAGGTATACATGTTGCTAAAGCGGTGGAACTCGTTATGAATGACAAAAACCCACCAAAAAATCTGCAAACCGATCTTGGATGCGAGTTCTATAATCCATAATTACTGCATATACTGAAGAAACACAAGACCAATCATTATTCTACACATAGTGGTATTAAGTGTGCTGTTGTCGAAAGGTATAATCGCACTTTGAAAACAGCGATGTGGAAACAATTCTCAGCACAAGTAAGCTACAAATGGTTGGAAATATTACCAGAACTGGTTTCCTGGTACAACCACAAAAGACATCGTACAAAAGGTATGTGTCCCATCAACGTTAAAGACAACTCGCTTCTACAAACAGTTTAGAAAAATGAAACAATTATTGATAGTCTGAAACCAAAAGCTAATGTTGGAGACTACGTACGCATTTCAAGAATGAAAGGAACATTTGACAAACGATATGCACAGAACTGGTTAAACGTAATGTACAGAGTAGTCAAAGTTCGACATTATGAACCTCGTACCTACTATCTCGAAGACCTGGATGGCCAAGTTATTCGGGGAGGCTTTTACAGTGAGGAAATACATCCCACAAAATTTCCCGACACTTATGTTGTAGAAAAAATTTTTTTAACGTAAAGGCAATAAACTTTACGTGCGCTGGATGGGGTTCTAGAAAAAAAAACTTGGATTGACAAGGAGGTATTCACAGAAAAATAATAACGTTTTTTACAGCAACTGTCTGCTAGTCGTAAGAAGATGGTACATACAGAAGACTGCACGTCAGCCCAGAATTGGTAAGCGGACAGAAGATTTTGTGAAAAACTAACTATAAGAAGTAATTATCGTGTACAAACCCAAATTTATTTAATACATTTTTTTTTTAATACGATTGTTTTATTTTTTGGATTATTACCTACTCATGGCTGCATGCCTACTTCCTGGTCTGAGGTCTAATAGACATAGCTATGTCTATGTTGTTTTTTAATTAATATTAATAAAAATTTTGAGTACTGGTTGCAGTGATAAAAACAATGAAAATTCATTTTCAGTGCCTTATCGGTATGGGCACTGCATGAGTAAACATAACGAACACATACCTCTCAATTAGACATACCCATGCCTATAACATTTCGGAAAATTAAATTGCCATATATATTGTATGTATACATCTTTTAAACCTTTGCTGGTACTCATGTCACATCTAGAAACAGGATGTCGTGGTGGAATGACAGGACATGATATGGAACATTCTTGAAACAAGGTGGTAGCATGGAATGTAAGATCATGAACTGGAAAATTCTAGAAACTAGATGGTGACTGTGATTCAATCCAATATTGTGGAAGGCACCGAAGCTCCGAAGCCTGCATCCTGTGCACCACATCCCCATAAAGGTCAAGGTCAAGTTTGCAGATTTTTATAATTCAAGAAATTTTGAGCGAAATTCTATAAACTTTGAATGCTTCCGGGCAAACGGGACATTTGAGGTCAAGGTCAAAGGTCCTCTGTCAGATGCCATGTTCATTATATCGTTCGAAGCCTGCAGCCCTGTTCCCGTATGTCCATTTTCCTACTACTCATAAAAAATTTCAGACTATTTTTAAAATCTCGCTATGAAATATTTAATTAGTTTTTAAAAAATGCTTAAAATAAGGACGTTAATGCTAATTCTTTTATTTGTGGCAGTCAATGTATTTTGTAAAATACATTTTGGTAAATATATATATAAATTAAATTATACGTGACCTTTTAACCACCCTTGTTAAATTTTCTGTAAATGATTTCTTTTATTTTATTCATGCGTCCCAAAAACACTAACATTGATTTTTATTTTGACATGCCATGTTGCAGAAACAATGCAATTCAAACCACATGAAGTCGGTGCTCTTAAAAGTTTTGTTCGCCCGAAAATTCATTATTTTAAATATGTAGAAATTACCGTTAAACGTCTAGACATTACGTATAGGTACACTTTTCTCTCATAAAAACTTCCAGCTGCGTAGAATAATCAAGCACTCGGCCGTAGCTTGGTGGAAAGGGCACCGACCCAGCACCGTTCAACCTCGTCGATAGGAATCCACAAGCACAACAATAACTGTCACGTTCGGTTATCATACTTGCCACATAGGATTTCTAATTGAGGCCCGTTCAACCTCGTCAATAGGAATCCACAAGCACAACAATAACTGTCACGTTCGGTTATCATACTTGCCACATAAGATTGCTAGTTGAGGCCCGTTCAACCTCGTCAATAGGAATCCACAAGCACAACAATAACTGTCACGTTCGGTTATCATACTTGCCACATAAGATTGCTAGTTGAGGCCCGTTCAACCTCGTCAATAGGAATCCACAAGCACAACAATAACTGTCACGTTCGGTTATCATACTTGCCACATAAGATTGCTAGTTGAGGCCCGTTCAACCACGTCGATAGGAATCCACAAGCACAACAATAACTGTCACGTTCGGTTATCATACTTGCCACATAAGATTGCTAGTTGAGGCCCGTTCAACCTCGTCAATAGGAATCCACAAGCACAACAATAACTGTCACGTTCGGTTATCATACTTGCCACATAAGATTGCTAGTTGAGGCCCGTTCAACCTCGTCAATAGGAATCCACAAGCACAACAATAACTGTCACGTTCGGTTATCATACTTGCCACATAAGATTGCTAGTTGAGGCCCGTTCAACCTCGTCAATAGGAATCCACAAGCACAACAATAACTGTCACGTTCGGTTATCATACTTGCCACATAAGATTGCTAGTTGAGGCCCGTTCAACCTCGTCAATAGGAATCCACAAGCACAACAATAACTGTCACGTTCGGTTATCATACTTGCCACATAAGATTGCTAGTTGAGGCCCGTTCAACCTCGTCAATAGGAATCCACAAGCACAACAATAACTGTCACGTTCGGTTATCATACTTGCCACATAAGATTGCTAGTTGAGGCCCGTTCAACCTCGTCAATAGGAATCCACAAGCACAACAATAACTGTCACGTTCGGTTATCATACTTGCCACATAAGATTGCTAGTTGAGGCCCGTTCAACCTCGTCAATAGGAATCCACAAGCACAACAATAACTGTCACGTTCGGTTATCATACTTGCCACATAAGATTGCTAGTTGAGGCCCGTTCAACCTCGTCAATAGGAATCCACAAGCACAACAATAACTGTCACGTTCGGTTATCATACTTGCCACATAAGATTGCTAGTTGAGGCCCGTTCAACCTCGTCAATAGGAATCCACAAGCACAACAATAACTGTCACGTTCGGTTATCATACTTGCCACATAAGATTGCTAGTTGAGGCCCGTTCAACCTCGTCGATAGGAATCCTGTTCGTGTTGTTATTGACAGTGCAAGCCAATAGTATGAACGGTGTATTGATTGCTAGTTGAGGCCCGTTCAACCACGTCGATAGGAATCCACAAGCACAACAATAACTGTCACGTTCGGTTATCATACTTGCCACATAAGATTGCTAGTTGAGGCCCGTTCAACCTCGTCAATAGGAATCCACAAGCACAACAATAACTGTCACGTTCGGTTATCATACTTGCCACATAAGATTGCTAGTTGAGGCCCGTTCAACCCGTACAACAGGGAACATGTCACCTCTACGTACACTGCGCAGACATGCCCGGCCATGTAACATTCCTCAGCTCGCCTCGCCTCGCCTGGCGAAGACAGTACCTCGACTCGCGATATTCACCCTGGTGCCACCTCACCTAACTCCTCCACCGACAGCGCTTGTGTCCTCTAGTCCATTCATGGTTACTTCCACCTTTTCTGAAGTCCTGCTAAAGTTATACTTCCACGACGTTCCTTTGCCTCAATTAAACTAAGCTTAACTGAGTCTGGAATATTATACCAGAGGGATAACGTACCGAATTCGTGCTCGTACAATAATATTTTGAATAAGAACTATTTTTTACTAGGCATTACCAACTCACCAATTTTCTCTCTGTTTGTATTCATATTAAATATAAATAACATGTTATAATTTATACATTAAATATAAGTTAAAGTTAAATTTAACCAAAAATAAAGTACTTGTATGTTAAAAGAAGTATAAAAAGCTTGTGATATGTGGCATTATGACTGCACCAACCTGGCGCTGGCCAGTATAACGACGTCCTACTACATGATCAGTGCAGATAATCTACAAAACTGTGTTAGCACCCAGTAAAAAATAATTTACCTTTTTACCGACCATACTGGCAGTGTAATATACAAATAAAAAATACACGTGTTGCTTCCAGGCGTCACAGTTTACCGAGGCACGATACAATAACTTCATGTTTGCATGTTGTGCTATCTTAAAAAATGGCTGGAAAAAAGAGGTTACGTATTTTCATATGTGATGCTTAGGGCCAGTGACTTTTCGCGTAAAAATCGGAGCACACAGTAGACTTCAATACTATATACACACGTCAGCTGTTGTTATACCTCCATTGGCTGCTGGTGCCGTGTCCGTCTTTGAACAAGCCACTCGGGGCTAAGTAACTCCGACACAGAACCTTCGTGGTTCGTGCGCAAATTGTTAACATGGACCAGAACAATTTTTAGCCAATCAAAGAAGTTGGTTCACCCTACAGTGCTTTGGACTGTATCTTGTCTCGAAATATTTTCGCGAAATATCACTGCTCCTAGTGATGCTTGTAGTAGAAATTTTCGCCGTACTACAGTGTACTTAATAATACTGAGGTGAAATAGCCAGTTATGTCGCGAACTCCAGCAGCACACGCTAGCAAAATGGCGTCACCGACCAGCAACATGTCGGAACGTCCTTCGCCAATCAGCGCTCAGTAATTTATTTGCTAGCCTGCAGTCTGGCCAGCAGGTAACCTTTCGCAACAGGCGGTAGCCAATCAGACGCAAGGCCTGTTACCAGAACGTCGGACAGCCAATCAGAAGAAGGGTACGCCCACATCAAAGGAACAGCCAAGCCATTGCGTGTATGTGTATTTGTTGCCTCTGTGATTATACTAATTTTTGTCTAAACTGGTTCAATTGTGTGGTATACATATCCAATTAACCTAAATTATTTACATGTCTGCCATGTGCAAAATAAGTGCTTTATACATTTATGTCGTATATGGTAATGTCGCCTACCATGATATTGGTAACTTGAGAAATTTGGCGAGTATCTACTGCTTAGTTTCCGAGATATAAAGTAAAATATTAATTTTTTAATCTTCCAAAATGACGGACCAATAACAATATACCTCCCTAAGATAAATATTTACACGACGAAAAGTCCAAATACGAGATATGAAATGACGCATAAAATATAGCAATGGTAATAGTTTTGAAAATAAAAAGTGGTAGAAAAGCTATATAAGTCTAATATGATAACTAATTACAATATTTTCACGAGTTTAGAGAAATTCAGTTGAGGGGTTCAGTAGTTATGAAGAGGGACATTCATCTCAGACAGTCACTCGCGTGAATGCACAAGCGTATCTTTGCAAGGAAAAGTAGACTGTAATGGGACGAGCAAAGAAGGAAACAGCTCGTGTTTCGCATACTTCGCGTGTGTGTCGAGCAGTATTTGATGGCGCGGTTGTGGCACGTGTCGGCGTGCTCGAGTGTAAAGTTACAGCGGCGCCGTATCTGGAAAGCAGAGCCGGACATGTGCGAGGCGGGCGGTGTCAGTAGTAGCGCGACTTGCCGCCAGGGTCGGGGCGCTGCTAATGAGTTGTTATCAGCAGAGTGTCGTTACCTGCAGCTCGCCACGAGATAGCGGCAGCCGGCTCTTGCCTGCAGTCTCTCTAAGGAGCTCGCGGAGTGCACTTCGCCAGGACATGGTGAAGGTCGTGAATGTGACTCGACCTGTATCTGCATGGATCAACTCGCTCCCTGTCTTCGTAAGTGGATCTTCACGCCGTCTTACGACACTGCGGAGATAAGACACACTGTACCAGGGGGCCCGTATATCTGTAGCTATTTCCACGTTCGAGGCCGAGAAGCGCGAAGACGATAAGGGCTACACTGTCACGCGCATCAAGTCCGCCATCGCCGCTAAGCGCAAAGCTACCTGTGGCACTTTAAGCTTCGACCACATCAGTTTATTGGTGCAAAGTCTGAATCACTGTTTAGTGCAGTCCCCTCAAATACTCTTTTTATGTATCTGACGCGTATATTTCTAGATACAGCGTTTCATGGATCTAACTAATTAATATTAATTATTTATATAAACCCCATTAAAACATGGCTGCCGCACCTAACACATGTTAATTTACATAACCTACTGTAGCAATACTTCGTCAATTTTGGTATGGGTTGGTTGATTGATCATCGAGATATGGAATAAAACCTCCATTGTTTATGTGACTATCTTCATAAATGGAGAACAAAACTTTCAGCACATTAGATAATGGTCATAGATAAAACAAACAAAAATAAATTTATATCTGTTTCATAGTTTCGTAGATATAGCACACTAAACTAAAATGTTTGTATAGGCGTCATTCGGAAAGTAAGAGACTTACAAACTTTAAAAACGTAGATTAATATGTCCTACCACAGTACAACTTCTTCGCCAAATTTGAAATAAATCGGTTGATTGATTTTCGAGTTACGACATAAAAATTGTATTGTTTCCTGTGCGGCTATCTTACAAAATAACGGAGAAATAATTATTTGAATTAACAGTTTTGATGGATATAATTGATACTGTCAGCTTACAAAGTTAAGTTGAAATGGTTTTGCAGTTTCGTAGATAAAAAATTCTGAGCTAAAATTTTTTTATGGCCGCCATTTAGAAAATATGTGTGTCTGACCCTCTCAAAGTTTACATGGCCTGCCACAGTGATACTTATTTAACAAATTTTGTAGAAATAGTTGGTTTTTCGGAGAAATTGCGTAATTTTAACTTGTCATGTGATACTGTTTTAAAAAATGGCGAACAAACGTGATTTAGTGCACACATTTGATGGTTGTAATATATGCACACAGCATACAATGTTTAATTGGAATTAATTACATGGTTCATATTGTATAACATACAAAACTAAAATAGCTCTATGACCACCATTTTGAAAATAAGTGTCTGATATTTATAAAACATTTAAGTTAACGTCACCTACAGCAGTACTTGTTTGCCATATTCGGTACGAAGCGTTCAAATTTTCTCGACATATTTCACAAAAAATTTATTAGATCATTTAGCGCTATCTTACAAAATGGCTGACAAAAGTGGTTGTATTTTGGCTTATATGGGGCTTGTAATATATGCTGTCAGCGTACAAAATTTGATTGAAATTGTTCAAATGGTGTAATTATATATAATATACCTTACATAGTTGTATGGACGCCATTTTGAACATAAGTGTTTGACATATTTTAACATATCGAATGTCACAGTACTACTTGTTTGTCAAATTTGGTAGCAATCTGTCAATTGTTTCCCGAGTTATTACACAAAAACTTTATTAATTCATTTAACGCTATCTTATAAAACAGCTTACAAAAGTGGTTGTTTTTTGTCTTATGCGATGCTTATATAAGGTACTGTTAGCGTACAAAATTTGGTTGAAATTTGTCAAACGGTGTGATTGTTATACAAAACAAATCCAACATATTTGTATGCCCACAATTTTGAAAATAAGTGCCTAATCAGCTTTAATTATTTAATTTACCTGGCCTATCATAAAACTACTTAAGAGTGAAATTCGGTTAAAATTGGTTGAGTACTTTTCGAGATATAATGTATAAGCCTTATTTTTTCGTGTGGCACTATTTTACAAAATGGCGGACTAACAATATTCACTTCTGAATGCAATGCTTGCAACTTGCGCTGCCTTCATGAAAAATTTGGTTTAAATATAGTGAATGGTTTACGATATATTATAAATAATCCTGAATTTTAAAATGGCCACCATTTAGAAAGTAAGTGCCGGTGTAGTCGAAAACTATAAAAGTCAGGTGTCCTTACTTTGTTCTATATGTGTCCCGGGTTTGGTGAAATTCGGTTCAAGCGTTCAAAAATTCTAAAAAAAAGGGGGAGAGGTACGCACACAGAGACACACACACATATACGTACAGACACACACAGACAGGAAAGTGATTTCATAAGCCTTTCTTTCCTTCAGAATGTTGGGTTAAAAACTAGATATGCGCGTCCTTGTACTATCGCCTACCGCTGCTTGCTTTAATAAACGTGACTGCGAAAACGTTATGTTTTTGCCATTTAAGACTGACAAAATAAATACTCAAAATAATTTGTGGCGGCTACAAAATGTTATGTTCATATTCATCCCCGTCAAATAACACAAAATGTTTTGTAACCACCAGAAAATAAATATTTAGTGACCACAAAAGTGTAGTGGAGACAAGTAAAAAATGTGATGTTCACTACAAAATAGTATGGCAAGGTGAACACCAACAAAACGTTCTGTGGCCTTCACTATGTATATTTTTAAGTGTAGCTTACAAAAAGAATATTTTAGAGACGGATAGTTAAAACTTCGCATGTGACAAAGTTTCTTAGACGTTGTTGTTAAGACAGCCCAGGCCCTCAAACAACGCGCAGATCTTCAGTCGTATTCTCGTCGTAACAGTTAAGTTTCTTAGACGTTGTTGTTAAGACAGTCCAGGCCCTCAAACAACGCGCAGATCTTCAGTCGTATTCTCGTCGTAACAGTTAAGTTTCTTAGAGCTGTGCCTGCATACAGATAACATTTAAGACATTTTCCAAGTTGGAATACCACTTTCTGTTTTATATTTCCTTCCTTAGAACATATTTTTTTGAAAGTGAAAAAAGCCAAATACGAGTGTTTCACTATCATTTCATGCGCCAAACTCCCTGTACAGACAACAGACAGAACACATTAGTCTGAATTATCACAACATAAAATGACAGGGTTTCAACTGAATGTTTTACGAGTAGAGTTGACGTGAGAAAGACTGCACGTCAGTTCAGTTGTAACTTTATTCACATCGCAGAAAAATATTGAAACGTGATGGTACAAAGCGCTAAAGGTGATTAATTTCGTATTCTCCAAGAGAAGGCACATGTTAACACTCCAACACCCACGCACGCACGCACGCACGTGGGCGTTCATGTCGTGTTCTGTTCCCTGCATAAATTCAACTACTAGACAACCCGCGTGTTGCTCCGTTACCAGACGAATGCAGGAATCCAACGGGGAACAGAACAACAGCCATGCGCTTGTTTCGGCGTGTCATTTGAAAACAAGGATGGGTAAACAAACTTGACGCGGCGGGACGGGACAGGTCAGTTACCTTGTTCGTGTTGCACATACACTGAAGAGCCAAAAAAACTGGTACACCTGCTAATATCGTGTAGGGCCCCTCCGAGCACGCAGAAGTGACGCAAGACGACGTGGCATGGACTCGAATAATGTCTGAAGGTATGCAGGAGGCAATTTACACCATGAATCCTGCAGGGAAGTCCACAAATCCAATCTGCGCCACATCTTTCACTATCGATTGTGGTCAGAAAAAGAAATAATGGTCGCCCATTATTTCCTTTTCTTTATTTCCTGTGTTCTGATCCCCTAGCATCCGTTGCATAGTCCCTCTTTTCCTTCTGTTTTGTTCCCTGCTTCTACTAAAGAGTAGACAGGAAGGAAGGGAGGGGTTACGCCTAGAACAACGTTAATGTAAGGAACCAAAGGGGGCTGGATTCTCTCGTAGCATAAAGACGAAATGTTCTATAACTAGGTAGGGCGGGAGAGGGGGGGGTGCGTCTAGCCTCTGTGGTTCTTATAGTGACACAAGTGCTGGAGCTCTGTCCTGCTGCACTCATGCTTCTTGTCGCTCCTGCAAGCACCCTATGTCTTTACTCACGTTCGACCGGTGGCTGCATTTTTAAACTACTTTCCTCGTGCCGGTTGACAGATACTCGCCCGCGTCTAGAAACGACGCACACGAATATACTACGGCTCACCCGGGATTCGACTCCACAACCTCATTGTCCGGAGATGCCTTGCGGACATTCGGCAAAGGACCACGGTATTCACCGCGATAGAGAGCCGTTTTCTGTGCGATTGCAGTTTTCTCACGTCTACAGCGTAATACTGGTCATATGAACAGCACAGCTATGGACTGTTAGAAAGACACTTAAGCTAATTGTCTTTCAGTGTTTTCATACAATCTAAGAAAGGTTGGCTCCGGCCAATAAAATACGCGTTAGTATAGTGCCAGATATTTTGTTGAGAAAACAAAACTTGCATAGCAACAAAATTGCTTTGGTCTGCCTAACGAAATGACGATAGGCAAACCCTCTGTGTTGAACCAAAAGAAATTAGACTGTCAACTAAGTATTTAGTTGAATCAACTGTATGTATTTGCTTGGCCATTCATTTGATTGCCTTTGTTCGAAAATACAACTTAAGAGTTTTTTTTTTTTTGTAATTTCCGTGACAATTATGATAGTAATAGTGTTTATTAGTGCATTCATTGATACTTAATAATGGTATAAACATCTTCATAGAAAAATTCAAACACGAAACTACAAAGTAAAACTTGAAATATTTATCTACGCACGCTGTCCAGTATTCTACCTACGCCCGCTGTCCAGTATTTTAACTACGCACGCTGTCCAGTATTTTAACTACGCCCGTTGTCCAGTATTTTAACTACGCACGCTGTCCAGTATTTTAACTACGCCCGCTGTCCAGTATTTTAACTACGCCCGCTGTCCAGTATTTTAACTACGCCCGCTGTCCAGTATTTTAACTACGCCCGCTGTCCAGTATTTTAACTACGCCCGCTGTCCAGTATTTTAACTACGCCCGCTGTCCAGTATTTTAACTACGCCCGCTGTCCAGTATTTTAACTACGCCCGCTGTCCAGTATTTTAACTACGCCCGCTGTCCAGTATTTTAACTACGCCCGCTGTCCAGTATTTTAACTACGCCCGCTGTCCAGTATTTTAACTACGCCCGCTGTCCAGTATTTTAACTACGCCCGCTGTCCAGTATTTTAACTACGCCCGCTGTCCAGTATTTTAACTACGCCCGCTGTCCAGTATTTTAACTACGCCCGCTGTCCAGTATTTTAACTACGCCCGCTGTCCAGTATTTTAACTACGCCCGCTGTCCAGTATTTTAACTACGCCCGCTGTCCAGTATTTTAACTACGCCCGCTGTCCAGTATTTTAACTACGCCCGCTGTCCAGTATTTTAACTACGCCCGCTGTCCAGTATTTTAACTACGCCCGCTGTCCAGTATTTTAACTACGCCCGCTGTCCAGTATTTTAACTACGCCCGCTGTCCAGTATTTTAACTACGCCCGCTGTCCAGTATTTTAACTACGCCCGCTGTCCAGTATTTTAACTACGCCCGCTGTCCAGTATTTTAACTACGCCCGCTGTCCAGTATTTTAACTACGCCCGCTGTCCAGTATTTTAACTACGCCCGCTGTCCAGTATTTTAACTACGCCCGCTGTCCAGTATTTTAACTACGCCCGCTGTCCAGTATTTTAACTACACACGCTGTCCAGTATTTTTACTGTATTTATTTAGAAACATTCTCTTTTGATCAGCAGTCGCGTCAGCTCAGCGCTCTGAGGCAACTTATCTGAATTCGGATCTCGATTGGCCTATCGCTTTTTTTATATTAACCAAAACAGTTTATAGTACGTAGAGATAAACAAATTTTTATTTGCACCACCAAAATATCACAGTTTGGGGCAACCAAATGAGAACAACATAATTTGGTTTCAACAACCAAATATTTCATTGCTCCAATACAAACTATTAATTATTTGCGCCGAACAAACGTTGTTTGATTTCAAAAAACTTTTCCTGTGTACAAGATAATTGTTTGCGGTGACTAACGTCCTTGGAGCCACAGTTTGATGCCGGATATTGCCTGTGGTAATCCTTCAGTATTCGCAGAGTCGATCAGTTCAAACGCTTAAATGTCATCGCTAAAATTTTAATATCGATGCGGCTTGGTTGGGTGATTCGATTTTTATGAGCTGTAATTAGTGTGCCAGTTTGCCAATAACATGGAAGTTTTTTTAAACATTTACTTAAGGATCAAAACATTTGCTAAGTGATGTCAAGAATAGCTAACATTACTGTCGGCTATGGAGAGGACGAGTGTTCATATGTTGAATCTAGGGTTTCTCTCTTTTCTTTTTTCCATCATTATCGTGGACAGTGAGAGGAACAGTCGATGTTTGCAGGAATTCTCAGTTTGAGGAACTGAACATCGGTAATCTGATTAAGAGAATTCAAGAGTAGTTTCTACATTTTTAGTATCCTTTCTGTCGTATCATGAAATAATAGTCCATAAATATATGACAACGGAGGAAAATGACTTTTCAGAAAAGAATGAAACTCGTTCATAGTTTTTATCGTACAAATCTAGAACCTGAACATTATTTATACGTTAGTCCACTTCTCAGAATAATAGTTAGTGATGTTGAAATGTCATGTAGAATAATTCTTGGAAATTTGTGGTGCAGTATTTCATTAACTTCTAAGACAGAAATTAAAACTCGGAATACCCAGAAGCTGTACCGCCTGCAAGCCAACATGCCATTCTAATGACTTCAATAAACACTTATAGTTGGAACCAAACTGTCATGAAAATAATATTTACAAATTTTCATGAATACAAATTGTAAGTTAAGATAATTATATTTACAATAAAAATCCGCGATGACGTTATCTTCCAAATGCTTTTGTCTTTGTTATCAAGTCGTCATAGATATCGGGACACAAAACCATCAGCTATCATAAAAATCTGGAGGGGAAAATTGGCTCTGTGGCACATTAGCCAGCTGCATTGTATTTGTAATACACGTTTTTTAAAACAAACTATCTGATTTTACACACTCTGCACAAGTTCCAACCTATTTACGTAACAACCATGTTTCATCAAATAATTCAAATTTCACTCTTTTACGTGAATACATAACAGGAACTTGAGCAACAGAAGTAACAGCAGTCTGATTTAAAACACTTTCATGAACTGCGAAAGTCTTCCAACATATAACATCACGAACATCTATTTGATTAATATAAGCATATGAAGGCGGAAAAAACACTTTTCTAACAATCCACTACCACGATAACTTGTCATGCAAAACATAACTTTCTTAACGTATTCATTACCCTGCGACTTCAGCACTAAATCCTCCAATATTCCTAAATGTCTTCCTAAGTATCTTCTCCTTCTGTAGTGCCCTCGTGGCATGTCGCATCACTGTTTCTAGTAATCCTGCTAGTGGATTGTTAGAAATGTGTTTTTTCCACCGTTCACAAAAATAGTCCGGTACCTTCATATGCTTATATTAAACAAATAGATGTTCGTGATGTTATATGTTGGAAGACTTTCGCAGTTCATGAAAGTGTTTTAATTCAGACTGCTGTTATTTCTGTTGCTCAGGCTCCTGTTATGTATTCACGTAAAAAAGTGAGATTTGAATTATTTGATGAAACATGGTTGTTACGTAAATTGGTTGGAACTTGTGCAGATGTTCATGTTTTAGGTCATTTACAGCTTGTGTATAATGCATAAGTTATGTTTGAAATCCTCCAGCATGGCTAGAAACGACATTTGCAGACTGTTATAGGTTAAAATATTTTTGGGGAATTCCTGCGAAAATAGTATATGGCCCTGCATTGAACTTTGCTAGAGACTTTCCATCATTAAAATGACAGTGTGAGCGCTGAAGTTGCCACGTGTAGAGGCGCCACAACGAGAACACTGCACGCCAGTTCAGAGCCTTGCGCGTAGCGGTGACGGCGCGCTTGATTCGCATGGTAGTGTCGCCCTTATCGTCCCGCACGCTTCTCCGCATCATGCTCCGGCAGCAGCTGCAGGCAGACAGACGTCTCAAGGAGAAGGCAACATCGCCACTACCTGCTGTGACGTCACACCTACTGAGGGTTGTTTGCTTCGTCGTCCTGGTGTTAAGTTCATGCCTCCTCGCGTGCTTCTGTCTACACCGTAAATGACTCCTACATCGTGTTTTATCTAAAGAGCGACTCTTATCTCGGCAGCTATCGCGAGAGGTTCGCAGAGAGTTCATTACCTGCAACACCTTCACTAGCACAGCCAGCGGCGCGACCACGCTCTTCACATGTTTTTTTTTTATTTCGCGACGAAGTACTGCGTGCCGGATCACATGTGGACAAATTCCCGCCAGGTTGGACAACGTTTCCAGATATTATTGCCGGATTTCCCGTTTTCGTGGAATTGTAAACAGTTATACATTTGCGCTTTCTTGCAATTTTTATATGCTACATCATGCCCTAAATTATTCACAAATTACAACGGAAAGTGATTTTACTCATCAAATAAAGAAGAGTGGTTCTCAAGTTACAACAGTAGACTTCCGTTAAACACGTGGTTTCCCGTCTCACTACTGCTGTGCGAAGTCAGGAGACAGTTTGCATAGTATTTGTTGAAATTATTATGATACATTGACTATAGATTGCAGCTGTATTTAATCCACAGATTCTCGATGCGGAATTTTAAATGAATATAAATTAGGTTCAAAACTCCATTTGCTACTAAATATTTCCGTTGTAAGAAGAATATTGTTACAATTTCATAACGTCAGTGGGCTGAACCAGGTTCGTTAAGGGATGGAGATCTTAATTAAAAAAAACAATGAATAATAATTTTTTTATTTATTTTCAATAATTACAAAGAAAATACTCTCGTCTCAATATCTCACAATAAATTGACCTCTCTTGCTTTTTTCAAGATATTTATGTAATTAAAAGACTAAAATTATCCCCAAATAAACAGCATATAAATGTGTATCGATTTACTTCATAAATTATGTCTATATTTGACAGTTCCGACATTTACAATAACATCCGTATCACATGTTCATTGAGTCTCACCTCAATTGAGTCCAGGTTCCACTAGTCAGAGTGCCTGGTGCACAGTAGGCTTCAGTCATCGGGTTCCACGCCCTCTCGCCCGTTATCACCACAAGCACCTCGTCCGCCGTCGTCTCGCAATCTCCCGTCTTCGCTCAGCGGAAGACTTCTGCCAACAAACTGCCGGCCGTCCAGCTGCCGCTGCAATGTACAGTGTCGTCGGCGATCGCCCAGAAATGTATCTAAATGCCGCGTTGCATCGTGGGTCCTAGTTCGCAGAATATTCTTGCGCATCCTCCCAAGTCGTCGTCTCCAGCGGTGAGGAGGAGGGGCTGTGATGCCAGCCAGGTCAGCTGTCAATCACTCCCCGGCTGCCCGGCGACGCTACCGCGAGCGGTTCTACCAATGAAGAGGGGAAGGTCGATGTGGGCCACCCCCACAGAGCCAAGTCCGCGCCTACTCACTGTCTCATATAACTTGGCAAGATCGTGAGTCAGTGAGGGGCAACTAAAGTATACGAAACAAACATCGTGTAATTTACAAAATCCTGTACCAGCTGATGCATGAACGAATGAAAATTAATATTATGTTGGCTATTCTGACTCTACTGCCGACGCACATTAGACAAGCAGGAAATACGCGTGTTACAAACTAAACTTCGTGCTTAAGTAGTAAGATAGAAGTGTTCAAAATGAAATGCATATTAAAATGGTTCGTACTCAAATGAACCGCAACTTCAAACATTGCAAGTAACCCCTTTTCTCCATTCATGTCTTCCATACATGCTTGATATTAATTCTAAAAGCCTACAGAAACATCGCAGGGTATGTTTGAATTATTTTTCAAATAATTTGACGACATATATTCCAAACTCGTGTCGTCTCGGGCCAGTAATAGGAGAAAAGCGAACTTTCAAACAGACGGGATCAAGAGAAAGCTAATATGCTGCTACCTGTTGAGTAACGCGCTCGGCTCATAACACGCCCTGCCACGCCATCTGTCAGCGAGCTCCCGAACACTACTAGCCAGGAAAAATAGCTTTCTCGTGTAAAATAACTAATCGCATGTGTTCTTTTCGTGTTTTGTTGTACTGTATAAATAAAAAGAAGAAAGTGGGACGCGCGTTGGTAGTTTTTAAGCAATTCTTACGTTATTCCACGACACATATTTCCAACTCGAGATGTTTAGTATCAATAGTAGCAGAATAACTGCTTTGCAAAAGTCGTTGGTGAGTTGTTTGTTGGCGAATGAAAGTGAAAGTGCGTTGTCAAGCAAGTTCCCAGAATTACTTAGATGCAGGTGTTTGCAAACATTTACAGTTCTGAGAAGGCGGGGAGTGAGTTCCTGTGAGTCCCCTCTCTACACTGAACTTCAGGCAAGATCACAGTGTGTGGGATACAGGAGGCTTTGTCGGCTGAGTGCTCGCCACGTCCTGGCTGGCGAAGAGCATGCCGAGAGAACTCTCCTGCCGCCGACAACGTCCGCCATGTTCCCAACATGCGAGGACGATAGTCTGCTCGCTGACTGCACGACCGCCGAGTCTCTCAGTTTACTGTTTACTTCTGCGCTCCTTGAGGACTGCGCCAACCATAAACATACATAAATACAGTCCCACTCGTGACATCTACACGTGGAAGCACCAGCCAATGAGCACTTGGTATCTGCCACACTGCACCAACAACCGGGGAGGTCAGTAAGGGGTGGAGGCAACGGTATATTGCCACCCCCTCTCCCTTTCTACCCCTTAAAGTTTTGCCAAGAGGAAATAAGAGGAGGCGCCACAAGTAAACAATGTAGATGATGTTTCATAATTTCCGTATATTTATTAAAAATATATGTTAGCTATAATAATAAATTGTGATGTTTATACTGTCGCGACGAGTATTTTGTGCGGTAATATATGGATAGGAAACAATATTGACATAATTGATTTCAAAATCAAAATTTGGGAAGGGTTTTTTGCATCACCAAAGGCGTTAAATTCTTAAGAGGCTGTATCATCCTTTATACAGAAATTATTCGTTTTCGTGTCATAACAAAAGATTCAAGGTCATTTCTGAAAATGTTTCATTATAGAAGCATTACATTTCCTAGTTCGGTGCAAATGTTTGTGTCTGATTGTTAATAAGTGTTCCCTGGTTGTATTCCACAGATAAAAATGAATTGATAAATTTAAAAAAATGTTTGTATAAAATTAATTGTTGCATAAATATGCGTTAGTAGTTTATATATAATGTCCGTATTATATATTATGTCGCATTTTTCAATAAATCCTCCTAGATTACAATCAGGAAGCAATAAATAAAAATTTAAAATGGCGGTGATAAAGGCTCTTAACCTATACTGTCAAGTCTGGCCTACAGATGTTGACTAGCTTGTTTCTCTAGTGATTGGTAACTCCGTCCTCACAGACGAGCTAGCCATACACAGACAAAATGGCGCGTTCACACTGAAAGAAAAGATTTGTTACTGGCTACAAAAGTTGCTTGGTTGGTCCTTTTCATGGCTAAATTTTGTTGCTGGAAAAATAACCGATTGTGGTGGCCAATAACACGTAAATTGACAAATACCACCGCTATGTAGTGCCCACTAACATATTTGTTTGTTAACAATACATTTATTGGCTGCCACCAAAACATTTAGTTGGTAGCAATAACATTAATGTAATTCGCAGTAATAAAAGTTTGCAGCGACTGCAAAACTACATCCATTATATTGTGCACGTGCGCTCTGGCTGGCGTATTCCAAGTGGCCGCCTTCTGTCTGGCCACGACGCCATATTTGCCCGTGTTCGTGACTTTGCATCAGGTTACGCACTAATTCTCGAGAGGCATTCTTAACAACATCGTTTATATCGTTCCTTTCCTCTAAATAAGTAAGTGTTACACGTAAATTATTCCAGAAAATTAACTTTCCACGAGGTGAAGTGTGCAGTCCTTGTCGTGTGTGTTCACATACTGACTACTTATCTACTTGTTCCAGACACTGTATTTTCGTCGAGCAAGGTGACAACGGTAACACACCGAGCTCGCATGTGAGATGCCGAGGGTTCGAGTCCCGCTCCTGGCGATGTTTATTGTAGTTTTTACTTGTTGGTAACCACAAACGTCATTTTGTAGTTGGCACTAATACTAGAATGACAAAAAAAACTTTTGTTGGTGTTAGAAAATATTTTTTTATGTCTATATTGACGAAACTATTTTGTGACCACTAATAAAACTTTGTTGGTCACGACGAAACCGTTTTTTCAGTGCAGTTTGATCTCGGCAAACTCAGCACTTGTTCGCAGAAAAGCGGGACGCTCTACCGGTGGTTAGGGATACCCCCGAGAAAACCAGCCGACCAACAGCACAGCTGACTAAAGAAGTTGGTGCACGACTTTTGTTATAACTTCATGTCATAATTTAAGCTGCTGAGGAATTGTTTCTTAGTGACAATTGTTTGTGTGTATCCGTGTCATTACAAAATTGTTAAACGTTTTGAGCAAAACTCGTTATATGTATCGTATACTGTGATTATTTATTGGAAGGTGTGTTGATGAACAGTTAAATACTCAAGTTTTTGCTGTGTTTGTTTGGTGTGGAATTGACACTGTTTTTTCACTTTTTTTGGCTTAGTGCTGGCAGAGGGAGGGCACGTATGCGCTATGCATCTCCCTTAAATACGCCCGTTCTCGTGACAGGCGCAGACAGTCTCAGTACTTCACTGTAGCGTCGCGTGAACTGTAGCGTGACGCCTTCATATTGTCTCTTAAGGCGCCCGTCTACCTGGCGCTTGAACTGCGTTGCAAAGTGCTCCAAATACACGTTTTTCAACGAAACTATTAAGCGTGCGTCCAACGTGCTGATCTACGAAAAGAACACACACTTCAGACGAGAGTTGTTAAGCACTTTCAAAATATCACGTACGTTAGAAACATCAATTCAGAGTACTCCAAAACCGCTAAAAACGGCCTTTCCAAGGCGCTGTAGCTCAAAATGCACGCATCAGATACATACAAAACTACTATAGGCGCCTGCACTGAACCTTCCTAAAGACTTCCCACTAATAAAAT
>NQII01000353.1:1194500-1209370 GCA_002778355.1 Clitarchus hookeri
GCATTACGTGCAATACTATTAGAAATGAGATATTCACACAGCATTACGTGCAATACTATTAGAAATGAGATATTCACACAGCATTACGTGCAATACTATTAGAAATGAGATATTCACACAGCATTACGTGCAATACTATTAGAAATTAGATATTCACACAGCATTACGTGCAATACTATTAGAAATGAGATATTCACACAGCATNGAGGTTCAGACCGAGTCACAGTGTAGTTTCAGTTTGGTGACAGAGGTTCAGATCGGGTCACATTGTAGTTTCAGTTTGGTGACAGAGGTTCAGATCGAGTCACAGTCTTGTTTCAGTTTGGTGACAGACGTTCAGACCGAGTCACCATGTAGTTTCAGTTTGGTGACCGAGGTTCAGACCGAGTCACAGTGTAGTTTCAGTTTGGCGACAGAGGTTCAGACCTAGTCACAGTGCGCGTTCAGCTGTTAAAGCGCTTCTGCATCTCCGCTGCTAACACACACTAGATGAAATGCAAAGATGGTTTCACAATTATGTCGATATTGTACATGTGATTGAATTACGTGCAATACTATTAGAAATGAGATATTCACACAGCATTACGTGCAATACTATTAGAAATGAGATATTCACACAGCAGCACGACGAAGGCGCACAAAGAATTGTATAAATTTGTACGGCGTTACCAATTCGAACGATTTTTAATTTTGATATTGTATTAACTTCTGAATGAAATGAAAAAAAGACCCACACTCTATATCTCAAGCCCTCGCAGGATCAGAACATACGAAAGTCTCTCCTTCAAAAAATAATTTTTCCCCTAGCAACATATCATTGATCAGAAGATGCAACGCTGCTCGCAGTAGTACCTTGCACGTCGAACGGTCTGAGGAAACTCCGGCCAATAATCTGAAATTGGTGCTGGAAATTGGCGGGCAACGTGTAACCAGGAATATATGGTTAAGGGTGCCCCACTCTCAGTTTAACGTAACCTAGCTCTGCTTGGAAAATGGGAAATTAAATATTTTACGCAAACTCACTTCCGTCGCAGTCGATAGATGTTGTCAAACGAGATTTGTCGCGAGTCTGTGCATCGTTGAGCAGAATGAAGACAGAAATACATTGATACATATCCTGGCGTATCTATAGCAGATTTTTATTTCATGTGTTTCGTTCAACTATTTGCTAATGAATTTGTCATTATTTTTTATTTAGGATTCAGTTACTGAAGGAAGTGAATTTGCAAGTTACGTAAGGAGGGTTAGGCCAGTATAAAAAGCGTATATGAACGAGGACAATACTGAATCTGAGTGAGTAGAATTTTTCCCATTTTAAGGAAACGTGACAGGATAAAAAGATTCCCCAGTTTGTCCTAAAATGTTGCTGAAATTAAATTTTGTTGTTACTGGATAATTTATTATAGTACTGAAGTGCATGACACTAAAATATTGTTAGGTTTTGTGCCGTTTGGTGGGTGGGGGTGTGAAGAGGGTATAAATTCTATATTGTACCTTAGCCACAAAGTATACAGAGAGCTACAATGCACCGCTGTACCTCCGCTCCTGGGACTGGAAGACGTCAGTTTCTGCGGACTGCTGCCCTGAGATATCGTCGTCACACGCCTCGTGCGAAGATCTCACTCATGGACAGAATATTTGCAACGTGCAAGATATGCTCGTTCGAGAAGTGTTCTGTGTTAGCAGCGATACCTTCTATCTGTTTTCTGTTTATTACCAGGCAATATTTTTGCCTGACGTTCAGTGAAGTTAATCTGATATGTTATGATTTATCACAAAAGTTTGTTAGTAAGGCGTGTTAGCGATTTTTGCCGACCGCATCTCAGTCCGTAATTAATAAAGCTTCTAAAATAAGCCGAGTCTCAGGAACAGAGGGAAACACAGAGAGGGGGAGAGAGAGGGGATAAGTGAGGTATTCCGGGTCAATGCCTTATGAATCCATACGTTTTCTCTCCAATTCTTATGGTTTACATTGATTTAATAAATAAAGCCACTTAATTAAATGCATGTCTATTTTATTTCCTAGTGTCCATTACACTGACACAGATTCCTGTAACTGCCTCTACCCTACCCCAATATGTGTTGGCCTGTGAATGGCCTGGTCTTTTCCATTACGCAAAAAATTAATAGAAACCAACAAGGCTATCTTAAAAAATCCCATAAACTTTCTTTATGAGCAACATTTAAGTCAACATAGTTAATTCCTGTGCAATTATATCTGTTTCAGTATATCCGCATGAGTTTGTCGGCTGGCAGAAGTAAGCTGTTCCATGAAGCGCGTTTGAGCACGTGATTATTCCAATAGACAAGTGTAGATAAGTGTTCTCCAGGACTGTCTCCAAATAGAATTTATTGAACTTTTCGAATGAAACCACGGTAATGCATGTATAGACCATTCCAGTTACTTCCAACTTTCCTGAAGCTGCTTGAGTTCTACTTCCAGAATATTATTCCGCCTAATGCAAACCAAGCTAAGAAAATTACACCAGGCATTCGTACGCACTCAGTGTAATATTAAGAAATATTTCTTACTAGGCATTTATCTCTGTCTTTATTCATATTATAAATAAATGAAATATTGCCATTTATAAATCAAATATGAGTGAAAGTTAAATTTGATCAAAAAATAAGGTGTCTAACGCTTGTGATACATGAAATATTTAGGAAGCAACTACGTACGTCATATATGGGGTGTTTTCTTTTCTCGAAGGGTTTGTTAAAAAAAGTGCGAAGATACCGCGAAAACACTGTAAGGAAATAGCCTTCTGTGCCCTGAATAGAGAGAGCTACTTGTCGGCCAAATGAACCGCGTGGCTGGGGAGGGGTGACTGCTAGTGTAGTTGTTGACAGGGGATGATGAACTCCGAGTGGGGGGAATGTATGATTGTTAGCCGGCTACGCGAGAGAGAGAGAGAGAGAGTGTGTGTGTGTGTGTGTGTGCGCGCGCACTGTGCCACGAAGTTATGGCGAGAGCCACATGCAGCCGAGCGCTGCCATCTCTTCCCGGAGGTGGAAGGACTGTAGGAAGAGGGACGGAAGGGGGCGGTGTGACTTCCTATTCCCGATGCGTACTTGTCTCCTTCGAGAAGTAACATGGCGTCGTCAAAGAAGTTCAGCTGCTTTGCCGTTGCGTGCACTTGACGTCACCCGCCACCTCGTGAGATCAAACCTCTCAGCCAACACATATGTTTCTCAAATACATCGAACGATTCGTCCATGTTGTGTGAACGATGGAAATCCACGGCAAGTTGTTCGTTACGAGGGACTATCTGTGACTCTTGCACAAGCATTGCCGGTGTTGCTGTAAGTGTGTCACGTGTTTATAATGCCGCAAGGGAGTATTGCATTTACGGCAATGATACTTGTCGTTGAAGTTTCGGGGTAGATTGTAAGGCCAAAATCGTAGTTATTTCACAGAACTGTTGTAGTGATTTGTTTTACAGTTACAACATGTTTCGGAAAAAATTACTAATTAAAAAATACTTAGATGATATTTACTAAACACTTTATGAGTGACAGTAATTTGAGAAATTCTATAAAAAATAACGCATACAGATCATTAGTAAAGATAATTCCATAGATCAGTGCTTAAACAATATTAGAACTTGCGTGTTTGAAGTAGTCTTGAAAGTTCACTTTGCATGACCAGTAGTATGCTAGGCACTTGTGTTTTGTGTGCATGGGTGTACCGACGACCAATGGGAAGTGCAGAGACTGCCCCGAGGTGCTCAGTTTGCATGACCAGCAGTGTGTACTGCACTCGTGTTTTGTGTGTGAGGGTGTACCGGCAGCCGGTTAAAAGTGCATAGACTGCCTCTTGATGCTCAGATTATGTGACCAGCAGTACGCAGGGCGCTCGTGTTGCGTGCACGCTGGTGTACCAGGGGCGGGTGGGAAGTGCGCACGGGCGCGCATTGTCGCAACAGTGATGTCACAATGGTGGCACGGGCGTGAGAGGCTGTATGGACCTCGCGTTCTGCGTGTGGCGGACAGTGTGCTCGCAGCCAGCCTCGAGGCGAGTGTGTCTCTGAGGCAGGGTCGGCATGGTGTACAACACGCCGCCCGCCTCCAGGGCCAGGATCAAGGACGCCAACATCGTGCAGGTTCGTGCGATCATATCAAAACCAAACAGCCTACAACCTTGACTGACCACTCATATTAACCGTGGAACCATGAAGTTTGTTTACCATACATTCATAAATGATCAATGTGACCACCACGAGCGGCCCGGACGACATCTACGCGATAATCAAACTCGTTCCACGCTCTTGTCAGCATGTCCGGTGTTACGGTTTGGATGGCGTCCGTAATTCTCGTTTTGAGGTCATCAATGTTAGCCGGCAATGGTGGACGAAACAGTGGATCCTTTATGTACCTTCATAGAAAAAAATCGCACGGAGTAAGATCCGGGCTTCTTGGGGGATAGTGATGAAGAGCCTGGTCACCAGCTGCTCCTCGACCAATCCAGCGTTGCGGCAACGTCTCGTTCAGGTATCCGCGAACAGCTAGGTGCCAATGGGGTGGCGCACCATCCTGCTGGAAAATGAAGTCCCCCGCCGCCTCTTCTAACTGCGTAAAAAACCACTCTGCTACCCCCTCACCAAAAGCGTGAGTTACGAACGCTATCCAAACAGTAACACCGTACATGCTGACAAGAGTGTGGAACGAGTTTGATTATCACGTAGATGTCGTTCGGGCCGCTCGTGGTGGTCACATTGAGCATTTATGAATGTATGGTGAACAAACTTCATGGTTCCACGGTTCATCTGATTTGTCAATCAAGGTTGTAGGTTGTTTGGTTTTGATATTATAGACCTTGAAATTTGGGGTATTCTTTTACACTCACCAGGTAGTTAAATTAATTGAAAATATTCACGCAGAGATGCATTGGGACTCTAGACATTGCGTACAGATGGACTCTTAAGATTACGACGTAAGAAAGAGTTCGACAGAAAGGCTTCAACTGGCACAGTGTTTGATCACGAAACTGGCAGTAATCACTATGAAGCACTGTCCTCGGGGTTTGTGTATTGCCGTTCAAAACCTGTGTACGTGAGTTAACGTGCTTGTAGTTAGTTTGTGTCCCGCGTACTGGTAAGATTACGCGGCCATTGGAGACATTTGACGAAGTCAAAACACAGCGAGGGAGCGATACGGGTGACACTAACACACACGCCTAACGCCTCGTCGCCCCTACGCGCAAGGCGTACTGTGATTCTGTCGGTGCGTTGTACTGTGCAAGATAGATCTGCAACATCGGAACTTTATTGCACGCTATGAAAGCCCACATATTAAACTACACTCTTATGGATACGGCCTTAGATAATTGACATTTCTTCTGAGTCGTTGGCTTTATCCATGTCTTGTTCACATCAAGTAAACAAGAGGCAGACTAGTGTTGATCTGCGCTTGTCGCCAACACCGACACGCCCTTCGCCAGTACAAATGTCAGTCACGTGGTCGACAGTGAGGGCCGTGTTTGTTTACATTTGTATTTTATACAGACCCGACCTTTTACTTGTATAAAATACTTCACTAACTTGAAAATAATCCAGCTGCATTAAAATTAGGTTAGAGGAAACGTAAAATTATCTCAAAACACTGGGGTGCATAAACATCTAGCCTCAATTCATATCCACGGTGTTTTTAGCCTACTTTCCGAAGGAAAGAAAGGCTTATTAGATCATTTTCCTGCCTGTATGTCTGTGTGTTTATGTGTATGTATGTGTATACGTCTGTGTGTGTCTCCCCTTTAATTTTTGAACGCATGAACAGAATTTCACGAAACGGGGTACACATACAGTACTAAAAAAGGACACCTAACTTTTATAGTTTTAGACCACGCCAGGAACTTACTTTAAAAATTGCGGCCATTTTAAAATTTGGGGTTATGTGTTATATCTCGGAAACCATTCACCGATTTGAACCAAATTTTGTATGCTGACAGCGCATGTTATAAGCATTAAATTCAGCGGTAAAAATTGTTGTTGGCCCTCCATTTTGAATTATAGCACTGCATGTTTAAATCAATAATATACATTACATCTCGAAAACTACTCAACTAATTTTCGCCAAATTTGGAACGTATGAAATGCTACGATCGACCAGGTAAATGTATGTAATTAAACTTTATTAGGTTTTTTTTGGTATAAGTACCATATCATTTGACCAATTTACACCAAATTTTGTACGCCGATGGCATCTATTACAAGCATAACATAAACCAAAAAGCAACTTTTGTCCACATTTTGTAAAATAGCGTCACATGAATTAATTAAGTTTTTATGTAATTTTTCGGGCAACACTTGACAGATTCCTACAAAATTTGGCAATTAAGTAGTACTGCCGCAGTTGATATGTACAAATATGTTTATAGTATATCAGACACTTTCAAAATGGCAGCCATCTAGCTATTATAGCATAGTATGCTATATCTTCGAAACAATTTAGTCACTTTCAACTTAGCGTTGTATGCTGAAAGTATATATAACAAACATAAAATGTGTCTAAATTGAGCCTCTTTTGTCCTCCTTTTTGTAAGATAGTGCCACACTAACAAATAAAGTGTTTATGCCATCTCGGGAAATAATTGGACAATTCCAACGAAATATGGCACAAAAGTTGTTCTGATTCAATAATTTTATTTATAAGATTATTATTATGTATTTTTTTTTGGGGTGTGATTTATTTTCTATAATATTTTTTATTAAAATGGTTTTTATTTCCTTTTTATTTGTTTGAATTCGTGGTACTTTACCTCGGTTTCGTTATGATAAGTTAATGTATTTAGCTTGGAAATGTTATTTACCTTTATCTTTAAATTATTTAATTTTTTTTATTGGATTTAAGTTGTTTATTATTTCAATATTTCTTTATTGAATTAATTTAAGTATATTTAAGTTAATAGAAGTTTAATCTTCTTTTTTATATTTTCAAAATATATGTTTCTATAAAACTTACTAACAATTTTATTATTTTATCTCAATATATTTTGATTATATTATCAAATAAGAAGTATGAAAAATATATAAATGTTAATACTTGTCTTATAATAATATATGGTTCTTCTACTGGTTTAGCCCCTATTATTGTTAATAATGTAGTTGTTGCTACTATTAATCAGAATGTTATTTGATTAATAGGTAATGTTAACCGATATGTTTTAGGTATGTCAGACACGTGTTTTCAAATTGGCGGCCAAAAAGCTATCTTAGTTTTCTATGTTATAACGTCGAAACCATGTAATTAATTCCAACTAAACTTTGTATGATAGCTGTATAATATATACAGCTATCATACACTGGAGAGCCAAAAAAACTGGGATAGGCATGCGTATGCAAATAACAAAGGCATGGAACCAATCAGAGTAACGCGATGCGGTCGGCAGCTAGATCGGTTACTACTGCTACAATGGCAGGTTATCAAGATTTAAGTGAGTTTGAACGCGGTGTTATAGTCGGCGCACGAGAGATGGGACATAGCATCTCCGAGGTAGCGATAAAATTTGGATTTTTGCGTACGACCATTTCACGAGTGTGCCGTGAATATTGGGAATCCGGTAAAACATCTAATCTTCGACATCGCTGAGGCCGGAAAAAGATGGTGAACGAACGGGACAAACGACGACTGACGAGAATCATTAAAAGTGACAGACGTGCAAACCCTTTCTCAAATTGGCGCAGATTTCAATGCTGGGGCATCAACAAGTGCCAGCGTACGAACTATTCAACGGACCATAATTGATATAAGCTTTCGGAACCGAAGGCCCACTCGTGTACCGTTCTTGACTGCACAACACAAAGCTTTACGCCTCGCCTGGGCCCGCTAACACCGCCATTGGACTGTTGATGACTGGAAACACGTTGCCTGGTCTGAAGAGTCTCGTTTCCAATTGTATCAAGCGGATGGACGTGTACGGTTATGGAGACATCCTCATGAATCCATGGACCCTACATATCAACAGGGGACCCATTCAAGCTGGTGGAGGCTCTGTAATGGTATGGGGCGTGTGCAGTTGGCGTGAAATGGGACCCCTGATACGTCTAGATACGACTCTGACAGGTGACAGATACGTAAGCATCCTGTCCGATCACCTGCACCCATTCATATCCGTTGTGCATTCCGACGGACAATTCCAGCAGGACAATGCGACATCCACACGTCAAGAGTTGCCACCGAGTGGCTCCAGGAACACTCTTCTGACTTTAGACACTTTCATTGGCCACCTAAATCACCAGGCATGAACATTATTGAGGATATCTGGGATGCCTTGCAACGTGCTGTTCAGAAGAGATCTCCGCCGCCTCGCACTCCTATGGATTTGTGGACTGCCCCGCAGGATTCATGATGTGAAATGCCTCCTGCATACCTTCAGACATTAGTCGAGTCCATGCCACGTCGTCTTGCGGCACTTCTGCGTGCTCGCGGGGGCCCTACACGATATTAGGCCGGTGTACCAGTTGTTTCTGCTCTTTAGTGTATGTAACAGGTTTTAATTTAACTTTGTATGCATTACAATTGTCGAATCTCATAAAACATCACCTTTTGTCCTTCATTTACGAAGATCGTCACATGAACAATGGAGATCTTATGCCATGTGTTGGAGACTAATCAACCGATTTCCGCCAAAAGTTTGACTCAAGTGGAGTTATAGTAGGCAATGTAAACTTATTTGTTTTTAGCGGCTCATATATTTGTTTTCAAAATGATGGCCGTGTAAATATTTTAGGCTAGTGAATCCTATCATTTAAAACATTACACTGAATAGGCCTACATCAGTGGTTGATACTCCGAATCCTACCTCCATGATGCTGTTGATTGCATGCTAGCTGAACTTTAGGAGTTTTTTTCTGAATTCCAATCCCGGATAAGTCACTCGTATATCTGAATTGTTTTGTTACTGTTTCACATGTGTCTGGTTTCATCTCTAGTGATATTGTTGTCAATGTTAACGCCGGCTTTCATATAAGTGTTTAAGAATTTTCCCAAAATATATTTGCATCCATCTGGAGGAAAGTAGGCTAATTAATTATCAGTAACTTCTTATTAAATGTAGAATTCAAAATTCTTCAGTTAAACTGGAACAACTGTGTCAGCTTTACATTGGAGGACTCCGTACACGTTACGTTCGCTTTAAACATTATTTTATAGTGGTTTCTTCCAACTGATTTAATAATGAAATTGGAAGTATTTAAAATTGAAAGCGGAATTATGGCATTCAAGCCAAATTTGTAGCGACGTTTCAATGAGCAATAACGAAATTTAATAATATAAAATGTCTTAATAAACTTTAAAAATACATCTAAAATTTTAGCCAGTTTTTTGCCTACTTTCCGAAGTAATGGAAGGCTTGCGAGATCACTTTCCTGTCTATGTGAATGTGTGTGTGTGTATGTGTGTGTGCTTGTGTGTCCACTTTTCAGTTTTTTAACGAGTGGACCGAATTTCACCAAACTCGGAACACATACACAAGTATGTACTCAGTAAGTACACCTGACTTTTTCATTTTTGGACTACGTCGGGCACCTGCTTTAAAAAAGTTTTTTATAAAATTTGGTGTGATGTCATGTCCAGGGAACCATTTAACCGATTTAAACCCAATTTTATATGCTGGCAGAGCATCGTGTAAGTATTAAATTTTGAGACAGATATTGTTGTTAATCCACCATTTTGAAGAAAAAAACACTAAATACCTAAATTAATGTTTCTCATTATTTCTCGAAAGATATTTATCCAATTCTCACCCAATTTTGCAGATAAGTAATACCATGGTAGGCCACGTAAACGTAAGTTATTGAACCTGATGAGGTGCTTACTTCCAAAATAATGGCCATACAATTTTTAGGTTTATTTGGTATATTATGTCATAAAATTTAAAAAATATCGACCAAAGTTTGTACACTAAAAGTGTATGCTAGAAGCATCATATATTCCAACACATAAATACTTGTGTCGGACATTTTGGAAGATAGTGACATATGAACAAATAAGGTTATGTCATATATCGGTAAGAAATTTACCTATTCATACCCGATTTGGCAAACAAATAGTTCTGATGCAGATGATGTTAATTTATATGTTTAAAGAATGCCAGACACTTTCAAAATGGCGGCCATGATTCTTTTTAAGCTTCGAAGGCTATATCGTCCAAGTTACGTAATAAATTCCAACATAACTTTGTACTTGGCAGTAGATATTATATATATCAATTGTATCAACACGTAGCATTTTCCCGCCCTTTTTTAAGATCGTATCATGCCAATAAATAAAGTTTTGGTCATATGTCGGGAAAAAATTGATCAATATCTATCAAATTTAGCAAACAATTAGTACTGCGGTAGATGACGTAAAATTACATGTTTTAGGAACGCCTGACATTTATTTTCAAAATGGTTGTAATTTAGTTATTTTAGCTTTAAATGCTATATCGTGGAAACCATGTAGATACTTCCAACTTATCATTATATGTTGGCAATAAATATTACAACTATCAACTGTATCTACACGGGGCATCTTTTGTCCGTTATTTTGTAAGATACTGCTATGCGAATAAATAAAGTTTTTATGTCATAGCTAGGAAAGCAATTGACCGATTCCTATCAAATCTGGCATACAAGTAGAACTGAGGCAGGTAAGTGGTATGTTTCAAGCATTCAAGACACTTGTTTTCAAAATGGCGACCATACAGCCATTTTTAGCTTCGAATGCTTTATCGTCGAAACCATGAAATCAATTCCAACTTTGCTTTGTATGCTGGCAGTAGGTACTACAAATATCAACTTTATCTACATGAAGAATCTTTTGCACTCCATTTTGTAAGATAGCGACACACGAATAAATAAACTTACTATGTAATTTCTCGGGAAACAGTTGAGATATTCCTGCCGAATTTGGCACACAATTACTACTGCTGCAGATGGTGTAAACTGGTATGCTTGAATTAGGTTAGGCACTTATTATCAGAATGGTGGCTATATAAATATTTTCGCTAATAATACTTTATCAACTAAACAAATTCCAACATAACTTTGTATGCTGGCAGTAGCTATTACAACCATAAAATTTGCCTATGCAGAGTCTCATTCCACTGACATTTTGTAAGATTGGCCCCACCAATAAAAATAAAGATTTTATCTCATATCTCGTAAAACGGTCAACTTATTCTTACAAAATTTGGCGAAGTTGATGCACTGTGGTAGGCCATATTGATAAATGTATTTTTTTTTATTCACCCACTAATTTTTAGAATGGCGGCTATAAAATAATTTTAGTTTTGTGTTCTATGTCTATGAAATTATGTAATCTATTTCATCTTAACTTTGTATATTCGCAGTATACAGTCATCGAATGTGCTACTACATTAATTTTTGTCTTCTATTCATGAAGATCGCCACACGAAAATTACAGAGATTTTATGCCATATCGCGAAGACCACTCAACCGATTCTCACCATATGTTACACACTGGAACGTTTAAACTAATTTGTACCAAATTGGGCTCACCATAAATGTTACAGACGGTAATGTAAACTTTCATGAATTAAATGGGTTAGACAACGATGTTCAAAACGGTGGCGTCATAAATAAATTAGATAAGTTTGCCACATATATAAAACAATTTAACCAAATCCAACCAAATTTCATATGTAGACAGTATACATTTTAAAAATCGTATATAGAGCCTTTTTTTAATTTTGTACTGTAGCATCAAATAAGAAAATAAAGTATTTTATGGCATATCTCATGGACCAAACCACCGATTTGCACCAAATTCTTCACACAAGTAGCGCTACGGTAAGCCATGTAAACTTACATGCTTGAAGTGGCTCAGTTACTTGTTTTCAAAATGACGCCTCTCTAAATACTTTAGGTTAGTAAACCTTATAATACAAAACGTTAAACCAATTAAATCCGAAGTGCACGCTCTGAATTCGGTTTCCATAATGCAGTGCATTCGCACGCTAGCTTATTCTATGAGGTTTTATGTATATATATGTATATAAGTCCCGGGTAAGGCACGTGTGTATTTGTAATTGTGTCTCAGAAATGTTGCATACGTTTCTGGTTTTATTTCCGAAGTTATTGCTTTCAAAGAGAAGTCAAATGTTATCTACCAACTCAGCTTTTAATAACTTATTTAAAAATCAATTGCACCCACGTTGAGGAACATAGGCTTATTATTATTATCAGTAACTTCTTGTTAAAATTATGTTGTGGTCTCCTTATTACAGTCAAGTCTGTGGAAGAGTTCTATTTCGCGTTATTTCTGTATAGTTATAATGATTGAATCGCTTTTTTTCTTCCGAACTTTAGCGCCGGACATGCGCTAGCCAGTCGGGGAGTTCCTGAATACTGGGAGGAAGTATTTCAGTTAGAATTAGCGTGTTTGAATGTTGCGGCGAACACAGAAGTTATCAGCGCTGACACGAGTGCGCTGTGAGAGAATATGACTCGGCACCGCAGGTCGTTGCCCACGCCAGTAAGACGGCGATCCGAGCACTTTGCCTCCCTCCCTCCCTCCCTCCCTATCACCCTCCTCCAAAAATACTGAAAATCCAAAAGTTCAAATACTAATAATGGCATGTGGGAAGTGCACCCAGGGCAAGGCAACACCCTCCGAGTGACGGTCTTTCCAGCTGGGACCCGTAGGTGACCGTCATCCCCGAGCATGACAGAAATGAAACCCTAGAATGGAGCGGCGCTGGAATGCAAGGGCGGGGGAAACGGGAGTACCCCGAGAAAACCCGCCGGGAAGAGGCATCGTCTAGCACGATTCCCACATGCGAAAATCCGGGAGTGAACCCGCCGGGGATCGAACCCGGATCGCCGTGGTGGGAGGCGAGCGCCCTGGCCACTACGCCACCGCTGGTGTGCATGTGTTTGTGTTTGCAGATATAACAGCGCGAATGAATGCGCTATCAAGATGCATTATCGGGTTGTGTATACGTTGCTATTGCATAAGCCTTTCCTGCCTTTGCGAAACCTGATGTCCCTACCACAGCCACAAAGGCATTCGTTAACCACCTTTCACGTGCGGAAATACATTCGAGCTACGAAAATAGTTCTTATAACTGAAATGTGTGTTCAGAAAATTAATTATTAAAATTATTTGTAAACAGTATTTCTAATTTTTACTATACGCAGTCATAGTAATTATTATGATGGCTTTGCGTGATGAAGGTTTTGTTGTTTTTGCAAAGTGTGCTTCATGGATAGAAAATGGAAACACGCTTACATTGGGGTTTAAATTATACTCTTATAATTTTATTTTTTTTTTAAAATTGAAATAAGTAAACTATAGCAAAATATTTTAGTGTTACAAAACACACGAATTTTTCTTTTATAAGTGGGGCCGCGGTAGTGTAGTGGTCAGACTACTCGCCCACCACATAGACGAACCTGGTTCCATTCCAGGCGGGGTCACTCCAGGATGTTCGCATATGGGACTCGTGCCGGAGGATGCTGCTGGTCGGCGGGTTTTCCCGAGATAACCCGTTTTCCCCACTCTTTCATTCCGGCGATGCTCCATACCTCACCTCGCTTCATCCTCATCGGCTCTCAAGACCTCGCTGTTAAGAGCCGTCCAAATATTTTCACTCACTTACTATTCACTCTTAATTACCTCGCCACCACGCATGCATCACAAATGCAAATAGGCCTTCATGCACATATGATAACTTCAAACCTAGTTCTCATGACCTCTAATCAAGTCGAAGATTTTATTAATTTAATCTATGTTGCCTAACGTGATATCAGAATCCGGTATAGTTACGGTATCTTGGTAACTTACATTTTGCTAAATTTCAAAACCCGCAGGGCAATCGATATGCTAAACAGATGACATTAAATACAAATTATTTTTTTTTATGTACTGACGTTTATAAATATCTTATTTTTATGGGCAAGGAACGACGAAGATTTACGTTACGGAACTGTATCAACTGCGGGGTTAACTCGTAAAAGACGTTCCAGTGATGTGACATCACAACTCTATTTCGCAAATAAAAAACAAATCAGTTGTTTATAAACTCCGAGCATTTTCCCATTTTCCTTACAGTTCTCAAGAAATTTTCATTGGTTTTAAACATGTTGGCTTTCATCTAATTAGCCGTAGTTGGCTGGTCGCCAACCGAGCACTTCTAAATGTCATTTTTTGTTATCTTATCCCATTGTGTGCACTTTCATTGCCGCATTTGTAAATTAGCTGTAAAGTGGACTTGACAATGTCAGTATTCACCTTCGGTCAGGAGACGTAGCGATTTGTACAGATATGAATACATTTATAATTACGTCACTTCTTTTTCCTATCTGTTTAAAGAAAAATTAACCAAGTTTTCCTTATACTTCAATTTAAATATTAAACTTCTAATGGTTTAAAAATGAATACACGTTTCGCAATCGTTGCTGACGCGCCGTTGATACGCCAGTCTGCGCGCACTGTGCAGTTACCAGTATTTTTTTTTTCCTAGGGCCGTTAAGAAAATGTTCTGATGACCGACAACTAGCTAAGGTTAGTCTTCATGTTCAGCAAATGACGTAGCCAGTATGCCGGCGCCCGCTGGACGGNATGACCGACAACTAGCTAAGGTTAGTCTTCATGTTCAGCAAATGACGTAGCCAGTATGCCGGCGCCCGCTGGACGGAAGTCGCTCCGCTGTGCAGTTCAACGTCCTGGAACACACTTTCGCGACTGCAACGTACTCTCGCGAAATACCTCGCCTCCATAACCTCCGCGCCCTCCTCAAGCGGAACTACAACGCACGGGCTTTGTGAGGTAGTCGCTTGCGTTGTTTCTCGCAAACAAGTGATAGTTCCAGCATGAATGCGACTTGGGTCTAAGAGCTCGTACTCAGATGCACATCGGCAGCCATA
>NQII01000353.1:1209744-1237234 GCA_002778355.1 Clitarchus hookeri
CCCCCCCCTGCCTGGCGAGACAACTGTGTTGCCAAGTGTTTGAAATCCTGTTTTTTTTTACGAGACTTTATAACGTTCCCCCAGAATGTTTACCTATACTAAAAGACATCATACCCCAGACGAGGACGGAATGCTTAAATATTATTTTAGAGCCCTACAACATAGTTGGAAACTGTTTTTTGGGACTGCCGTATCTTAAAACATAGTAGCCTGACACGATCCAAACAACGATGGGTGCCTGTATTGAACTTTGCTACAGATTTTTCATCAATAAAATGACACGATCACAGCTGAAAGTGCCATAGGTAGACGCAGCACTACGAGAACACTGCAGTTCAGAGCTCCGCGCTTAGTGGCGATGGCGTTCTTGTCGCGCGTGCCAATGTAACTCTTACATCTCCCGCGCATCTCGGCCAAAAAAAAAGAAGAGAAAAACAATACAAGCAGGCGGAAACATTGAGAGTAACACGTAGACGCCATTTTGTATTTATATTTTTTTTCCGTTACTTAAGTTTGAAATCAATTTTTGAAAATGTGAGTTTCCTATAGGACATACATAGAATAGTATTTCATTCCACTGTATTATCGAGACATCATCGTTTTCCTTATTGCAATACTATTGCTTCTGTAGTAATTAGTTTTTATTCCACGTGGTAAACAAATGACGGTGCTCCATTGTGGTTCAATCATCTGAGTGGTACTAATGCTAATGTTCGCCCTCACACGTCATGTTGAATACCTTATTTCCAGCTTGTTTCAGTTTATCAGCGGCACTTATTTTGAAAATACAATTATACCTCTGCAAATATACATTACGGTGCAGGACAAACATAAATCTGACAAGAAAATTGTGGCACAAGAATGGCATATCCAATATGACCTTAACAGCGAGGTGTTGAGAGCCAGTGCGTGTGAAGTGAGGTGAGGGCGTAGCAGCGGAGGAATGCAAGGGCGAAGGAAACAGGAGAACCCCGGGGAAACCCGCCTGTCAACGGCAACGTCCACCACGTTTCCTCACATTCTGTAATCCGAGTGACCTCGCCGGGAATCGAGCCAGGTTCACCTTGGTGGGANCCATGTTTTGTTCCAGTGTCGCAGCGATAACATCCCCGTGACGAGGTCTGGTAACTTGCACTGCGAGGTCCTGACTTCGCATCCCGAGCCATCTAGCCATCCGTACCTGTCACTCCGGTGTGACCAGTCTCTGGGTTTACGCTTGTGAGCGTCATATTAATGCCAATCTCAATTTTAATTCAAGTATATAGGCTAGGGAATAGTTGATTGATACTTGGAATATCAGGGATTTGGTTATAAGTGTACTGAGCCTGCAAGTTCAGTTCCAGTTCATTTCTAAGCCACCTGCTGAGTAGTCTTCTGGCATAAAATCAGGTGCGTTATTTAAAAAACAGGAAGGTGTTTTGTTTGTGGTATTTCTTCGTGTGCACTATATTTCAGTTCGTTTATTCCAACATTTGGCTTTAAGTGGTGTGTAGTTCTGATTTACAGATTCTCCCATTCCAACAGAAATGCGTATTACGAATTTATATCTCAGACCAGTGTCCGTGAGTTAAACGTTTCAGCTCAAAGGAAAATTTAAAACAAAAAATTATTCATAGATAAAAAATTTAATAAAAATCTTTATTACTTTTTCAGGACAACCAATGACTGTATTGTACGTTGAATGATACAGGTGGTGAGGGTTCTAGACATTTGCTTTAGCGTAAGCAGATATTCTAGCAGAATAACAAGTGTAGATTTTTCGTATCGCTCTTGAAAGACGCGCTTAGTCTTGTTTCTCAGCGCATTGTTTACCTTCAAGAAGCAGTTGTGAACGTTGACCTAGATGAAGATTAAATGTATCTGTTACATACCTGTGTCTTATATATGTGTCACAAACACATATTTGTTATTATCACACCATATTATTACACTGATTAGAAAAAATAACGAAATCGAATTAAGTTTAAACATTACGCTGTGCGAAAACTTTACGTGCGTTCAATAGGCTAAAAATACTTTGCATATCTGCAACACATTACTTTTTATTATGTTGTGATATCACACGAGAGCGTGAAAAGTATGACAATGAATGTAAACTACTTTTTACAAACAAATATAACAAGGTATAAAATTTTAATTTTGTATTTTTTTTCCTACAAATTTTAAGACTAGACAAAATTAACGCGTTAAGTTATAGCTGAAAATAATTTATCGTGTTATTAAAACGTGATGAAGAATATTTCTTGAAGAATTGGTATGCGGTTGGATTGTATTTCAATTTAAACTAAACTTGAAGTAAAAGTAGCGAGAAGTTAATTAATCCCTTCCGTCATCGCAAGTGAACCAAATGTTGAATTTCAAAGAAATCGCAGCACTTCAATAAACACTTGAGCTGAAACGGAACATTGCGTTTATTATTAAATCAGTACCAATATAACTTTTTAATTAAATTATCATATATAAGCTAAAATGCATGAGAAATGTTATTTTTCGTACGATTCGGTATTTTAAACAAGTTATTGCTATGCCACAAATAATAGAATTATCTCAAAATGTTTTAAAGAATTGTTATGTCTTTAACAGCCTTAATTCTCCAGATTACTCCTTCTCATACGCTAGGAGCTTCGCTGATACAGCCTCCGTCATGTAGCGTGGCTTCCTCTCTTCAACGTCTCAAACTTCGTGACCCGCCTTCTACACAAAATAGAGACAATCCTGTAATCCAGAGGCGAGTTCAGAGATTGTGTACATACAATATATCAACACATCTTGTCGAACAAAAGCAGTTTGGGTACACATTCTGGCGCCCGTTACTACGTTTAGGGAGAGGTGATATGTCCCCATGCACCCCTTCCCCCTTAGTTGTTACAGCACTGCCTCTGTCGTGGGTTGCGGGGTGTGTTCCCGGTACAGACTCTTGGAGCATTGCAGGTGCCTGGTGTGTCTGGTTCACACCCACACTGCGGAAGGCAGTGGAAAACCATTGAAGTACCACGAGTCCGGATTTCGGGCTGTCCGCTCACCAGCTTCATTATCAATGCTGACGTCACAACTGAAGCAGTTAGGGACAGTCTGGTAGAAAACTGTTATGGCACTGCAAGTTGTGTAGGCCAGGCTTTATATAAGGCTCTAACACGCAACTATGTCTCTCAACTTAATATCTACATGCTTTGTGTCAAACAATTTTGAAGTTAATACGTCTTTAAAATGAGACGAACACGTGGGGTACCAGGACACGACGTGACGTTTTCAGGGTGATACACTCGGACACTATAACGATACGATACTGACGTTGTGTTGCCACTGCGCATGCGTGAGGCTAGGGTGGGGGCCCGCGGCGTGAGGTAAACCTTCCTGGCAGTATATCTCGCCACTCTGATGTGCTAACACGCTGATTGCAGCCAGACGAAATATGTCGTATAGATCCGTCAACGCCAGCCATAAAAGCTAAGTATCCATTTGTTACTGTTATTTCATTCATATTTCCTAAAGAAAATATTTCCGACTAACAAAGACATATTCACGCAAAACCCACGGCCATGTCCCCAACTCAGCCACACCTCTATACCTGCATAGGTTGAAAGAAGTATTTAAATACTGACTGCGAAACAGTATTTAGACATATGTTACTATACACACGGTCTTAGTAAAATTTCCGTATGTGAAAATAAGGAATCAAGAACAGAGCCGTGGCTCATGTGTGTCTGCCATAACAGGCGTAAAGCTTCAGTAAGCGGTTCTTAGGGATATGTTAAGGTAACTCACAATACTTTTAAATTTCCCCGGTTTCTAACAGCAGAGTTCCGAAGTGTTTGGTAAAATTAAGGATCAAATTCCAGAAGCGGTGACTGGTCCCATCCATAAGTTTCTATGAAACATGATATTTCTTACAAGTGTGAAAAATAATCTTTGTTAATTTCACGGGAAAGATATCTCTTGGAATACAAATAGCTTCACATGTTGGGCTGAGGAAGCGAACAGAGAAAGGATGTCCGTCTGTAAAACATTCCTTGTAGATGGCAGCACCTCCTTAATAACGCACTTCACCTTACATACACAACACAGCTATTCTAGATTTTTCTGGTTTCTGCGCCGTAATTTGTACGCAAGTAAAGATTAGTGTGCACTTGAGCCCAGTCGTGCTGCAGTATTCCATAATCAAATTTTGATGGTAGTTCAGTTACTTTCTTATTTTCGAGATCGCTTGGAGAGTTAACGCTAACATATAGTAAGTGTGGTTTTTATTTGTCATTGCACGTAGAGCAACGATGGAAACTGCAATAAGTAAATTACCTTTTAAAATTAAATTACGCACAATTATATCTTCTTCTCTGCCTATGGTGTTCTCAATATATGATCTCATTTAGAATTACTGGTTCAGGGTCATGCCAAGTGTAAGTCATCACTCTGTTAGTTATTACATTAGAATGACTAAATATATAAACTATGTACACAGCACCTAACCTGTGTGGATTTTGATTGAACTTATTTTAAGTATCATATAAGAAACAGCATAAATATATGCGCTCGACACACTATGTCTGCTAGTTCCGTTAGCTATTGTTGTATTTTATTTGTGATTTTTTAATCATGTATTATGTATGTCTGCACTGCACTGCACTGACGGTATGTTGCATTTGTAATCTTGTTCCATAGAATGACGACAGCAATCTAATTGACTGTTGATAGTTTCTAAGTACAGTTAGTCTGGACAGCAGTATCGACCTATCAGTCTGGATAGCAGTATCGACCTATCAGTTTGTGTCGGTCCTTGGTGTGATTGTACCTTCAACTGTGTAATTCCTACACTAAACACTTCGTTATAACTATAGAACAGAGAGTCCCTTCAACAACACATTATCAGTAACAATTGTATTGTTTCCTGCATAAACAGAATATCTAATAATTGAGAAATGTTGATACTAGTACAGAAGCTGAGCTGATGCTACACTTAGTAACCCGATAACAGATATTTTCTGTTGTCAATAACCCTAGTGATTTTTCTCCATTGTGTCTCTGAGCCTTATTAGCTGATGTGGCATTTGTGAAATGTAAATTTCTCAATAGGGAAATCAGATTTTTGCAACAAGAATTCCTGCGTAGTTGTTTTTCCAATCACTTCAGCTCAGAACCACTTAGAGTTTTAGTTGCCTTACAGCAAATGACTATGTTCCAGCACCGGAGTAACTTAATTCTGATTGATCAAGCCATGTGCATGAATGTCTAAACATACGCGAGCTGTTACAAAGAAAACTGACAGTGTGAACGCAGAACACTGAAGTCCCACTGCACGCAACTGTCTTCTCAAGAAGCACATGCACTCTTCAACGTTTCTGTATATTCACGGGAATTTACACAGAAATTTACAGAATATGATGGAAACACGATCAGTAATGACAAGAAATGTCCCCGTATGTCCAATAGTTCAGGGCTCGGGAGCGAACAATGCCGAGTATACAGAAGCTTTCTTGTTTATTTGCCAATGTAACCAAAAATGCATAGTTTCTGCAGCAGTTAGGATACCCACGCCACGTAAATGTATTTATTCAAACATAAAAAAGTAGCATACGGTACCAGTAACAGGTAGCTACACATAAACCCCTCAAACATTACCAGAAAAATATATGTATTTCACAATTTAAGGAAATAAAATATTCATATCCCACGATGCCACAGGAAACTTGTAGATGAGTGGTAAAAGGCGTGGACTCCAAAACTTTTCATTCCTTTTCAATTATCAATCTGAAAATAATTATTTTACATATGAAATTTTTTTATACATGGTAAAACACCTAAACACTGAAAATTAAATGTTATTCCGCAATATAATTTTTTTTTAACCGAAAGTAGGGGCATATTGACAACTAATAAATTTATGATGATGTTCCATGAATTCATAAAAGGTTCTACAATATTTTCAGATAGTCCATTATTGGAAAAAAAAATTTCTGTAATTTTATGGATAGTTCTGAAAAATATATTCTTGCCAGCACTTTGGTGTTAAATTATACTAAGTTCTTGTAATAGGGCAGTAGATATAGTAGGTATAGGACAGTAGATATGAGGAGTGGTGACGTGTGGTGCAGGAGGCGCTCCGCAAGAGGAAGGAGGAGGAGGAGAGAGCCGCGCAGCAGGCAGAGATCCTCAACCGCTCGCTGCGCGGCTCCAAGAAACTCCAGGCGCTGGAGAGCCACCCACCTCCAGCCGGCATCGTCAACGACGGCTACTCCTCCGAGGAGCTGGACCTGCCCAGCGACGACCAGGCCCCCGTCGAGAAGGAGTCCCTCCACACGATCATCAGTGAGTGCCTGCTCTCTTATACAACCTTGGTATCTGCCATTACTGCATGATCCTGTCTGTCATGTGTATTCCGTCCTAGGAACCCCTGCAAAGGATCATCAGTGAAAGCCTGCTTTCTAATACAACCTTAGTACCTGCCATTACTGCATGCTCCTGTCTGTCACGTGTATTCCGTCCTAGGAATCCCTGCACAGGATCATCAGTGAGTGCCTGCTCTCTTATACAACCACAGTACCTGTCATTACTGCATGATCCTCCCTGTCACATGTATTCCGTCCTAGGAGTCCCTCCACAGGATCTTCAGCGAGTGCCTGCTTTCTTATACCACCTTAGTACATGCCATTACTGCATGATCCTCCCTGTAACATGTATTCCATCATAGGAATCCTTGCACAGGATCATCAGCGAGTGCCTGCTTTCATATACCATCTTAGTACCTGCCATTACTGCATCATCCTCCCTGCCACATGTATTCCGTCCTAGGAATCCCCGCACATGATCATCAGTGAGTGCCTGCTTTCTTATACAACCTTAGTACCTGCCATTACTGCATGATCATCCCTGCCACATGTATTCCGTCCTAGGAATCCTTGCACATGATCAACAGTGAGTACCTGCTTCCTCATACAGCCTCAGTATTAGCTCCAAACATTACTGACTATTCGAGGGAGCTCCCAAGTGAATTATCATTATTGTTGATCCTTTTACTAAAGAAATGTTACTGTGCCACTTTCTTGTTAAAAGCCTAACTGGATATTCCTCACCTTGTGCATGTAACTGTAGGCTAAGTTCAGGCGGTGTTTAGCGATAGCTGGGCACACCCATCTTCTGACTTCTTCTTAGTCCTGTGCTCCGATGACAAAAGACGCCTCTCATAGAATTACATTGTCCTATACCGAGCACATTGTGCGAGTATAAGAGCCACTTACTGGCCGGTGCTGTTGCTTCTTTCAGTGTGTTTCGGAAATCATGGCCCATGTCTTGGTTTGAGATTTTAACATTTGAAGGTGTAATAGGCGGGATGTTCAACTAAGTCCCATATTCGTTACCATAGCTACATAATTATTTTTTCTTATTCCTCTCCCCTCTCATCCATAATCGAGCGATGTGGCACAGTGGTAAACTTCTGGACTCCTATATGGGAACACTCGAGTTCGAATCCTGGTCTGGCAATCTGGATTTTGGCTTCCCGCGATTTCCCGAATTCCCTTCATAGCTTCAGGCGAATGATGATGAGATGATACAAGTCATGGCCCATTCCTTCCCGGTTCGTGCTGCTGTGAACAACTTATTCAGTGCCTGTTGACCTCGCTTTCGACGAGGCATTATACCCTTCCTACCTTTCCTCGCCATTTGTTTAGAAAGAATAAAGAGTCACAGGAAAAATACCAGCAGTTCGTAATGCTTAAATATTTTGTACATTTTTCAAGGTTTCAGATTCCACAATTGAAAATAGTATGCAGCTTAGTGGATATCTGTCGGTGCTAATGAAAATAGAAGTAAGGAAGAGGCAACATATTTAATCAGAATTGTTTTATTATATCTGTTCACACAAGAACTAAAACAGGCATGCACACAACACAGTAAGCTTTCACTAATGTCTGTTTACAAAAGTCAGTGTAATTGGATAGCTCAGTTAGCACCTTAACTAAGTAAAAAACACAAGTGTAGAATTCCTGTCACAATTGCCCACATGCCTTATGAATTACCGTCGCCGTATTCGCTAGAAGAGATCCCTCAATAGGCTCATCAGATTAAAATGTTCAATTTCCACCCACGTATATCTCGCGAAGTATTGTATAAATTGTTCTTTTACATCTCGTATCCTTCGAACAACAAGCAGATTAGTGTACTTTCATAAGCTCGAAAAAGATTCTGTGTCTGACAAAAAGAATGAAAGCATGTGGAATACAATGCTTATTTACTCCAAGGAAAGCAAAGAAACCCAATACACATAAAAGTCCTCAGTAAAGTTAACAAAATTGCACTACTATAAAATGAAAAAAGAACACATTCACAGACATTTTGCAAGAGATTCAAGTGTGATTTACAAACAGTAATGGTAATATATAGGACATCATCTCTGGCACAAGGATATTCACCAGAAAATAATGTCTGCAGATGTGTGCTAAGAGATTGTTCAGTACTTAGTGCGCCCTCCTAGAGCAGCAATGCAGGCAGAAATTATTGCATGTAAATTATCATAGAGGTAAGGTACATCGCTATGTGGAATGGAATTCTTCGCTCATTGAACTTGGTGGCTTAACTGGGCAAAAGTCACCAATGGTGCAGAAGATCGGGCAGACGACATCAAACCCAGTCCCACAAATGCACAATGGGGGAAATATCTGGTGATCAGGCTGGTCAGGGAAGTTGACGAACACCTTGAAGAACACATTGGATTGCAAGAGCAGAACATGGACGATCATTGTCCTGTTGAAATAACACATCCCCATGCTCCTGCAAGAATGGTAGCAGTTTAACAGGTTGGATGACATTGTGTATATATAGTGCACTGGTCAATATTTCCTGTATTAATACCAGAGGCGAACGCCCATTGTAGAATATGGCTACCCAAACCATTGTCCCAAGAGTTGGTCCGAAATGCCGTTGCTGTATACACTGCTCAGAAGGCCGATGTCGAGTATGCACTGGACCATCATTAGCCCCAAGTCAGAACTAGGACTAGTAACTGAACACAATGCTTCGCTATTCTCCCCTCCAGGTGCTCCTTTCTCGACGTCACTGGAGGCGGACTGCACGATGCTGAGGTGTGATGGTAGACCAACTTCATGTTGGTCTACCCTCTGGTAACTGGACTGTAGATGGTCCCAGCAGACACTCCTTGGACAACATTACATCTAGTCTGTCCTGTGGTGACCGTGTGATACACTATGGCCGCTCGTATAATGCGGCGGTCTTGGTATGCACTCATACGCCGCTGACTTCCGAAACCAGGTTTACGGGTATATGCATATTCCTCTGAACAATGGCATCATCATCGATTCACTGCTGATTCTTCCCATCCAACATGTTCTGCAATTCTCTTGTGAGACCATCCAGCTTCCCAGAGTCCCAACGATCGACCCCATTCAAACTCAGTTAAGTGTACGAATGGGGCTCACCTTCGCCACCCTGGCATGCTGGCAATGTCCAAATAACCTCCGTAGTGCAGTGAACCCTTGCATTTATGCACTTCCCGATGCTCAACAGGTTACATCTGTGTACTTTGAATGTTGCACTTCAACTCCGCAGTCATCCCCAGTACTGTGCTTACGATCACTTCATATGCTGCCCTCTAGTAATGTCTTGTGATAACTTTATCGTTCTTGATAACTTCCACCGTGATGTTCTTTTTTATTTTCCAGTAGTATATATATATATATATATATATATATATATATATATAGACAAAAATAATGTCGAATAGCAACTGAAAAAAAAAAATTAAAATATCCGGTAGCACTGTTGTACTTAACATAGTTTAGCGAAAAGTATAATATTACAAGTAATAATATTTCACTATGTGCACCAGATTGCAAAATGGTTGCAGCTAAGATTAAAGGAGGTGTGAGGTTTCGGCTAGCCTTCCTAAAAGGAGCATTGAGGTGCCATTTGACTATAGCCAACAGCTCCAGAACGAGGGCATATGTCATGCTCTCCAAGATCAGATCCAGACCTCGATGATACACTGCAAATACGTATAGAGTACTGCCTGGATTCGACGAAATAGATAAGAGTACCACTGTGAGCTGTCTGGTAAGAATTATAATTAGCGTTAACTGTTAAGACCTGGCAGTTGCCTAAATGCTCCTCGCAATCAAGATATCCATTACAGGACAATGCCACAACTGCACAAACCTGTGATCTTGCCTGAACCAGCCCAAACTACAAACGTGTGGTTGATATAATATATTTTCATGTTGTTTAAAATTAACAGAAATATTTCATGCAGCCAGTTTGGCAAGGACGGCAGGATCATCAGTGCTACGAGTTCAAATCGGGTACAAGTACATTGAAGAGCCATAAAAACTGGGGTACTCGTATAATACCATGCGGGCCAACTTGTGAATCATAGAAGTACATAAGCACAATGGGCCATGGACGTCACTAGTATTATTAAGTAGTCCGTCGAAAATGAACCTAACACATCCTCAAAGACAGTCTACAAATATATGTTAGAAGCGAGAAGTGAGTCGCCTTTATTCACGACTGCATGACCTTCAGTTCTGTTGCTATTTGTATTGCCATTCACAACCATCCTATTGGCTCACACAACACCGGACACTCATACCACGTTGCACGACGTTCGCTACTAGCCGGCTCTCAACCAATATAATGCCGAATTGAGTGTGTCCCAAATTGCCTTTCCTTAGTAGAATAACATACAGTTAATTCTGTTCTTATGAGAAATTTAAAGTTTGAGTGTTGCTGTCATTGTAGAGAGAACCTTATAAAAACTGTTGGCGAAATAATATTCCTTCGCCCATATCTTCAAAGAATGCAGGTGCTGTAAATTCCATACAAAGTGTTTAAATTCTGGCGACTCAATAAAACATCAGCAGCACACGGAGTGTTAAACAGCATATTTGTAGTAATCCCAGATATGCTTTATAACATTCAAATAATGTGAACTAGTTGATATGACATGCCCCTCAACTCGTATGGGTGTTCCCCCAGCTGTGATTTGGTGGCTCAGTATATGTGCGGTGGCAGATTTTCCTGCTGGAAGAAACCAAACCCGTGAGAATGGATGCAGGACATGAATGAGTGTAATGCTTCCGAAAAGATGTGTAGATGTTGTTCACTGGTGACGAACATTCACAGAAATGTGAAAGTTCTCTCATGTGCCAGCTCAACACACCTCATATCGTCATGAAGCCACCACCAGACATACAGTCTCACGTGAATGCGGAATCCTTGGAGTCAAAGGGGTGTTCCTCCATGTGCAGAAACTTTCTTCTGCCAAAATTGGTTGTGAACCCGACTCACCAGACCAGGCTAAGCATCTCCAGTAGTAAAATTGCCGTTAAAAATAATGGCTAGCAACGAATATTGGATTGGGCTTCGTCTACTAAGGCGTAAATCGCACGAAGTATGTGGCACAGCCTTCACACTAATATTCATTAAGGTCCCAGCATTGAATCCTATGTCATTTGTCATGATGTTGTACATCTGTCACCTGAAACAAATTCTGACAAACTTTTTGTCAGTTACGTTCGCCCAGAGTCTTTTGACAACCACGCTGCTGCTGTCCTTTGTTGATGTTATTGTGGCCGAGTGTGAGAATACAAACTTTGCCTGTATCTTCGATATGTTATGAACCATCTCACGAGCTTCTTCTGCAACAGCACATTGAAAGTCGTTTAGATCATGCTCACCTACCATCCTCTCTGCACAGACAACTCAGCGAGCTGTTGCTGTATTTAGTTACCTGATCGCTGCAATGTTTGATGCACACAGCGGCGCTGCAATGAGTGTGCAGGGGTTTGTTTCTCTCTATTTTTGTGCCACATGTGTGTTAGTTCATATGTTGCTGGTTGTTTAAGTCTCCAAATATTTGAACGATAATACACGGTAGGCGGGCGATTATGTGAGAAAGGGAGTGCGTTAGTCTGAATAGATCAGACTGTTTTTATGGCAATATATAAAATAAAAATACATGTTTCTCAAAATGGAGAAGTAAAGTAATTGCATCCACCTCGCAGAGAGCACAGAGGAAAGAAATCAGCTAATATTCAGTTACAGGTTGTCTACTAGGTCACAAAAGTACCGATGTCACGAAAGTATCAAAAAGGTCTCGAATTTTCAGTGTTTTTTTTTTAAAGTAATGAAAATATTTTCCCGACATTAAAATATCAGCAAGCGTGCGTGTCTAGTGCTTGTTGACTNCGAAAGAAATCAGCTAATATTCAGTTACAGGTTGTCTACTAGGTCACAAAAGTACCGATGTCACGAAAGTATCAAAAAGGTCTCGAATTTTCAGTGTTTTTTTTTTTAAAGTAATGAAAATATTTTCCCGACATTAAAATATCAGCAAGCGTGCGTGTCTAGTGCTTGTTGACTTTGGCCGCCATTTTTCATGTACGGTAACCTTTCACTGCATTTCCGACAATATTGCAGAAATGGTCTTTGATACATCTCTTTAACATAACTATGAGCAATATCCTATGTCTCATGAGAAGTTACAATTTTTTTTTAAATTTGACGTGTGACATTTTTTGCGAAAATGTGATGCCAACTACAAGGCTGGTAGACATGTCTACAGATGCAAAAGCGCTAGAAATACCTAGCGGCAAGAGATGTAACTGCAGTAATTTCTGCAGAAAATGGAAGAATAACTTTTAACGCCNGATGTGATGCCAACTACAAGGCTGGTAGACATGTCTACAGATGCAAGAGCGCTAGAAATACCTAGCGGCAAGAGATGTAACTGCAGTAATTTCTGCAGAAAATGGAAGAATAACTTTTAACGCCTCCGTACATTTTATGTCTGAATAAATGTGATTCAAATTTTTTTTACGTTAAGTGAACCTAACATTTAATTTCCTTGTTGGTATCACGAATATACAATTAGTTTTAATAAAAATATTTGCGAAGTTGTGTGGCGAAGTCGGTTTGCCAGATGTGAACGTGCTTTACCTGCAAGATGTCTTCCGTCCAACAGCGCCGGTGTTTGTGTGTTGCTGTTGGTTTAGAGTTTGTATTCTTCGCACGGTTTGCCAGATGTGAACGTGCTTTACCTGCAAGATGTCTTCCGTCCAACAGCGCCGGTGTTTGTGTGTTGCTGTTGGTTTAGAGTTTGTATTCTTCGCACGGTTTGCCAGATGTGAACGTGCTTTACCTGCAAGATGTCTTCCGTCCAACAGCGCCGGTGTTTGTGTGTTGCTGTTGGTTTAGAGTTTGTATTCTTCGCACGATTTGTTTTCGCGGTGCGTTCAGCAGCTTTGTCGTCGTGTAAACATAAAAGCAGCTGCCGTAACTGTGTTATTTAACAATAATATGCACGTGTGTTGATCGTTGACAGTGGTTTGTGTTTGCCTGTGTCATTATAACGTCATACGTGTAGGTGTACCTGTTTCGAACATTCTTGAATATTCCACCTATCAATGCATTATTTCACGAGATAGGCCAACTAGTCTAAACAGGAATAGAACTATCACCACTGCTCGTTAAGTCCACTAGTTTCCAGCAAGAATTTTACGAAAGTATATGTTAATGTGAAGGTTGATTTCAAGCAATTCAAGCGGAGCCATATGACCTGAGATATGTAAGAAGTGGTTCTAAGAATAGTGAAAAATATTGTAAAAATAAGTGATTTACCAACTGTACTAGGTAGTTTAACACCTTATTTGCTGTTAGATGTTGTTCCAATATGAAGGAAAATAGTTTTCTTAAGGTAAAAAAAACTCCGATAGTGTGTGTGAACTGACATTGGATACTGAGTAAATCATTGTTTTCCCATTTAAACTAGCCTATAGTACTTAATGAATGATTATTTTCCTTTTGCTAGGATAATAGGTTAACCAAAGGTGCATTGTACAGAAGGGTGGGGAGCGAAAAAAAACCATATGGCGTCTTCCAGCAATGTATAAACTAATTACAAACGAAAAAACCAATATGGCATCCTCCAGCAGTATATAAACAAATGACAAACGAAAAAAACAAGATGGCTGCATACGACGGAATGAGTATAGGTGAAGGGTGGTGGTGATGAGGGAGGACCTCCGGAAATAAATGTTTTTTTAATTTAAAAAAATTGTAATAATTTTTGAGATTTTTAAATTTTTTTACAACTTTTTTATAAATTGTTTGGTATTTTTGGGAGTTTTGTTTGATTTTTTGAGGTTTTCAATGTTAAATATCACCAGGGGCAAGGTCAAATGGATCCAACATGGCGGACAATATGGCCGCCGGGAGATTATAATAACAAAGCATGAACAGTTCCGACGCTCCCAGTCCCTTGCGCCAAAACCAGCATAATTATTATATTATGGTTGGTTGATGACAGGCTCTTGTGGTAATTGTCAAGTCGGTTGTCTTGGCTTTTGAGAGCGAACCATTTAAATATATGGGGAAATGTCCGTCAAATCTGCCTTTTTGGCGTGGCTCATTCTGAAAGCCGCGACAACATGCATATCATGAAAAGATGAGAAAGTCACTTAATTTAATTTATGCAAACCAATAGGCACCTTGAGTTAGGTCATGTGCAATAAAGTGTGGCCTTTGAAGCAGCACAGTTGCGCATGTAGTGGAACTGATGGGAATGCAGGGTTCAATTGTATGGCCACGTGCGTCTTTCAGGGTTGACTCCAAAGGCTCCAATACCCGCATGTCTTTGATAGCAAGGCACAGCCAGCAGAGTCACTGACTGTCAGAGTACCCAAATAAAGATGGGAGAAGGTGAAAGTAGGTGGTGCAACACGCACTCTAGATGGGTGGAGAAGCCAGTTCCTCTGTCACAACGCACACTGCGGCGTCACATTTTGATTGGCTGGCGATGGCTTTTCGTGAGCACTGCATGGCGCCAAGTAGTTCGGAGCCTCTCTAATCATTGCGGACTCGTCAGTTTTGTCCTCTTTGTACAGGCGTCTATTGAAGTGCTGTAAAACGCAAATGTTATCCTTTTCGTTTTAAGAAAGAAAAGTACTAGTTGTCCCATTTCAAATGTAATGATCGATACAATAGAAAATTGGAATTTTCTAAGAGACTACATACAAGCTGATTATTATAAGAATGACGTTTTTACTTGAATCCTTTCACTATCTTTCTCTATACCCGCCAGTTTCTAGCAAACTTTTGTAAACGTTGTATGTAGTTTCTTTGACTCGGGTTTCAACATGTAAAACCCTATCCCCACAACTTAATATATTCCAGGGCCACCTAGCACACTGTAGTAAGACGCGTATCACATTGATATTCCTTCTTCGCCGGCAGGTACCTGAAAACACCATCATTATAACTCGGACCCGACCTGGAGAAACTGATTGGAATAACAGAACGGCAGTATTTAGCCATAATAGCGGGCTTGGGAAAGTCGTGAACGTGAAACATGGTACGCCCGGCCGTGGTTGAGTATGAGCCTCGTCTGGAAACATGATATGGCCGACCAGGTTGCTGGCTCGCTCGGTCAGTTCACAGTTGACACTGACCTGCCTCGCCTCACGCGGTGGTGGCATGAGTGAAACTGCTTCCTTCCACTGCGGAAATACGAGTCTCGAACGGCGACAGACATCCATCGAAGGGGACAGGTTGAGAGACTGTGGAGTTAGACGGCTTGAGAGGGCCGAGGTCTTACGTCCATCAAACCAGGGCCGGGCGCACGGGAGTGGTTTCCCATCAAGTTGCAAGAAATCAAACCAAACAACATTTTAGAATTGTAAACCGACTCTGTCAATCTCAGTTTTTACAAAAAAAAGTGTTGCTATTTGGTTGTCCCTTGAAATCATTTATAACTTCTCTGTACCTGAAAATTATGTTTACTGAGAAACTAAAGTCAAATGTGATGTAGCTTTGTCTCTACCAAAACAACACCTCCCATTTTCAAATCATGTGCATGGTTCTGCATCAAACAGTTTATCACGTTCCTTATAGTCTACAGATATCAGCAATGACTTACAAAATTCGTGTTGATTCTTAGTATTGCGGTAGACATCACAGCACTATGCATACCCCAGCCAGTTGTTATTTCTTATTGGCTAATGGCAAGTTAATAAGTTATTTTGCTTGTAACTGGACTCTAAATGATTCGGCGGCTGTAACTTAAAGTGTAAATAGAGGGTGTTTGTAAAATAACTCCGAGGTTTGAAAGATATATAGTAAATTTAGAGTGTAGTGTGGAATGTCTGCATCAATGGTTGGCGTGCCTGCGTGATCTTGCGGAAGGTCGCGCTTCTGTCAGTGCACGACAGTACGACGGCGACGCCACAGCAGAAGACACAGTGCGTCATTAGGCTAACCGAAACGAAGTCCGTTGTTACTGTTCAACGCAATTTCCGACCTGAGTATGGCTGTAACGCGCCTCCGGACGAGACTTTTCACCAGTCGTTACGGCAATTTAAGGAAACGGGTAGTGTGTTGAAAGGGAAGTCGCCCGGTAGGCCACCAATGACAGACGATCACGTGGAAAGAATTCGAGCATACTGTACACGCAGCCCAAAAGCGTCATTAGTACGCCGCAGTTTATAGTTAGGAATTCCGAAGTCGACTGATTACAAATTGTTTTGTAAACGGCTTTACTTGTACGCCTATAAGTTAGCTTTTGCATGAAGTGAAACCGACGGACAAACCAGCAAGAGTTGAGTTCGCTGTCTGCATGCTGAGCGAGATTGAGGGAGACGAGGATTCCATGAAACATGTTATGTTTACCGATGAAGCGACTTTTCATACGAGTGGGCCAGTGAATCGTCATAACTGCCGCATTTGGGGGTCGGAGCCACCACATTGAGCATCAACGGGCCGACCACGTGGCCGCCGCAATGTCCAGACATTATACCCTTGTTTTCTATGGGGAAATGTCAAGAACATGGTGTACGCAGAGAATATACGTGACGCTTACCACCTACGTCAATCCAATCACAGCTGTTACACCCGACATGCTGGGACGAAGGTGGGAGGAGATCGAGTATCGCTTGGACGTGTGCAGGACCACAAATGGGGCGACTTTTGCAAAGCAAAGTTCAATATCACTACTTGTGATATTGAACAGCTCGAGTTGGAAATATGTGGCGTAGAATAATGAAATAATATCTTAAAAACTACCCACGCGCGTCCCACTTTCTTATTTTTATTAATACAGTGATAGAAAACACTAAAAGAACACATGAAATTAGTTATTTTACACGAGAAAACTATTTTTTCTGGCTAGTAGTGTTCGGGAGCTCGCTGACAGATGGCGTTGCAGGGCGTGTTGTGAGCCGAGTGCGTCAGCCTGACTCTTGATCCCGTCTGTTTAAAAGTTCACTTTTCTCTTAATACTGGCCCGAAACGAGACGAGTTTGAAATATATTCCGTCAAATTATTTTTAAAAAATATTCCACTATACCCTGCGATGTTTCTGTAGGCTTTTATAATTAATATCAAGCATGTATGGAAGGCATGAATAAAGAGTGGGGATACTCCCAATGCTTGAAGTTGCGTTTCATTTTAATACGAACCGTTTTAATGTGCATTTCATTTTGAACACTTCGACATTACTACTTTAACACGAGGTTTAGTTTGCAACACTAACAACAGCTGTTTTGTGACCACGTCAAATGAAATGTATTAATTACTCTTGGAACTCTTTCTTATCCGCGTGTTTCCTGCTAGTCTGATGTGCGTCGGCAGTGGAGTCAGAATAGCCAACGTAATATTAATTTCCATTCGTTCATGCATCAGCTGGTACAGTATTTTGTAAATGACACGGTGTTTGTTTTGTATACGTCAAGTTGCCATTCACTGACTGTCATGATCTGGCCAAGTTATATGATACAGAGAATACATACACCCTCATTGTAGCGTGTCATCCCATACAATGGAATTGTTAATTATTTTTAAATACTTTTGTTCGTCGGTGATTGAGTGTGTCATTTTACAAACACACAGAGAGTACTAATAATACACATGTGAAACAGTAGTTTTGTACAGTGAACTCAAGCCTCGTGGGCCAGTGACACGCTGGAGCACCTTCTGCCAGACAACAGCCTGCCAATAGAGAACCATTCCCAATATGCAGTAGCCAATCAGACATAAGGCTCGTTCCCAGAGCCTCGCACGGCCAATCAGAGAATTTGTACGCTAAATATGTACTTATGGCATTTCAAAAGCGCAGTCAGAAATGACGTGAGATTTCGTCGCATGGTAGTTGATAATCGCAGATCAAGTACAATATAATGTTGGTGTAATTGTAATTTAGGTCATTGCAAAAGTTACACTCTGCTCGTAGTTGTCTTCGTAATCAGCGAAGGTGACGTTGCAGAGGTGAAGTGTTTGTAACTGCTCCGACGCGAGTTGTCGCTATCGCAAGACGCGTTGAGCGTGTTTCTCTACAGCTTGCTGCCGTGAAACATGATGCAAGTGGGTGTGAATGTGAGAGGCGAAGTGGTGTGCAGTTGCGTGATTGGGCGCTGTACGAGTAACTCCAGCGCGCTTTCAGTCCGGATACAAGAGACGGTGACGGAGCTACCCGCCTGTAAAACGCGTGGGGGGAGACGTTTCCCGGCATAGGGGTTCCGCCTACCTGCAACTTTCTGCGGGTTCGTCGCCCCAAAACACGTGAGCTCTAAGGCCTACTTTTCCACACCCACCACTTGCCCTATCGCCTCTACGCACAAGGCGTCCAACTGGCGTGCAGTTTTTCCATCGGCGACCCACAAGTGGTGTCCCTAACAAAGATAAAAGTGTGATGCATGTCTAAAGACAACTCGAACGTTTTGTATGGTAGATTTAGTGACTAAACCTGATTCTAAAACACACCTTATTAGCCATATACACCCCCGAAAAAATAATCCTTGGAGTTTAAGTGAGAACTTGAAACTTGTCTTTGGGCACGAAAAGTTTCGCAGAGGTTTTCCGTGCTAGGAAACCCCAACAAAATAGCTAGCGGTTTTTTTAAACCACCTGTTTTCCACTACATATTAGCACCACACCTGAGCCAGCTTTGCCTTCCCTCCTCTACCGCCCAGAACCAGCCCCGTTGCCGTAAACTGGCAGCACTACATACATTATATTGCGGTCCTGCAGACTTGTAAGGTGCATTGGCTTCCCCGGTGAAGCATAGTCCAAGAATAGAGCCTTCCCGCTTATATCAAAACCTCGAGCATCGACCTTCCTTTGCAGGAAGTCAGCTTACTCTAATGATACCGTAATTGAATGTTATTTTTCCTAGCTAGGGTTATTACATCAACACCCAATAATGGCTTGCCACTGTTATTGCCACCTCAATCATCTTTTGTTTTAGTCATAACAGGTGATTAACTGTAGTTTGCGCTATACACGGCAGTGTGGAGGAGTCAGGATTATAAGTGATCATAAATCACGACGCCCTGCTCTCGCTGTCTTCACCAACCGTCTGTCTGCAGTGGGAAATCTCTTCTCATAGCGATGAGCGTTCTCTTGCGTTACCCAGCCAGTCCATGCATGTTGTCCGTACACTGTCAACTTCGCTCAGCCTTCATTGACACACGAGGGTAACCAGGGCCATAGTAAAGAAGGGGGGAAGGGGGGCACTCGATGAACAGATTTGCTGTCATAACTGCAGTAAATGTTGCGGCCATGGCGCGGTTTTTCTCTAGCANGCAGTGTGGAGGAGTCAGGATTATAAGTGATCATAAATCACGACGCCCTGCTCTCGCTGTCTTCACCAACCGTCTGTCTGCAGTGGGAAATCTCTTCTCATAGCGATGAGCGTTCTCTTGCGTTACCCAGCCAGTCCATGCATGTTGTCCGTACACTGTCAACTTCGCTCAGCCTTCATTGACACACGAGGGTAACCAGGGCCATAGTAAAGAAGGGGGAAGGGGGGGCACTCGATGAACAGATTTGCTGTCATAACTGCAGTAAATGTTGCGGCCATGGCGCGGTTTTTCTCTAGCANGGGGGGCACTCGATGAACAGATTTGCTGTCATAACTGCAGTAAATGTTGCGGCCATGGCGCGGTTTTTCTCTAGCACTGGGCTGTTGCCGAATCCTGTTTCTTCCTTCGTCTTCGTTTGGCGGCTGTATTCAGTGCCGTATGCTGAAGGAACTTGAGACATTGTGACCTCTTGACCCGAGATGTATTACAAAGATCGTGTCTTATTTAACCTCTCTGTACGGCCGTAAGAATTAAAACCCAAACCTCCACTTACTTCAATTTGTTGTAAATGAACTATAATAATTGTGGTTTTATTAAAATCTTAATTTAAGTGAATCAGTACATAAATAATTTTTATTATTTGTTATGTACAGAATTTAATAATTCAATGTAATATTATAAATTACGCATTCAGTAAAAAAAACATGCATCTTGTTAAACGCAAAGCCTTTTTTAGAATTATTAAGTTTTAGTTTCCCGGAAACCGTTAGCAGAATTGCTGTTAGTGCCAGTAATTTAGAGAGTGATCTCTACAAATGAGAGTTCAGCATATTTTTTTCCAGTGTCTATGACTTACGTAGTCAACTTGTCGTGATGAACACTGCACAATGATCGCCAACAACAGGCGTGTGTAGTATACCTCGCGTGTCGACCTTGCGTGCCATACCGTTCTAATTGCCTCTGAAATACGGACCCTTCGCGCCACCTGAGTACCGCTAGTCTTCGTGCCGACATGACACATCTGGTGGCAATTACACGCTGCTAAATCTGTGGCGTAAAAGTGACCAGTTTCCTGCAGGTACATCACAATTAGACTTTAAAAGTTGTAGTATACCTTACGTATTTGATTCATTAACATACGTTGTAAGTGGGTCACGCTATAATTTATTTCCTCAGCGTGTAGTTAGAAATAAGTTGTTAATATCAACGTAATAGCCACGCCAATATAAAACTACAGTCTTCGTTGTTCACACGTAAGTTGATGTGAGATTGTTTTTATATTTCTTTATAGAATATCGTAGTGGGCTGTCAGAACGACTATTCTTTGCAAGGTGACATTGTAAACAAGTTGCCTAATTATCTGTTTCAAATGCCAAAAATGGCTTAAAAATAAGTCTAGAAAATAAATGTGGTTTTTTGGTTTTTTACAAAAACGTGTGAGGTAAAAAAAAATTTTCACTTACGTATTATGATTATGAATGTTGTGTATACTTAAACACTTAGTTTTGTTTTTAATGTAAACAAGTTTGNTGGTTTTTTACAAAAACGTGTGAGGTAAAAAAAATTTTTCACTTACGTATTATGATTATGAATGTTGTGTATACTTAAACACTTAGTTTTGTTTTTAATGTAAACAAGTTTGCATTTACAAACCCGACTAAATGGCAATTTTAGCTATTTATGACATCAGGAAATACGAAACTGCTGCATTACCTTACCTCTTTCTACAAGTACTACGAACGGAAATAATTTGCTAAGTGAGATAAATTGTACGTTGCCCAGCAGATTTAACAGATATAACTACATCCTACATACAGTTAAGTTAAGTCTACGTGAAAATATACGCATGAAACTCGCAGAAGTAAAATGATCCTCAAATCGTAAGTAACGTCATTACAAGTGTAAGTAATTATCACAATTGGCGAATGGCGGATCTAGTCCATTTTACAGTCGCGAGATAACTACCCGATAATTCGCCGGATCTGGCAACGCAAAATGATAATAGTAATTCTCACCAAGTCCTCCAAGCATTTGCGTTTCTCCGCCAAGTTTGCCCCACTGACACACTCTTCGCGGCATGGAGTGCTAAGTACATGTGCACGGGAGATGCAGGGTGTTATCTTTCAAAGAATCCAGCACAACTTGGGAAAGATATTCGAACGAATTCTCTTACATTTTAGCCCACGGGTGCTAGGGAAATGTTGTGCGGAGAGAAACCATGATGAACACAAATACGATTGGTTGTCACTTGCTTTATGAGAGCCATAGATGCAACTTAGAACAAAAAAAAAGTACGTAAATACAGCCAGAATATAACACAAAGCTACGATTTATGTAGCGTATGATAAAGGAATGTTACTATATACACTATATACAATCTGATGTTAGTTATTTAAATGTTAGAAGACCAATTTATGAGAGAATACTGTTTTTTGTAACAACTCAAGCATTTACATTCTGGGTGCTTCAGAAAGCATATTAAAAAAAACATTAATCAAGCAAAATCATTATAATGATTACTCTAAGTGTACGTAATAAAAATAGTAATGTTTTTGGTTGTATTTAATAATTAATTCTATTTACAACTTTTTAGTTGCGGATGAAGCAAATGGATTCTTATTCCGTATGCGACATAAAGTTTCAGTATTGCTCGAGTGTGTGGTCGTTAGTACAGATTGTGAATGCCGTAGTTGTCTACTTCTGTCTCGGTATTTCCAAACATCGTGGATAGGCATTCCTTGGGTAGAGCGACTGCCTCGCACGGGCGGAGATATGTGCTGTGTTGTGAAGCACCAGCACACGCGGGCAGCAGGTGTGTTTCAACAGTTGGCTGCACGGCGCGCCTCGTGTCGCTGTCATGTTGGCAGCCCTCGCGCAGATATCCGTTTCAATTCCGTTCATAGCTGTTCTCCCCCTCGCGTTGCCGCGGGCCATTGTGTGCCAGAGCTCGTGTGTGTCTCTCTCTTTCTCTCTCTCTCTCTCGGCTCAGGTGCGTGGCTGCAGGTGAGTCATGGTGTGTGAACATACTGCCGCAAGTCCGGTAGCTACTCTCCTCCGTGCAACACTGCCACACCACCCTCTCTCTCTCTCTCTCTCTCTCTCTCTCCCCATGCAGTCGCCACTTCCTCTTTTATTTTCACTAAATGGCCACGTCACCCCACGATGCCAAATAAACTTGCCGAGAGATCTAGAGACTTTTAGAGATTTAGTGTTGACATATTGGTATTACATATGATTGAAAGCTAAAATAGCATGCGCATCAGTTGTCTAAGTCGTTTAAAGTACCTCAAGTAACAATACTGGAGATATACATGTTTAAATATTTGAAACGAACTATACAAATCCAATGCGTATAATTTGTTACAACCGATATATTTTTATCAGTAAGTAGATACAGTAGAACCTCTGTCAACTGAAACGAGGAAGGGGGGTAGATCGATTTTGAATTCTATTTATGATGGTTAGTAAATAAGGTTTTTTCGGATTCAAAGGTAGAAAACAACACAGTACACACATATTTCGCATACTATTGTAGGTATATTATGGGTTCTATTGCCTATGTCAGTGCAGAATTTTGCTGAAAATGAACATGAGAAGTAAAACAACTACATATACACAATGTAGTTATACACTTCTTATAGAAATATGCCGCCAAAATGACTAGACTACAAAGTTTTAAATTGCATATTGTATTGTTAATAACACTGCAAGGCCGTCTCGGTTAATCAGTATTCAGGTTAAATATGTTCGTATTTATATAGGTTCTACTGTGTGTGTGTGTGTATTGGCCGCCTGTGGCCTCGTGTATTCTCAGCCTGAAGTAGGCACCAAACATCGTTGTTATAAGTTGTACTGCCGTCGTATCAATCACCATGCACTATTACTCTTCAGGGAGGGAACTTACTTCCACTGGCAAGGAAACATTTTTTTTCTTACAAAAGCCAGGGCAACAGTTTTATGAGAGGGGATGTTCCCAGTCACCCCCCCCCCTCCAGGAGCGGATCTGGTATTTTGGTTTTGTAAGGGGGGGGGGTCACTCGCACGCTGTCCAATTGCAGGTCATAGCGCGAGAGAAGGGCGCTCTCTCGTCATTATTCTAGGAAACAGTATTACATTATTGAAATTACACCACTATTTTTAACAGTTCTGACATTGTGTTAGTTCAGTTTTTAAACATTTACAGGAAAGTTTCATATCAATGTGTGGTTTATTTGCGGGAGGGGGGAGGGGGGGTTCCCCCCACCGTACCACCTTCTATCCTGGATTCGTCCATGATCCGCACACTGTGTAACCTGATTTTGTCACCGGAATCGATGACGTAGTTCTGTAATGCGGTGGAAATACGCATTCTGGTGTACGCAGGGAACAGGAACGTATTGTAGTCGTTTATAATGGGTGGCTCGTGTCTGTGAGCCGCGGCAGCCATGGTGCAATGAACCGTCGCAACTTTTACAAGTGGATAACAAATACTGATTCGAAACTAGCTTGAAAAAAAAAACGTATTTTAGTAACGGGTAATATACCACGTCATGACATGCAAGTAGATAGCCACTTTCGATGCATTGTTATGTAGCTGACGTGGCCTTAGAAGAAAGGCGCGCTGACACGTTATTCAAGACAGGCGTGAACTAGCAGCTAGAGGTCACACAGTTCTATGAACAGTATGTACGCACATCCGTACTTCCACATTTGTGCGATCTGAACGAGGATGTGTTGGCTTGGGAATAGAGTGATAGTATTACTGGCAAAATAATGCCATTATTTTATATATAACTAGCTGTGGACTACAGAAATATTGCTTAGGTTTTTTTTTATAAAGTTGAATTTTACTTAGTGTTAATCGTCTATACTCTATGCATATTATAAAACTCAACGTCTCAGTGAATTAAATGTTAAAAACACTTATTACTATTCCTCTGTTATAGACAGATATATGCTACCGCGGAGTTATTTTTTTTTAGGTATTTTTATTGTACACAATTCTTTACTACATGATATTGTTCCATCTTTAACGGTTTAGAAAGCGTATTTCAAGAGAGCGCTCTGGCGGCAAACTTTTTTCCGACTTGATTCCTATTATTGTTTGTAAATTTTTTGAGATATTTTCTCGCGATTAAAAGTAGCCAATATCACCTTTCAGTCCTCCAACTATTTCTGTGCAAGAAATGGCGTCGATCTGTTGCTCGGCTGCGACGTTACATTGTTTTCCGTTTGTGTACTTTTTAATTTTCCAATAAGAATTTCCCCGAGAGAATGAGACATTTTTTCGGGTTAAAAAGTAGCATATGTCACTTCCCGGCCGTCCAACTATCTCTGAACAAAAAATCACGTCGATCCGTTGCCCGGATGCGACGTAAAACGACAAACAAACAAACATACTTTCGCATTTATAATGTTAGTTAGGATGGACCAAATCAACAATTTAGTAGTCAACAACAGTGGCAGTGACAATGTCTGGGGTAGAAGTTCAACAGCTGACAAGAACAGTTTCTACCGGTGTGTTGTGTTCGGATCCGAAGTAGACTTGGACAGCCATTTTGAAATGGGGAGTGCAGGTTTGTTTACGATTCAGTAGTGAAGAATTAAGACTTGTATATATGACTCGACTAGTGAACCGGCCCGGATTCGCCCGGTAGCAATTTAGTTTTTACAGCGATACTTTGAAAGACAAAAAGGGTTTCTGTGGGTCACCCTTAAAAGATAAACATATGCTATCTTGGACTTTTCTGTAGACTTTTTTGAGAACTGCAATTCTGTAGCACATTAATTTCATGTATATCGTATGGTTTAGTCAGTGTAAGCCATGTAAGCGCCCTAGAAGCGGTTTTTTACGACTTTATTACAAATGGTTTGACATTTCTCTACTATCCTTAATTTAAATATAAATGTTTTATACACCGAAACCTTCCACAAGAAATTCTCTAAATGATGTCAATTAAGTAGTTTAGAAGTACTAAACGAATACACAGACAGACGCGGATAAGCGACTTTGCTTTATACTATTTTGAGATAAGTAAATGGAAAATAAGTTAAGCAATACACGATTGTCCAGCAACTATTAAGTCTACCCAACCAGAATGCTAGATAAGAAAAACGGCCCTTACAGCCTGGAAAAATGCACAACCGTGAAAGTTATTTACATATATTTAATTGTTTGTGGTTGCTCTTGTGTAATTGTTTTGAAGAACTCATGATATCTTATTAACAACGATATCTATGGCAACATTAAGCAGTTACGTCAATAAATCTGAAAAAAGTTTAATAAAAGCAATTTAATGTTTTTAAATTGCTACAGGAAAACTCTGTCGCCCGATTTAATAATTCATTGGATACGATTTCACGACACGATATCACCTAAATCCGAGATGTAAATACAGTTTCCCGCCAACAACAGTTGTCGCTGTGCTGTGATTGGCTACTTCGTCTTGACTTGTGCTTAAGATATAAAGTATGACCCTATCTCAAGTCAAGCTGAGAATGCATACGACTCGTTCACTGCTTAAGGCGCCCGTCTACCTGGCGCTTGAACTGCGCACCAGAGTGTTCCAAATAAACGTTTTTCAACGAAACTATTAAGCTTGCGTCCAACGTGCTGATCTACTAAAAGAACACACACTTCAGACGAGAGCTGATAAGTACTTTCAAAATATCACGTACGTTAGAAACATCAATTCAGAGTACTCCAAAACCGCTAAAAACGGCCTTTCCAAGGCGCTGTAGCTCAAAATGCACGCATCAGATACATACAAAACTACTATAGGCGCCTGCACTGAACCTTCCTAAAGACTTCCCACTAATAAAATAATATGGTCACCGCTGAAAGTCCCATAGGTACACGCAGCACGACGAGAACACTGCACGCCAGTTCAGAGCCTTTTACTTAGCGGCGATGGCGTACTTGATGCGCGTGGCAGTGTCGCCCTTATCGCTCCCGCGCTTCTCGGCCTAAACGTGGGAAAAAGTTCCAGGTAGACGGGCGCCTTAATGTTTCATAATTCCATCTCAGCCTGCTACAACACCGTTACCTCGGGGTGCGAGCTGCGAGGTTGAAGAGAGACTGTATTTGTTACCCTCTTCTGAAATCCTTCCGTAGTCGGAGAACTCAGGCCCACACAATACTCTCATCACACTGCAGCCAGCTGCGAATGTAGGTACTTGTCTCTCCTAGGCGAGATAACTGTTTCCTTCTCCTTTCGCAGGTTAATAACCTCCAACGAATGTCGATAAGGGTGATAATACTGCCGATCTTGCCGTGTGCAGTGTGAGAGTTGTTACCGCGGACTCCAAAAGTAAATCTGCGATCGTTTATCATCTTAGCTTACGGAAAGTAATATAGCGGGTAATGTGTAAGACACCGTAAATGCTGAAGAGAAAACTAAGCCGAAAGTTAAATNAATAACCTCCAACGAATGTCGATAAGGGTGATAATACTGCCGATCTTGCCGTGTGCAGTGTGAGAGTTGTTACCGCGGACTCCGAAAGTAAATCTGCGATCGTTTATCATCTTAACTTACGGAAAGTAATATAGCGGGTAATGTGTAAGACACCGTAAATGCTGAAGAGAAAACTAAGCCGAAAGTTAAATNCTTACGGAAAGTAATATAGCGGGTAATGTGTAAGACACCGTAAATGCTGAAGAGAAAACTAAGCCGAAAGTTAAATTCGGTATTATTTTTGAAAATGTAATCCGAAAGTTAGCGAAGAATTATTTTGTTTATTTTAGATCGCTTTCCTGTTCTCGAGTTTCCAGCTATTTCTGTTCTTAAGAATCCATCGACATAGAGCGTTACCCCTACCTGAACTGTATGTACGGCTGTCGCCAAGACTCGTGATTGCTCTCAGCGCGGGGGTGAGGAAGGCCTTACACAAGGGGTGGTTAGGGATTTAGGAAGACGATGGCCACCCCCCCCCCC